>CAJOBZ010000037.1:900000-1327500 GCA_905332375.1 Pieris macdunnoughi
CATAGACAGGAATACAAATATTTCATTTTACCTTATTACTACGAAGATTATTATTGAATTTCATTAATTGTAATAGAATTATTACTATCATTGAAAAACGTGACAATTTGCTACAAAATTTCTCCCATACGTCGATAAAGAAGTTTCATTCCAACGCCGATAAAGAAGTTTGACTTCAAAAAGCAACATGGCGCGTAACCGAAAAATGTGACGCGCAACAAAAAAATGTTACACTAAATTTTTTTCCAACCTCGATAAAGAAGTTTCACTTCAAAAATGTTTTTACTTCGACTTTTCTATAAAGACGGATAGAAGAAAAATAATCCAATACATACAAAAATACTAAGTCTCTAACTTTTAACAACTCTATACTAACATAGGCACAATTTGTTCATAGCATTAATAAAGATTGCATTGCCTTATCTGTGACACCTGAAATATTTCGCTTTGGCTTACGATTAATCATTTTAATCCAACAATAGCCATTTATAAATCCATGGGGCGGAGGGATCTTTATAAGCCACAAGCAACTTTTCTAACTGAATTAATGGGGATTTTTGTAAAATTAAACACTGTAATAAATTGTAAGAATACTTTTGATCCCTTGACAATCGTGTGTAAGGAATGGCGTATTTATTTCTCAGTATTTTTCATTATATCCATGTGTTAGCTATCCCGTGGCTTAGTAGCTAACAAACTAACAATCTAACCAAATAACTTTATTTCGTGTTGTTAGTCATAGCTTGTAACTGCATTAGAAATGTCAATGTAACGATTTCGGAATCGCAGCAATTCAGTCCAATTGAGGGAATATAGAAAACACATTGATATGCAAAAAAAGTGCGTGCGTATAAAGTGCACATGTCAAAAGTGAAACGCCCTTCTCACTCTCTATCAATCGCTCTCTCCCTTATCTTCGACAAAAACGCTGCACATCTTCGTGACGCTAATATTATTATTATTGCGTTTCATCCGTAAACATTTTACCCTCATGCGCCTAAAGAAGTTTCACTTTAAAAAGAATGAAAAATAACAATTATTTTTCCCTTTAAAGAACAAAGTACGTTTTAAGTGTGTAATGCGTGTGTGTTGTGGTTGTAACTGGCCCTGGCTCAGCACTATGCTGAGGAGCAGACTGTTCCACAGCACTGGTCATTCCGCCAGAAACCACAACTGCTAGTTTGCTATTAAAATTAAAAATATTACATACATAAAATAGTGTAACTGGTAGTTACTTTATTGGACCCGTGACGTCAGCCACTCGACCAAAACTGCTCTTAATACCACATTTTTTACCACTATTATTAATACTAAGCATAAAGACATTATTCACTTTAAATCAAGTACAAATATTCATGAATCTATCGATCTCTTCATACATACTAATAACATCTTAATAACCCGTGACAACCTATCTAATTAATCCTTTAGCAAACCTCTCAGACATTTATAAGGCTACATTATAAGCCACTTAAGTTGTAGTAATTCCATTCGGCTAGATAAGAGAAAAATTGCTGAGTTTAAAGAATTTTATGAAAGTTAAACGAGCCGTGAAGTCATTGCATTAAGTAGAGGGCTTCACCGACACTTAATTAAGTCCCCCCCATCTCCCCTTACAGTCACAACAAAAGATTCCATGCGATACGCTGTGTTCATTAAAATTAATTCAATTTTTAATATCTCAAGGCTTCGAAATGGAAAGCACGTTCCTGTCGTTTGTTAGAACATTAAGTACTGAAAATCTTCAATTCATTTGTAGATAAATTCAGGGTGTATGCAATTAAAACGACACTGTTTGTTATTACGTACACTTTGCAAAGTAATTCTTTATCTAATATATAAAATTCTCATGTCGCGGTGTTTGTAGTTAAACTCCTCCGAAACGGCTTGACCGATTCTCATGAAATTTTGTGTGCATATTGGGTATCTCTGAGAATCGGACAACATCTATTTTTCATCCCCCTAAATGTTAAGGGTAGTCCACCCCTAAATATTTTTATTTAATTTTTAGATAAAAAAATTATTTTTTATTTTTGTATGATACAACATTAAAAAATACATACAACCCCTAATTTTCACCCCTCTGCGATCAACCCCTATTTCTTTTATAAATGATATACTCGTACATGGCAAAACGACGTTTGTCAGGTCAGCTAGTATAATATAAAATATACTGATTATATAACTATATAAATAAAGTTAATACATAAAGCTTTAGTATAATATTGTAAAGTAAGAAATACTATTGTACTAGGAAAATTTTATGTATGAAAACAAAACATGAAACCTCTCATGAAACCTTTCTGATGAAGGTATGGGACTTATTATATTTTATAAATTATTATGATGAAGGTATTAGGGAATAGGTGTCTTATAAGATTGTCCACATTTCGTCACTAATGTAAAAATGTATTCCTTTAGTGGCTCAAGCTACCATGAGGGAAAATTTAACAGAACATTCAAACAAGTAATATGTACATTCCCATTTCACATCTCACTACACTCTCACAAAAGGTTAAACGAACTAAAAAATCTCCTATTGTTTAGTCCATTGCAACCATTTCATTGCGAGTGAAATGCACCAATTCTATCGGAAATTCCATTCGGGGTCCAGTCGTGCGCAAAAATTATGACATCAAGCCAAATTATTAGGGGAATCGGAAATATTGTATACGTGTAATGTGACTTTTCCCCCATGTTCAGACCAATTTCATTTATACCAATTAAATAAATCATATAATTCTCCAAACTACGAGATTACGGATTTAACAGATGCGAAAAATGCGTGGTTAGCATACGGTTGAGGCTTGAGTTTACCTTCTTAAGTCAATTTTCAAAGGAGCTGGGATGATCCTCTTTGTAAGTTTAAATTTAAAAACTTATTAGGTCAAAACTCAGACTGTGCAAGGCTGGTAGCAATGAAGTTGGTCATTGGCAAATTATTAATCGACCGAAGCTGGAATGGTTATTTATTTTAAGCCTCTTGGGGTTAGAGTAATATTTTTGAATAAAACCCTAAATAAATAGATTTAAAGTTAAAGTTTTTTTTTTAATTTTTAATCCATCTGCAATCAGCCTCATGGCTTTTATCAGATCAGAAAGTTAAAGTGAATACTGAAAAGGTGATTTGAACGGATTTGATTAGTCTAAATATGAATTTATATAAATTAATTAAACAGGTACAAAGATTTTTACGGATTTTTGGAGAAACCGTTTTGTCTATTGTTTTATTATCATTTTTAAGAAGCATATAAAAATATCTTAAAATTCGTAGAACATTGTCACAGATTGTTTAGCCACGCTTATAATAAACGCAATTCAATGGAATTTATACGACATAACGACCGTAAAGTACCGTGTTTACGCTTCATTCAAGTTGTTATGAAAATAACTGTCGACTCCCAACCAATAATATTATGTTAAAATGACATTTATTCCTCCTTAGCTAATGCAATTTTGTATTAAACTCATTTTAATTATAAAAGCCGCGGTCGTAAGTATTTTACGTCCAAATTATTATTTGAAATCTTTGATATTTCAAGCAATTTGTCAGTCAGAATCAATTGTTATAAATTCCGAAACAAACAAACACAAGGCAATTAAATGTACTTTAATTGCCTTGGTTTGTATGTAATTAATATGTAGCCTGATCGTAGAATTGATTACTAATTAATGATGTGGCAAGCTATCACAAATATTTGTTCATTATCTTATCATGGATTAGCCATGCGTTGTGCAATGTCGATTACTAAGTGTGGATTGGTCTGACATGACCCACGAGATTTCCACTAGTTATAACAAGCGGTTTAATAATATATTCTACTAGTTGACCGGGCAAACGTCGTTTTGCCATGTATATCATTTATTATAAAAAAATAGGGGTTGATCGTAGAGGGGTGAAAGTTAGGGGTTGTATGTTTTTTTTAATGCTGTATCATAAAAAAATAAAAACAGAAAAAAATATCTAAAAATAAAAAAATATATTTAGGGGACTACCCTTAACATTTAGGGGGATGAAAAATAGATGTTGTCTGATTCTCAGACATACCCAATATGCACACAAAATTTCATGAGAATCGGTCAAGCCGTTTCGGAGGAGTTTAACCACAAACACCGCGACACGAGAATTTTATATATTAGATTAATAACCATGCGAACTGAATTTAATTTTATAACACACTTTTTGTTACTATTTTTAACTTAGGCCTAAATAGAAAATTTTTAAAGATTCAAAAATTATAAACGAACTACGAAAACGAAATTCCAGCCGTATCACCTCGACGTTTTTGCCACCACATTGGATCCACCTCCCCACTGATGAATTTCCGAACCAATTCGACTAAAGAAAGGCGCGTTCCAATTCTTAAAAGGCCGACAACGCACTCGCGACCTCTGGTTGAGAGTGTCCATGGGCGGCGGTTTCACTTAACATCAGATCCTGTGTTCTATAAAAAAACACGGTTTTCCACCTCAAAGTATCCAAAGTTATTGCACCTCCTTTTTGAACTCATTTTTCTTATATTTTGGTGCTTGGCTATTTTTATTTAAAATTGTAAAGTATTGTTGTTACATTAAACATAAAATATTGAAAACTGAATAACTCGTTTTCTAAAATACCTTTGTGTTCCATATTAACCCTTGTCATGTCAGATGTCATCCCAAAGTGAATTTTATTAAATATAACATTGCAAATTTAATACGGTGAGACGGGAATGATCTTTAAAATAAAACGTGTAATATCCCACACACCACGCCATCTTTATTTAGTCTTAGGATTTTGAAATTCGAATCACATGTCACAATCATATCATCATCTAAAACTTGTTTTCTTTGAGCTTGTAATTACTAAAATATTCTCAAAATTAAGTATATTAATAATATTAAACTCTTTTTACTTGCATATCCTTAAGTTCCATTTCAAATTTTGTTAGTATATACTTATATTTAAATGTTAGTCGCGCGATATGATGAAGAGCTCCTCCAACCCTTTCCAGATATCTCTATCTTTGCCAATAGACTGCCAGTCTTTTCCTGCTACCTTTCTTATCTTCTATGCTTTCTATCAAGTCATCACCTTCTTTTTGGCCTGCCTACTCTTCTTTTACCGGGTCATGGTCATTTATTATAAAGGGTTAAATTTTGTGAAGTCTTAGTCTAATGAACCGATTTGAAAATTCTTTCTGTGTGTCTGGAATGAAAAATTAAAACATTCGTGGATTCGTGGATGATGGATTTGCAATGTAAGTCGGAGGAGCGATGATATTGCGTGGTGTTGCCACTCTAGTTAAATAATTAAAATCATGTCCCCTTATTACAATTATCTCTGACGTATATATGAATACTATATAGGCCGGCACGGAGTCCGACTCGCGTAATGTCCTCTTTGATAATTGCGCTTATAAAATTAAGACATACCTACCTGTATGCGCGAAATGCTGTGTGACTGCTCGCGCATACAAAAGGGAAAAAGGTATATATTTCTCTGTTCCTTTTAATGTAAGCTATGCACAACAAGACAAGAGGAAGTGTATGTTGAATAAATCACTCATGTAAACTAACCGGAAGTTATATCTTCCTGCTCGTCACCAAATTGATATTTGCAAACTGTAACATTAGCATTCTCTATATAACATAAAGTATGTCATATCTATGAACATTGGATACTGATTACGTATTAGCAAGTCTAATGAGCAGTCATGCGCATTGACACCTCTATTAGTATGACATGCAGCAAATTATACCCGATTTGCATATTGCAATGGTTTAATTAACAATTGACGGTGTAATTTTTTTTGTATAGGCTTAGTCCGATCTATCAATAATAATAATAAAGCCCGTTTATTTCCAATGTTTACAAATGTACAATAACAGTTTAGATTCTATTTCTTCTATCCAACTTTTTATAGGGTGCCCTATCTTGCTATATGCCCCGCCTACCCCGCAACGGCATCAAAGGTCTTCTTGTGTATAGCGTATAACTTAAGTTCTAGAATAAGTATAAGTTTTTGAGCACAGAGTTGAAAGTAGTCTCGGTTTAAACTGCACCTTCATACTTGGGGAGGGAATGGGCTCTGGAAGTCTCACTCAACCCAACGAAACGTACCACCATTTCAATACAATATAGCTTGATATAATCGCTAAAAAGACAACGAACACGCAAGCCTTAACCTGAGTTGAACTGAGCCTCTGTTCTATAAAATTGCAATCTAATCGAACATAATGAAAGATCTTCCAGTTCTTATAATAAAATACCTCAAGGGCGAGTCTATATTACTGCCATGTCTTTTAATCAGCAAATTGTCGTTAATAAAACACGTAATCTTCAGGGCCACTTACAGGTGTTTCGCATTTTTCGGCGACTCATAAATCAAAATAACGAGCGTGCTTCCGTGAGGTAGGTGAGCTTGAGCATTAAGCAGCTGTATTTTCTCACTTGCGACAAAATTTCACCGTCTTATTTACGTCGCAAGGTTTTCTTGAAGCTGTCATCTTGGCTGAAACAGGATATTAAAGTTTCGTGCAAATATGAGTTATTCTAAATGAAAATTGTGTTGTCTGCGAACCTATTAAGTTTCTTGTTTAAATTATTCTTGATGTTCTACTAATTTATGGAGAGGTATACTGTGTGAAAGCCTGTATACGGTTAGTGAATTTGTATGTTGATTTCGACGTTAAGCTGAACGAACGAGTCCCGTAAGACTTATTTATCTATTAGTTTAGGTAAGTAATCGTCTATATAGGAAAACAAAATAGTTTTTTCCCTGGAAGTGGATATCTTCCATACATTAAACTATCTTGAGCGTGCAGGCATTTAACTAGTTGAGTTACACATTTAGTTAAATATACATATATTTTTAATCTAGCATTAGAGATAATTATGACTTTGACTATGCATTTAGCTTATAAATGTATATAAATAGAAATGAATCGCAAAATATGTTGCTAAGCGCAAAACTCGAAGACGGCTGGACCAATTGGAGTAATTATTTTTTAGTTATTCCTTGAACTCTAAAAGGTTTTCATGGAGAAATTGCCCGGAAAAACCTAATAAGTCTAAATGAGATAACATAGCAAAATGTTCCATATGTTGGTATGTACTAAAAAGGGAGGTTAAGTACAAAAATCATATTAATGCGTAAGGAAATTCGCCAGACAGCTACTATGCAATAAATATTCCTCCAATTTAAAAGTAAAAGATTGAAAACCAAGAAGTGGGAAACAAAAAGACAATGTATTATTATCTTGAGACGTTGTTAAGCCTCATTTAAAATCAATCGCGGCCATTTTGTAGAGCATGTCTCAGACGGGATTTCGAAGAGAATACTTAATTAAGCCCGCCGAAGCTCAACTTAATGTCGGCCTAAATCCTTGAAAGTAACGTCAATTCACTTCGACGTCAAAAGCCTCAAAAATTTGCTAATTAAGAGACAAAATTTAATAACGTTCGAAAATTCATTGATGCAAACATTCAGATCTTTGACATCTTATAACTTTATTGAAATATTTACAAAGGATAAAAAATCGATCTTATCGTCCGTCCCCTCTTCCCCCCCCCCCCCTCCCCCCCCCCTTGGGGGCCTGCCCTCTCCTCCTTTTTCTCTTCCTCCTTCTTGCTTTCTTCCTTCCCCCTCCCCCTTTCCCCCCCTCCAACCTTCTAAAGTTCGCAACGTAAGTCATCAATGCGTTTTAATTTATATTAAGATTTGAAAAAAATTATACTTTCTATATAACAGTATGAAACGAAACGATTTTCCGCTTCCCGGCGTCTGTACGCTAAGATCTTTTGAACTACGTTCTACTATTTCCAGTCTTATGCAATCACATTTATATATTACCCGTATATCGTACCCAGGGGGAAATACTTTCATTAAATAATGTACATTTTAAAATATTATATGTCAAGGGCTTAGAGCTCCTTTTACGATAGAAAGTGGTCTTGTTTTATTATAACCCTATCCGAATTGATAGTTTTTTTATATATTACAGGAGGCAGACGGGCAAGAGGCTCACCTGATGTTAAGTGATACCGCCCATGGACACTCGCACTGCCAGAAGGCACGCAAGCGCGCTGCCAGCCTTTTAAGAATTGGTAGGGTCTTTTCTTAAAGGACTTAGTCGAATTAGTTCGGAAATACTTCTGTGGGCAGCTGGTTCCACATAGTGGTGGTGCGCGGCAGAAATTACCTTAAGAATCGCTGTTGTGGTACGACGAAAGTCAACGTGTAAATTGTTGAATTATACATGTTTTAAAGTAATACCGCGCACCACCACTATGTGGAACCAGCTGCCCACTGAAGTATTCCCGAACCAATTCGACTTAGGGTCCTTCAAGAAAAGAGCGTACCAATTCTTAAAAGGCCAGCAACGCACTCGCGAGCCCTCTGGCATTGAGTGTCCATGGGCGGCGGTATCACTTAACATCAGGTGAGCCTCCTGCCCGTTTGCCCCCCGTTCTATAAAAAAAAAACACGAAACCAAAAATATATGTGTTCAACAATGTCACTATTACCGAAAACACTGACATTTAGGTGTTAATTTGTTTGAATTGGCATGCTAACTCTAATTTAGCGGATTAGTAAAAAATGGAGAAAAGGACCGCCAAGATCCTAATCACACAAACTACACCTGTTACAGGTGTTTACAAATGATATCGTGATTAGTTAAACGACTCAAAGGTGTTAATAATTAATCTGGAGTTAATCCAACTTTATGAACGCAAAGGTAGTAATTAATACTATGTTATGTTTAATTCGTATTCCTACTAACAATTCATTCATATACGGCGTATTACTGGTCCAAAAGCCTGTTTTACCTCATAGGAAAATACCCCATATAATCTAAGCAAAGTTCTATCAATAGTAAGGCTTTTCAATATATAGTATAAAATATCGATATTTTGAACTGCCCTGCGATTCTGTAATCGTCGTCGTCGTCTGACAACGTCGCGAATATCATGCTCTCAGGTGTATCCCACATAAAAATAAAATTAGCCAACCACCACCTAGAAGTTTATCCGTTACAACAACCCAAATGAGAATTATCACTAAATAAATTCAAACCTCTCGCATTAATCAATAAAGCGTTTTATAAATTTGAGGAATACTTAAATGATCCTAATCCTTGGGATTGATTTCTTCATTCAACAATTTGTATGACAATACTTGGCGATTAAAAAGAGTGGCGGAAAGTTTCTTGCCAGTTCTTCTTACCCGCTCTGCCCTTGACTTGCGAACTGGTAGTAAATGTAATTTACAATTAATTTAACTTGACAATTCAAAAGTGTACTTGGTTACCCACTTGAATAAAGATATTTTGAGTTTTAGTTTGAGTTTGAGCCCACCATTTATATTTTGTGGTACGCTCTTTTCTTGCAGGTTTTCTTTTTGAATTAACAAATAATTTTTTGTATTCAGAATCTTATTAAATATATATTAATAGAGACTTGACGTCTGTGTAATATAGAACTACTAGTGGACCCCACAGACGTTGTCCTGCATGATATTTAAAGCGATTAGGATATTAAGCAAAGTATGAAAGTACCGACTGCAGTGCCATCTGCCGCGCTGATTTGTGAATCTAAACCATTCCCAGATCCCCTTGAACACACACAAAAAATTTCATCAAAATCGGTCTAGTCGTTTGAGAGAAGTTCAGTGACATACACACTCACAGAAGAATTATATATATAAAGATTACAGGTTATTCCCAAATCAACACGCACGAGAACGTAATAAGTCTTTAAGCTTACCTATACCTTACCTTTAATAGTCGGCAACGCACTTGCGAGCCCTCTGGCATTGAGAGTGTACATAGGCGGCGTTTTCACTTAACATCAGATGAGTCCCTACCCGTTTGCTCTATGTTATATAAAAAAATCACATAAGATTAGCCGGGATTTCTCGTAAAAATACATTTTCAAAATGCATAATTATAAATCTCTTAAACATATTTAAGTAATTTTCACCACTAGCGCTACCCCAATTTGTATCGCATTAACCAATCATAGAATTAAAAAAATTGGACAACAGACGGGAACTTTTCCATTCTAATTTTAAACAGATGGACTCAAAAAATCAATACCCGATCTTCCCTATCATGTTTCATATTATTGAAGCTTTTTTACTATTCTGTCGCACCCTACATGAATATTTAAACCATTAACCCACCACTTATTGTTTCTTTTGTCATTCATCATTAGAATAACAAAGCGTGTGTCGCATTTGTGCATCGCGCTAAAGGCTTCCCCAAACGGGTTCATTAATGGACTGTATATAATTTTGTGTAGTGTATAATTAAGAAGCGGTGTATACCTTTGTGATCTACCTTTGTATTTAGGAGTATTTTTTATGTATTAAAAGTTTTATGCATTCGAAACAACCACGTCGGGTTTTTATAAATTCTTTTAGATTTATTTTACTGGTTGAGGATTTTAATGCATGTGATTCTACTTCTGCATTCAAGTAGAATGCAAAAGCTATTTAAACGAAACTGAGTTTTTCACTAACCGGTCTTCTTTTAACTCAATCTTTATTTATATAGGTAACAAAGTACACTTATGGACGTCAAAAGAAAAGATGTTAATGTTTATGATAGAGTATGCTAATGAATGGATATTGTGTAGTAGGTGACGTATTTAATTTGTTTATATCAGTTAATTTATTGTATAGTTAATTTTATTATCCTTAACACGAAATTTTAATGGGATTAAATAAGTAGTTTTAAATTGTTGCTTAATATTGATTTTTGCTGACCGCAATTGGGCTAGAACATTCAAAACATCGGGTTAATTAAATAGTCGTCAATAGGCATTTATATCCTTAAACAATATTTGAACATGTAATACTACTTACATACATAGTGTTCAAAAGACCAACCCTTAGCGGTATAACAATATATTTTTCTTACTTACTGTAATAAATATCCACCATAAAATTACCGACTAATAAATGGGACCCATTATTAATTTCATTAAATTGGACCATTACCGCTTTATAAATAGTTTTAAATGAACTAACCCTTTCACAAAAAGGGGCTTAACAAAGCACCAAATGGTTCTTAAAATAACAAAAGCATTATGTTAAAGAGTACCGCTAGCGTCATTAGTAACAGAACAAACAGGTGTGCCGGATGACACGTGTGATAATGCCCTAATGGTTCCTTCCGCTTTCTTTGATTTGGCTATTGTGTGACAGATAGTATTGAATAGAAATGAACTTATTGTTAAGTTAAATATAGAATATCTTACTAACGCGATTCTTCGGTGATTACAGCACTAGTGGAAAGTAAAGAGGTTTTCACGCGACAGATACAAGACATAGTAATTAAGGCCTGCTAGTGTTTTTTTATAGAACAGAGGGCAAATGGGCAGGATGCTCTCCTGATGTTAAGTGATACCGCCCCGCCGCCCATAGACACTCGCACTGCCAGAAGGCTCGCAAGCGCTTTTTTTAGAATTGGTACGCTCATTCTTGACCCTAAGACGAATTGTTTCGCAAATACTTCAGTGGGCAGCTGGTTCCACATAGTGGTGGTGCGTGGCAAAAACTGCCTTAGAAAACGCTTCCACAACGCCAGTTGTGGAACGACGGACGTCGAGGTGATACGGGTGGAATTTCGTATTCTGCCTCGACGTCCGGTGTTATAATTATTACTTGTATACTATATATACGTAATATCGATGTAGGGTTTGTGAGTTCTTTTACCTTAATCCTCAGTCACAATAATTTCGCTTTGCAAACGTGTTCGCTCATTATCTTCTTAAACCTAAACCATTATTCTTGATTTACAATAGAACTGTTACAACCAACAGACACCTACTTAAGTAGTACCTGTTTACCCCACGCACTTGCAAATACACGCAATACAAGTTTATTCTAAACTGGCAATAAATAAACCTTTAGCGAACGATTAACCAAAACAGTTCCCAGCGAAGGTTGCTCCAATACAAATGCGCGGTTGACAATGTTAAATGTGCCCTCCTACCTTGAGTAATGCGTTTTGTTGCCTAACTTGTCTTAAACTATTGCAAACAGAATGCCTGAACGCCTCAGATTTGTCAATTCGTTACGAGATAAGGATGGCTACGTAAATGTTTATGAATGGCGGAACCATTATTGAAATGTGTTTTGCTTTTTATCTGTATTTCTCATTTATGGGTGTACAGAGAGTGAACAGCTTAGCACACACTTTGCGATATTATTTAATTTATATTTTCTGACTGCGAAAGCATTTCCATACATTTGAAATAGTTATACAGTCGAATATCTGTGCTTCCATTAACTACGAAATGTGTATGTTTATAATACTAACTAACTACTACAATAAAAAAGAATAAAAAAGGTAGGTGGTATATATATACTATACAGCGAAGTAATGCTGCATTTTTAATTTTTATTATTACTGTGTAGTTTAGGAATAATGTTGATACTGTATACTTGTGTGTTGGAAATAAGTTAAAGTCATATAAGAGTATAGTTATAACAATTTCGCGAGGTAATGCGGCCAGCATTAAAGGTGCACAGGGACAAAACTTTATAAATTTGTTTATATTTTCTGATTATCAATTTCTTATTTTATTATATATGTATGTGTTGTTTAACAAGCCATCGTCTTATTGTCTTTGTAATATATCTTTTACTCATGGTTTTTATCATAGTGAGATAAAAGCACCTGTAGCTTAATTTTTTTTGTTCTAATATCGTATTTTTAGGTAAAAAAAAGGTCTTTACACCGCATCACAGTTTATTTATTAAGCTGATGGAAGACAGTAAGTATGTGACACGTAAGTTAGTAATAATGTATTTTTAATAAAAAAATATTGGCACATAATCTTTTAATCGTTTATTTCGAAAGACATTATCTGCTATTCGATAATTGAATTTCCAAAAGCTTATCCATAATACGGTATGTTTAATACAGCATAAATATCAATTACGAAAAGATATTTTCGACGCGGTAATTGCTCGACCTATCCCCTAGATTGGTTTTGGTGAATTGCTAATTTATTTTTACCCGCCAGTTTATTTTGGGGGATTCACTGACCATGCGGTCCAGACTATTATTATTATGGCACTTTAATTAGTTTGTATACCGTAATGGTGATAATGTCTTTATCTCTGGGGAGTATTAGCAAAGTGTTGCATTGGAAAATGTTGTCTTTATGTCTTATTTAGATAATAAGGTACAATTAATTTTGTAGGTAACATCAGTAAGTTATTAAAATTATTAGTTTTAATTGTTATTTTTCGTAATATTAGAGAAAATATTAGATTTGAAATTAGCAGATATTTCTGCATACTCTTCTAGGAATTAAAAGTATCGCGTTCAAGCCTAGCTTGTCTTTAAGAATGAATACTTGTTTTGCGTTATCGACACTATCATTTTTAATACATATATTATTGGTTGAATGCATGCTACAAATTGAGTATCTTGTGACGATTTTTATTAAGTAATTATTGTCTGCTAATTACTAAAATAAAGCCCTCCCTAAGCACGCTTTCGGAACCAGTGTTAGCTCAAGATCCTATAAAGCATATTAGAGCCTTTTAGCAAAATTAAACACTGATTTCTTTCACGTTCAAGTGTAATAAAACACTCACTTCAGAATCAATGAAAGAGAAGTTAGAATCAAGAATGTTGAACTTAATCGACAGTTCTCTACGTGACTTCTCTGGAAATGGTTTTGTTAGCCGACTTCACGGCGTCCAAGTTACGCTTACGAAAATGTTTTTCCATTTTCCTATTATACCGGAAATTTGGCCCCTTGAGCCATGCGTCGTTCTGACGTGCATTGTACATGTGATTAATGATAAACGCAATTTTCTACGCGTATACATTAAAAATGCCAGTGTGCGATGGGACGTTAATGGTGGAGTGTCACAATACCTTATGGGACCTTCTTACCTAAATTTAAGGAAAGAGGCTTTTATTTTAAGGAAATATAATTTGTTATGTTTGTACTTCCTTAGCATATCTTAATGAGAGTACAGCGTGAATATATAGATACTAAACTATTTAAACATTTCTAACAATGTACCTACATGCAACGCACTCTAGTTGGTTAGGGTTCAATAGGTTAACTAGTTTTTTATATTAAACAGGGCTAGGAATATGTATTTTCATTTATAGAAACTTAAGTTCTCGTTTTCGTGTCGAATAACTTGGAGGTCTCGTTTTGATATCTGCAAAAAAAGAATTTTTACCGATTGGTAGGCGCAGTCCGACTTACTACTTGAATAAACTTCGACAAAACAATGTTATTCAACGGTAAAATGTCTATTACACGATTGCGGGACACAGTGTATGCTTAATAAAAAAAATTTAACTAGATGAACTTATGATAACTTTTTTTAATAACTACCAAATTATACGATATCGTATTCACTAACAACATCGGTACTCTGGAATTTCTAAAACCAGTAGTGACACCGATTCTGACGATATGCAATTTCATATAATATATGTTTCAATACCTACTCATTACGCGGTGCAAAAACAAATAACTAAGCAAGAAAACAAGGAAATCCTAAAGACCTGTGACGGTGTACGTTTTTAACTAAAAACTGGATTAAAATCTTTATAATTTATGCGTAATCTTAATATATATATTTCTTCTGTGCGTGTGTATGTGACTGAACTCCTCCTAAACGACTGGACCGATTTTGATGAAATTTTTTGTGTGTGTTCAAGGGGATCTGGGAATGGTTTAGATTCGGTACTTTCATACTTTGCTTAATATCCTAATCGCTTTAAATATCATGCAGGACAACGTCTGTGGGGTCCACTAGTATATAAATAAAACGGATTCTTAAGTCTAATATTGTTAGACCAAAATTCTCCATTTATGTACAACACATGTAGTTGGCATCAAAGTTAATGGAGAATAAGCCGCTCTAATGCGCTATATTCGGTTTCAGAACAAACACAGAGACGCCAGCTCCCCCGTGTGTCAGGTTACGGCAATATCATGAATATATTTGTTTGTACAGCTACAAGATTTAATACGGTCCTGAGACAGAATCCAATAGAGGATTTTGAAGGGTAAAAAATGGGTATTCTATAACCAAAAATAACAAACGTAATTGTTAAAAGATTTACATGTTTCTATAGAAAGCGCAGGAGTTTTAGAGGAAGAAGCAAAATTAGTACTTTATTAAAGCAAATTTTATTCAAACGAAATTTATTTTTCTAATGAAAAAGCCCTTGACCTCAATTTACATTTAAAAATAAATAAGTGGCGCTACAACCTCTTTCAGGTCTGGACCTCAGGTTTCTGAATCTGTTTCATGATCATTTTTCAAGCTAATAGGCAAGTAGGTGATCAGCCTCCCGGGCCTGACACACACCGTCAACTTTTTGGGTCTAAGACATGTCGGTTTCCTCACGATGTTTTCCTTGACCGTTCGAGCGAATGTTAAATGCGCACATAGAAAGAAAGTCCGACGATCCAGGGAGGAGAGTCGCACGCTGAAGCCACTAGGCCAACACTGCTCCGATTTACATATACTGACAGTTTTTTTTATGCTTAAAAGAGAACAAATGTTACTTAACTGAATAAATGTATTTTGACTTTGTATTACTGCTGAAAACTAAAAGGTTTTCTATGTTAACGTTATTTGCTTGGTAATAATTATTATAATTTCAGCCAGTTTGTTCATAACAACATAATTACTCTCAATTCTATCCTCTTTGACGCCAATGTCATGGGTGCGACGACCAGGAGGGCAGACGCAGTGCATATTTGAAGCTAGAAGATTAAACACCTTATAGGCAGCGGCATTTAAGTCTAGCGCTGACCGATACGTGGAGGGGATTGCTGCGCATGTGTACTGTCGCGCGGGGGACGGAATGCGACTGGAGAGCCAATCGAAACTCTTCATTGCGCTAGCCCCCCTCAGGTACCTTATTTTTTACTTCTGCGCAATAACGGTCAGCGCTAGAGTTTCGTGCCGCTACTTGTACCACCTAACTCCAATGTCTATATTTCTCATTTCGTTTCACTCTCGAATTTGCTATTCGATAAGGAGCTTAATTTTTACCAGATTGAATTTACCAACAGAATACGGAATAGAAATAATAAATATATTGACAGCTTAGAGGTAAGAAAGTTCCTTCAAGCTAACGCTCAAAGTGGGTCCACGCTTACAATGGACTGAAACTCGGTGAGGCCTACACACGTTGGCTAATAAACAAGTTCTGTCCCGTCAGGGCAATGTGAAGATGTCCGATACAGAGGTCGGAAACTGCTCGCTTTATAGTAATGATAGTGCCATTTATATTTTTACTGAAAAAATAAAAAGCCACGTCAAAGTCAAAATTCTCCTTTTTTTAAATCTTCAATTGAGAAATTCATTCCCATATTTTGTTGAATGGTGCGCCATGCATCAGCTATTAAATTTTTATTTTTATGATCCTTTCAGTTGCGTCCCATATTATTGGATGTGCTTGATAAAGTTCAATAAATTCTATTACTTTTTCATTTGTCCATGCCGGTGGCGATTTTGTGGATGAGGAAGCCATTCTCGCTCGACGTACGCACTCGCTGCAGTACTGTAACAGTACTAAGCAAAGCGCCAACGCGGCGTGGCCCAAAATACCTTTGATGAAACCGACACACGGCCAACTACCAACACTCGCCCCAACGTTGGGACCAATGCCATTTTCTAGTCCACACGTTGGACGAATAGCGGGTGAGGTGAGTGTTTAGAGGAGTTGTTCGGTCTAATACCTGCAGCTACAAATTACCATCCGTTTCACCTCGACGTCCGTCATTCCACAACTGAGCGTTTTTCAAGGCAGTATTTGCCGCGCACCACCGCTATATGGAACCAGCTGCCCACTGAAGTATTTAGGAACCAATTCGACTTAAGGTCCTTCAAGAAAAGAGCCTACCAATTCTTGAAAGGCCGGCAACGCACTTGCGAGCCTTCTGGCAATGTGAGTGTTCATGGGCGGCGGTATGACTAAGCGGGTGCGCCTCCTGCCCGGTTCCCTCCATTACATTAAAAAAAAGTATTTAAAGGTTAATAAGTTTACCTTTACCTCATAGAGGTAAGTTCTGTTAAACCTAAAAATTGTCTAAATATCATTTAAAATATTGTAAATGGGGGGATACCATACTCACAACAAAAAACGTATATAACCTCAGAAAAAACAAATAAATAAAATACCGTAAGTTTTCTAACACGCACGACGTAATCCTATAAATATGAAATAGGGAACAGATAAATTACCTTCGCACTACAGGAAGCATTTTCTGAATCAAGACATGAAAATTTATTCGTTGAAGGGAAATCGTGCGGAAAATTTGCAATTTAGAAGTAAAGGGGAATGCCAATAAACCATCGATTGTATACATTTTGTGTATGGACTTATCTTTACACTCCGGCTGGCGTTCAGAACTATTTGTTAGGATATTTTCGACGTTCCCGAGTCGAGCTATTCAAGTATCAACATAATTTATAAACCATATCTTTCGTTTAAAATTTCATTGGAATACTGCATAAGGTATCTACTTCTTTATTGTATTTAAGTCTATGTATTGACAATTCTTTATTTGTCTTTGTTTTGCTTGCGGCGTACTGTCAACGCCTAATTAATACGTTTATTCGACATTGTAGTCCACCATAATAAATTTTAATCTATTCGCTAGCTCCTGTTTAGCGTAATATAATACCGGAAAAATCAAATAGACGAACTTTATACAGAGGCTATGGTCTTTATTTATCTTTATTATTTCACGAGCAGTTAAAATTCAGCGTCCAAGAAAATATATAATATCGAATCGTTTTCATACATGTCAATTGTCAACCACTGACTTTTGCTTCGTCAGTTGTTGACAAATTGACAATTACATTAGACATCCCCAAACTACACAGATAATTAATAGAAATATTTTTGTCTTGATATTGATTTATGTTGTTAACCTTTACAAATGCAATTATTATATAATTTAATTCTTAATTAATGTACGACTGATAGAATTACATATCTTAATATCTTCATAGTTTATGATATTTTGCATAGTAAACAGAATAGTAAAATCGTTTTTATAAGTCTTGAGGGTTGCCAGGTTAAATAACGTACATTTAATTATGTGTTGCCTGTTTCATATTGTTCTTTTTCACTTGCCATAAAGTTGTTCGCATTATTCAAAAGGAGTCGGAACTCGTAAATTGTGCTACAATTGCTTTTTAAATTTAACTCTACAGAATGCATTATGTTTCAGAATAACTTAGCTCTCAGTTTTCTAGTGTAGTTAGTAAATATGTTATTGTTTAAATAAAAGAGCTTCAAAACTCACTACGTATGTATTGTTAACACTTTTTACATAATATATCATAAACAGTAGAACTACCATTGTTCTTCGCTTCTGATTTCTGTATTAGTTTTTTTTTTGTGCGAAATTTCTTAGTGGGTAAGGAGTCGTGTTTGTGTCTAAAATGTGCGGGAAACCCGCAAGGTTTTCCTTCACCGTACTAGCAAGATATGACGTATCAGATCCATCAGTGAAGAGTCGTAATTCGAACGCACAACTTTAAGGTTAGTCTAGCCACTAGGTCAACACTGCTCTATTGATACAATAAAACCTTTTGAAACTTGCGTTTAAATCAAGTATAATAGATTACTATAATCTGTGTTCACTTAGTTTAGATTCAACGTCAGTTGTCAAAATTCCCATTTAGACAGTAGATGCAGTAGAAAAAATAAAGTATTATTTTATGGACCAGACTTAATAATTATAGTTAACTACAGTTGTAGAAGAATGATTGATGATGGCCTTTTTACTGATAATTAATTGTCACTTCAAAATGGCGACTGTACCTTCACCGTTCATGTGAAGAGTAAAGTTATAAACAATGTTATATTTGGTTTACAAAATACACAGTCCGTTTTACAGTCTATTGAAAGAGCAATATGAAAATCGACTACGTGAGAAGAATACCACGATATTCTCAACCATTCCTCAACGAGGGGCGTAAATTCAAAACATCGTAAAATATGAAAAATATCTAGCCGCTATAGGGATGTGCTCAAATATCGGTATGTTCTTAAAATATCGGTTATCGGTTAAATTCTTCATTCTTCAAGATTTTTACGTGTCATTATGAAACATTCAATATAGACTTTTAAATAGGTTTTGATGTAGTTAAAAGCGGACTAATCAAAGTTGGTATCCCGAATGTTTCAGGAGTTATTGTTATTTGTTCGGGTAGACTGAGATTCCTAATATTACAGCCTGGAGGTCTTAGATTTGATTACAGCATTAAAGATTACATTTGAAAGATAAAATGCGATGGTTTAGTATAAAATAATAAATGTCTCAAGTTTAACTTAGAACTTATAATACTTTAATTCAGGCCAGTAACAAAAAAATAATAACAGGAATTCATTCAATTATAACCTTAAAATTGTTTCTAAAGTAACATCACTATTCGGTACACAGTAAGCTTGTCTGTTCAAGGGTGAACACTGCACATCAAACGTTCAGACAATTGCAAAGCTATAATTTTTACGCTGTTTTACGAGAAATTTACCAAGCTTTCCGTATTTCCATTTTAGTTCTCGACTGCGATTCCTAGTGCAGTTAATGGTGTAAATAAAATCTTAAATTTGCATTGTTATACGTTAAAAATTTACCTTTATTTTAAACACGCTTAAGAAACTTTGGCTTGTTTATTATTTGTCCTAGTTTTGAAACATATTTTTTTCTACTTTTTACTTTTACACGGAGTACACTAGGTAACATCTTATTTGTAGCTATACCTGTCTTAAATTTTGATTTGATATTCTATGAGATGAAGAGACTCCAAGGCTGTTTTTTATTTATGTATTATTAAAAGTTGCTGAACTATCCGTATTTAAAGATTCTCCAAGTACATTATGTGTTCGGGCTGTGTAATAGTTACATATTATATAAGTACATACTTGTTACGTTTCCTAATGAAGGAGTGATAATGAGTGAAATTGACTTTACTAAAAATAATATAATCAAAGTGCATGACTGATTATTTTGCTCCTTATTCATCAAAGATCAGCTTAATTAGACTTTTCAAATGCTTTTTTTTCATGCAACATACCCTTAAGTAAAAGCAGTTAAAATACTAAATATCTTAAAATTGGACGTAGTTAGTACCTAATCGCGTTTTTACTATAAAAAGTATATTTTAAATGCAAATGTGTATATTGTTCAGTTCACACTGACAAAAATCTTTAGATTTTTCATTAACCCTTTCCCCAAAAAGCACACAAAAACAATAACTCCTAACGGACTCCTTAATACGACCTCTGGGTACTGTAAAATTTAGTTATACTTGGAAAACTTATTCTTAGCTTATTCTCTGCAATTTCCTATGCAAATTTAATTGTGCCCGGAGTTGCACGTAAATCTCTGGCCGCTGCAAAGTTAATTACGGCTACTCTACGATTAACAGAGGCGTTTTATTGTGTCTACATCGACAATGGAAGAAAAACTCGGAAAATGATATTACTACGGGCACAAATGGGTTGGGATTTCTCGTTATAAATGTACTGCGCCAGGCTAGACATATTAAAATGTTATTTACTTACACATTACTAATGTTGATACATCATGGAATTGTTTATCTAATGTGTATTGCTGCAAGATTTTTTTTTATAAAACAGGGGCAACCGGGCGGGAGGCTCATCTGATGTTAAGTGATACCGCCACCCATGGGCACTCTCAAAACCAGAGTGCTCGCGAGTGCGTTGCTGGCCGTTAAGAATTCGTATGCTATTCTTGAAGGAACCTACCCAATTAAATAAATATCGCCTTTGATATCAAAAAAATTGTTGTGGTTGTTACACAAACATACAATTAATGTGAATTAAGAGATGTGTAATATTAAGTCGTGGCTCCGCAATATCAGAGAATGCACGGAAGTGGCCAGCGTTGAATAGCTGATGCGCTTGGCGAAGAATAAGAAGTATGACGAGCTGACCGCCAACCTCCAGTAGTGGAGAGGCACTGCAAGAAGCGCTTTTTGAGAATCGCTTGTACGGTGAAGGAAACCATCGTAAATAAATTGGCACATTTTGGACAAAAAATAAGACGACGGCGTGTGTTAAAAGAAAGGATCACAAAACACTAAAATCTGTCGCCAAGACAAGAGTTGTAGAACCACTCCTTTTTTTATTACTTATGTTACGCAACGAACTATGATATTTATTTCCAAATCCGATGAATATATACCACAATGATTGGCATTTCAACCGCACTGCAGTTTATTAAATTGGCGTCCATCCAGCAAAATGACAGCATAGGACAACATCAAACTTTTGTAATTAATTTCAACATTAATATAAGTAAAAAGGATCTCAGTGGTTCAATTGTTTTACGCAATCCGGAAATTGAATTTAGGAATTTAAAATAATTACTTATAAACAAGATAAAGATATATCTTTGGGGTTATGGCATAACTGAGTGCAGTGTTGATCTAGTGGCTTCTGCGTACTCTCATCCGAGGTCGTAGGTTCAATCCCCGGCTGTGCACCAACGGACATTCTGTCTATAGTGAAAGCATTGTGAGGAAATCGGCATGCCTTAGTCAAAAGGTTGACAGTGTGTCAGACCCAGAAGGCTGATCACCTACTTGCCTATAAGAAAAAATAAATGATCATGGAACTGATACAGTAATCTGAGACCCAGACCTTAGTAGCTTGTACCACTGTTTTTTTGGTAAAATTAGTTATCTCAAGTCTAACTTCAAATTTAAATATTATGCTGAATAAATTGCCGATATAAAATCCATTTTCTTCTAAATGTTAGTATATTAACTACGATACTGCCAATTACAACTCATTGCATTCCATCACGCTTGTCATTGAACATTGATTGTTAGATAAGAGTAGAATGAACTGTTTTAATAAGTCATTAATTAATACTATTTTAGTGCAGACCTTGGCCCGATCTTAACTGGCCCTAAATAACGCTTTTTTGGTATACGTTTGAGATTTTTTTGTCTGCTTATTTGAGGTCCAACAGCTAATATAAGGCATATTCGTTTCGCTTATTGTTTAATTTTACATGTACCTTCTGTGCATTTTAGACGGTTAAAATATTTAAATATATAAATTAAATATCCAGTATAGCTGATATATTATAAACTGAACTTCATATAATTGCGGAGCCAAAAAATAAATTAAATTAGGTATTTAGCTAAAAAAATGTTTCCATTTATTTGAATCGAAATAATTTTCCATTTATTTGAATACATAGAATACTGCCATAATCATACATCAAAAATATTGTAAAAAGTTGTAAAAATTAAGTGTAAGGAAGTTACTCGGTGTATCTGCACGGTTTATCTGGTATTAAACTAATTTATCGTTATTAATATATAACTTATGTTTAAAGCTAAACGCATTTAATAATAAAAACGTTAATAAAAACTTTAATATACCAAATCGTATCTTATTTCTTACGTAGAATACAAAGGAATACGTTCAAATACACTCACTTTCCTTCCCACTTTGCGACAATTTTATTGGATTTTTCTAAAGAACCACAAGGCGGGGATTTAGGAGGCTTGCCATAAAAACTGTTTTCCTCACAGGCCTTAGTATCAACAAGACTCATTCTATTACGGAGATGGTTCTCGCCTCGAATGCCAAATTTCTCTACATTGTAAATGCCAGCAGGATATTTTGTACGCCAACTAACTTTATGAGATATGTGTTTTCTACAGACAATGCTTTTATGCTGTGCTATCTGTTATGAGCCTGAGTTATTGTTTATTCTCTTTTATAACGCAACATTTACATTTAGGTACTTTTTCATATGTTATTTAACTTGGGAATGAAAGCTTTCATTTATCTTATACGCTACCTTGCAATCCGATCTTGTAATGCATACGAAGGTTGCGTATTTGATAAAATCTAGTCTGCAATTAAACGTTCGCCGACCACAATTATTGAAAATAAAAAATGGAAACGCCAAGATTACATAACTAAGCGATACATGAAGTAATGTGGGAACTATTCGTTGAAAAAGATTTTCTTATTATGTAACATGAACCAAAGAAAATACTAATTTTAGTAAAACAATACAGTTACAGAACGATACATACAATTTTTACACGATTATTAAAATCATTGATTTGTCGACTCATTGGTGGTAGTGGTTAGTACCCCTGACTGCGAATCCATGGGTCCCGGGTTCGATCCTCGGCTGAGACGAACATCGATGTGATGAGCATTTGCTTAGGTCTTGGGTGTTTAAATATATATTTATATATCTAGCTATCTATAATATGTATGTATATCCGTTGCCTAGTACCCATAACACAAGCTTCACCAGCTTAGCATGGGACTAGGTCAATTGGTGTGAATTGTCTTTAAAAAATAAAAAAAAAGGATAATTTTAAGCATAGCACTTAGCTCATTGTTTTACTATTATAATTCGGTAATTCGTAGATACATATATCTCTATATATAAATAAAATTCTCGTGTCACAATGTTCGTTCCCATACTCCTCCGAAACGGCTCGACCGATTCTTTGAAAATTTTGTATGCATATTCAGTAAGTCTACTACTATCTATCTTTCAAACCACTAAATATTAAGGGCGGTCCACCCAAATTTTTTTTTGTTTTTTTTTCTTATGATACAACATACAAAAATACATACAATGTTAATTTTTACCCCTCTAAGATCAACCCCAATCTTTTATTATTGTAGTTAGTTATTTTTATAGAACTAAAAAAATGTTTCCTTAAAATAATATACATCGCAAAACAAACGTTGGCCGGGTCAGCTAGTAAGTATACTATAAAACATACGAGATAATACCTCGAAGATTCACTACGATATCTACATTCTTATATATTATAAAATAAATATAAGATAAAACGAAATCATAGGATAAAGTTACGAAATTGTATTGTATATGTTTCCTATAACTATGGAAACGTACAAAGAAAAGACAAGGATGGCAAATAACAAAATAAAAGTATTTTAAGCCTTCGAATAAAATTATTTATTTTGCACTACGTATCGATAATTTGTTTTCTCTTAAGGTTTCTTTCTAATAGTCAGTTCAAAGCTTCGGCAGTCATAAATTTTAATTATAGAATTCTTAATAAGGGAAGCAGCGACACGGTCCCATCATTGATGATGGCGAGTCTAATTGGTACAGTAAATTAAAATACCACTGACACTTCAAGTCGGTGACTCTAATTGAGAGAGGGAATCGTAAAAATAATTTTATCCGGCTCATTTGTACCGTGAATGGTTTTAATCTTATTTTAACGGGCGATTTTTATCGTAGATGAAAGATTGCTCAAGGTGCCAACTATTAGTTTTTTACGGCATCTTTCTCTTTATGGTTATTTTTAATAGAGATGGGTTCGGACTAAATATGAAACTTATAAAATGTATTTCTGTTGTCATCTGAAAGAATTAAATTATAATTGGAGTTTGGACTTTAAATCTAATAAGTCAAGTGAATTTGCCCATTATATACATTTGTAGATATATGTATATACATATTTGTTTAGTCAAACCAGCAAATGGTTAATATGTCATTAAGTAACTTTGAAAGGAAATTTTTGACATATTTTATGAATTATAATTTCCTTTATTGCGAGATTGCTTTATTGTTATTCTTACTTTATATATAGTGAGAGTGAGGCCACTAGGCCAATGCTGATCTCAACTCTGAGTTCCAACGTGCGTCTCTCATCCCTAGGGTCGTAGGATCAATCCCCGGCTGTGCAGTAACGGACTTACTCTCTATGTGCACATTTAACACTCGCTTGTACGGTGAAGGAAAACATCGTGAGGAAACCAGCATGCCTTATACAAAAAAAGGCGACGGTGTGTGTCAGGCACTATGATCACCTACTTGCCTATTAGATATGATCGGATTTCTGTATCCGGTATACAGAAATATGAGGCCCAGACCTGAAAGGTTGTAACACCATTGGTATATATATTCTTACTTTATACAGCTATGAGATAATAAAAAAGGCACAATTTTTTTATAAGTAATCTATAATTACCATTTTTGTTTTTATCGTAAAGAACCGAATGACAGTCTATTCAAGTGCCACACCCGAAAATAATATTCATTCGATGTGTTGTGTATTCGAAAGTTTTAATATGCTTATTTATCAAAAAAGATTACACGGGTTTTTCTCAAAGGAATTATTAATTAAACTGTTAAAAGTAAAACAAGGTGAAAACAATAATGTGTTGTTATGAAATACGAGGCCAGCACCGCCTCCTCTCATAATGGACCGATTTTTCACAAGAAAACCCGCTGAAAGGCCGTCCTAATAAATTGTAGGCAGGATTATAGGGTTTTCCTTTGAAATTTAATTATTTACGTTACTTTGATGGCTTAACTCTTGACGGGAGCCTTCCATCTTCATATTTTATAATCTGACCGAAATTTTACTTAATGATTAACTTTGGGTTGGGTTTAAAATCCATTTTTGCAGAAAGTTGTTATGATCATATCGTTGTTCGGTGCATGCAACAAAAATATTTTTTTTAAACTATTTTTTATGTCACTTTCAATGTGAAGTACATCCAGATTGTTATGATTCTAAAAAATACATCATTTTTTAGTTAAGTTTTATTGAGCCAAAATATCTTTTCTGTTGATTTTGTAGTCTATTCTGTGGACAGATAATAATTAAAATATCTAGTTATTAGTACAAATTATTGCTGTAACCTCTGATAATATTTTTAACATTATTATTTTATCTTTTTTCTTAATAAATGCTGATTTAAACCAAAAAAAACTACTTTTACTTTTTATTTTTTTCATACAGGATTTGTTTATGACCCGCATTTAGTTTTTTTGTTGATTTTTGGCTGCTAGGGTTGCGCTCGCTTCACGTAACAACTAACAAGTTACATTAACAATTATCCCTCATTTGACCTCGTCAATAAAATGTATAAAAACGATAGTTTTATCTAAAAGTTGCACAATTATTAATTATATTGCGACATTGATCTAAGACTTACGTAATTCAGTCAACGATCTTTCAACAATAATTAATATCGTATAACCAGCCCAATACAATTACTGTCACATGTGGTCACCGGATGAATACAATGAAAGCTTCCAGATAAGACAATGACCCCAGGTCATTGGTAATAATGTTTTCTTTCAAATTGCTCACTTCTATTTATATGTGTTACGTAAATTGTTTGTGACTTATTCCTTTTCATCGACCAGGAGATGACTTCCTACAGCAAGTTTAGAAGTAGAACTAACTTGTTTATATTTAATAACATCAATTGTATGAAAATGACTCCAAATTTGTATTTACTGCTATTTATCAATTTAATAGCGTAGAACGGATTTTGTCACTATTTAATTTTCATTGATTGGATTACGAACAAATAAATTCAACTTTAGTAGTACTCGTAATATCTCGATTTTTTACAAATATGTAATGCTCATGAAATAAAGGTCTAATAATATAATATAATATAATATAATATAATATAATATAATATAATATAATATAATATAATATAATATAATATAATATAATATAATATAATATAATATAATATAATATAATATAATATAATATAATATAATATAATATAATATAATATAATATAATATAATATAATATAATATAATATAATATAATATAATATAATATAACATAATATAATATAATATAATATAATAATGTTTAAAAAATAATTTAAAAAAACTCTGGTTTCTTTTATTAATAATGGCTTTGTTATTCTTCCTTTATATTAAATATATATTATAGTGATCAATTAATCTTAGAACTTAGAATTTACTATAAATACATATATACTTCGTTATATTTTTTGTATATATAGGTGAAACTGTGCTTTGTTTATGTTTGAATGTGTATTCCGTTTTTGGCTTTTGTGTACAATGTAATTGTTTGGATATTGTTTAGTGAGTAGGTAGCTGTAGGAATACTGTTGAGCAAACAGATAAATTAAATAACCTATAACTCTCTAATGGGGACAGACATAAACACATATTTTTGTGTTTATTTTATTTACAGTAAGTGCAATTAAGTTATAATAATTGTGCAAAAAATATAATATGAATTAGGCATTCCGTTGTCTTTGACTTACCCAAACGCATTCAAATAAAAATAGTATCTCGATGACCAAGCTGTAAAGCACTGAAAACGTCGATATAAATAAATAATAACGTGTTTCTACCCACAAAAGTTTTATTTAAATACAAAGTTTGTCCGACCTATTTTGTGACACCTCCTGTCTTTTGTTTTCGGACGTATTATACTTTAAATCACAAGTGCATGCGCAGACATAAACACACTATAATCATAACTACGAGTCTAATATCCGACAACAGCTACCATTGAAGTTGTATTAAGCCCGAACATTCAATAAAGATCTTATGATCTAAAGTCCAACGTTCTAAACCAAAGTAGCCTATTATAGAATATATATAGAGGGTTATACATTACAGGATCCGATGGCGTTAATCGTGACCTATTTAACAAGTCACATTAGAAGTCATGTCCCTTATTTCGACCCAAGTCCCGAGGGCTCGTTGCTTTAATGAACGAAACTTCCGCCCTTAGCCCTTTTTTCCTTTCCCCTGTTTCTCAAACGTCCGGCGTGCCCCCCCCCCCGGTTAGAAAAGCCTTCCCCTTTTTCCCCCAATCTCCCCCCCCCCCCGCGCCCGGGTCTTGGTTGTTGTGCTCGCTCGGCGCTTTTTGGGGGGGGGGGGCGGGCGGTGGTTTGGTTTTTCTTTTTTAAAAAAAATTTTTTTTTTTTTTTTTTTTTTTTTAGAAAAAAAAAAAAAAAAAAAAAAGGTTTTTTTTTTTTTCCCCCCCTTTTTTTGAAGGGGGGGAGGTCTGCCCCCCCCCCCCCCCCTCCCCCTTCTGGTGGGGGGGGGGGGGGTTTCTCTTTTTTTTTTTTTTTTTTTTTTCCCCCCCCCCCCCCCCCCCCCCCCCCCCCCCCCCCCCCCCCCCCCCCCCCCCCCCCCCTTTTTTTTTTTTTTTTTGCCCCCCCCCCCCCCCCGGGGTTCCCCCCTTTTTTTTTTGGGTGTTTTTTTTTTCTTTTTTTTTTTTTTTTTTTTTTTTTTTTTTTTTTTTTTCCCCCCCCCCTTTTTTTTTTTTTTTTTTTTTTTTTTTTTTTTTTTTTTTTTTTCCCTTCCTCCCCCCCCCCCCCCCCCCCCCCCCCCCCCCCCCCCCCCCCCCCCCCCCCCCCCCCCCCCCCCCTTCCTTTTCCCCCCCCCCCCCCCCCCCCCCCCCCCCCCCCCTTTTTTTTTTTTTTTTTTTTTGTTGGGTTTTTTTTTTTTTTCCTCCCCTCCCTTTCCCCCCCCCCTCTTGGGCCGCTTCTCCCCCCCCCCCCCCCCCCCCCCCCTCCCCCCTTCCTTTTTTCTTTCTTTTTTTTTTTTTTTTTTTTTTTTTTTTTTTTTTTTCTTCTTTTTCCCCTTTTTCTTTTTTTTTTTTTTTTTTTTTTTTTTTTTTTTTTTTTTTTTTTTTTTTTTTTTTTTTTTTTTTTTTTTTTTTTTTTTTTTTTTTTTTTTTTTTTTTTTTCCCCCCTCCCCCCCCCCCCCCCCCCCCCCTCCCTCCTTCCCCCCCCCCCCCCCCCCCCCCCCCCCCCCCCCCCCCCCCCCCCCCCCCCCCCCCCCCCCCCCCCCCCCCCCTCCCCCCCCCCCCCCCCCCCCCCCCCCCCCCCCCCCCCTTTTTTTTTTTTCTTTTTTTTTTTTTTTCTTTCCTTTCTTTTTTTTTTTTTTTTTTTTTTTTTTTTTTTTTTTTTTTTCCTCGGGGCCTTAGCCCTGATACGCTATCTATGTTAATTACAGGGACATTGCAGAATTTAATCAGGAAGTCACCAGCTCTATATGAATTAGTTCAGATAATATTGGTGATTTGATTGAGAGCGATAAAATATAACAAAAAGCAGTAAGAAAGAAAATGCGTTGTATAAGCACCATTTTTTAAGCTGATTTACTATATTATATATAATAGGTACTTGGTGTCGGCTGGGGGCAAGTAGGGGTGGGCACTCCCGTAGAATAGAGAAAATTTTAATTGATTAATTTGCCAAAATTAATTTTTATTGTCATATATACCTTATTGGTTACTATAAGTACAAGTTTTTAACTGTGAGTCAAACCACGTTGAATTTTTCACTTTTAATACTTTTCCTATCCTCTGTACTTCTACCGGCCCCCTGCCCCCTTGACAGTCGGCTGGCGACGCCCTTGCTAAGTACTAACTTTCGTTAAAGTTTTCAATCAAGCCGTGACAAAGCACCGTTGCGTTATGATTTCGAATTATTCAAGGTATAAGAAAACGCTATCAGATAAAAGTTAACTATTGTCAATATAAAGCTGTATGTTAAGAACAGTATCGAGTTTGGTGTTTTGATTCAAATGCCATTGGTGGTAGAACATTCTTGTCTATAACATGCATTTATTCAGTAAATCAATGAAAAATGAGGTGTATGTACATTCTTCTAGCCTTACTAAATAGTTGAACGACTTAGAAAGACTCAATTAGACTGTTATAGTTTTATGAATATACTAGTGGACCCCACAGACGTTGTCCCCCCAAATTTTTAAAAGGGGTGGGGAAATAAAACAAAAAAGGAAAAAAAGCCCCCCCCGGCCCCCCCCGGGGGGGGGGTTTTTTCCCCCCCCCCCCCCCCCCCCCCCCCCCCCCCCCCCCCCCCCCCCCCCCCCCCCCCCCGCCGGGGGTTTTTTTTTTTTCTCCCCCCCCCCCCCCCAGGATTTTTAAATTATTTTTCGGTTTTCGCCTCCATAACATAGTGCAGTGTTTCCCTACGTGGGGCCATGCCCACAAGGGGGCTATTTGATTGTTAAAGTTATTCCAAAATTTATCAAAAATAATTCGGCATTTGAATTTCACATTCTGTTGAAAATTTACTTACTGTGTTTCGTTAACAACTTCCTAGTGACTTCTTCCTATAACCTATCATTTAAGTATCTTAAGTGAACAATTCAATTGTTTAATATTAAAATTATTATTACTACCTATGTATAAAAATAATAAGAAAAAGGGCTTAAAATTTTTTAAAAAAAAAAGTTTTCCCCGGGGGGCCCCGCAAAAACGTTGAGAAACACTCAATACTGTATGTGTGTTACCCACCGTTTCTGGGCCTGACGAAATCATCGTTCTGTAAACCAGTACATTGTTGGTAATTTAGTTGTCCCAAATATCTGCCCCATGCGTTATTGAATATTTCAATACTACTCTAATACGCTTTTCCAATCAAATTATACAAATAACAATACCGAAAATCTACAGATTATATTCGTTCTTAGCGAAATGAGATTCTATATGTATTATTTTAACTTGAAACACAATAGAACCTCTTCTAAAATTGAAGAATAAGAAATGATAAAAGATTAGGCGAACCGATTACACCTATTGTAATATCGTACAATGCTATTTAAATAATGAAAAATGTATCAAAGACATTTGAGCACCATTTTCCCTAAGGGAAATCGGCTTTTCATCTCTAGTTAGGTAGTAGTCATTTGTTCCGGGACAATTTAATTAACTTCTACAGGATTTTTTCCATTCCCCTGACATTGCCGTTATTAATGCTAGAATTTTCTTTGTGTCCTCTGTTAATTGTAAAATCTATTTATTTCTCGCTTTAAATTCTAAAGATAATTTTTATTTGATATTATTTTTTAACTATCCGTTGTGTTAAATATTCAGTCATAAACACTTATACACAGTAAGGTATACACTGAAGGCTGAAGGTATATATACTAAATTTCTCATAATTTAAGGTTCAAATTTCAAGGTTAGGTTGGCCTTGTAGATCACCTCTACTGGGCGTGCTACAGGGCGAGGACGCTACTCTTGATAACATTGTGAGAGCAGTAGTTATAAACACGGACAGTGACGGCTCGTGGGATTCCATACATTCTGCGAGGCCGTCATGCGCCATAAAGAAGAGGCGGAGAGAGCCAAGGAGGTCGATCCCGCAGCCCATCCACATCGCCGTAGGAGACCACAGCGTCGCCGTTCCGTCGTGAAACGCGTTGTGTAATCCTGGGTACGCAAACTCTTCAGCGGGAGTTCATGAGTCCAAATGAAGGGATCTTTGCAAGCATTCCATCCAACCTCCCCCAGCTCTACGGATCAGGGTCAGTTGGCAGATGTGAATATAATTCATGGTCATAGGGGGCCGTAAAAAAAAGAAATTAGAAATGGGCTGCATGGATATGGTATGGACTCATATCCTTTTGGAAATATTTCAGAATATCTATCTTTCTCTTAAATAATAATAGTCTCGACCGTAACGTACATAAATGTACTTGTTAAACTAAGTTGTGTTTAAAATACGTTTACAAATAAGGCACATGATAAAAACCTCATCTGGCTAAAAATGGTAGTCTGTGAAAATTTCTAAAACTTTTTTATTTAAAAGTAAATATTATCACTTCCGCTTCTGAGTTTGTTGAGTTAAGTAAATACCTAATATTGTTTGTTAATATGCATATTACATGTACTTATTTACCTCCAGTTTAACGTGTAAACATCAAATGAAAATCACCTTGAAGCCGCTAAGTGATCGACAAATTTTACGTAAGCAATATTTTAGCAAGTTCAGCGCCGCTCGTTCAAAATACACTTCGTCATAGTCGTAGAATAGTGACAAAAAGTAAACTTTACAGGGCAGCCCTTTCCAAATAATATAATCATGTTAGTTTTTTGTTATAACTTTTTAACTCATATTCTGTAATAATCTAAATTGGTATACAAGCAAACAAAAGGGTTTGTTTTGAAACAAAATACAAATAATAACATTGAATTTCACAGTTTTCTAGAAAAATCACATGCTTCTATGAGCATACCTATCAAATTCGACTTTACCGATTGATTAATTTGAAATTTAACACATTGTTTTTTTTTAATGTAGCCGTATTATTTAGTTAATGTAATCCAAATATGATAAAAAGTGGATTGTGTTTTTTTTTCAAATCCGACATTGTTCTACGATCATGACGACTATAATAAAGGTGATGGCGTAAATCAAACACCGTTGTATTATTTATTGAATAAGAGTTATATTATGTAGCTGGGGTTCAAACCCATGACTTCAGGGTTGAGACGCGCCTAGTCACTCGGCTAATAAGAGCATAAATCAGTTGAGTTCCAACCCGTTGGATATAGAATTTGTAGTAATCTCATGAAAGGACAACACAAGTCATCATCAAGTCACATTTAATAAGTTATCTTAACTGAAGAGTTCAATTGAAGTTCTACGCGTCACGCAGCGGGACGCCTTCGTGTCTAAGAACCCGACAGACCCCCGGTGATAACAACCTGCCCCCATTGCATGTCACACGACACAATTAAAACAACCACTTCAATCAATAATCGTCCCTAACCCATTCACTTTATGCCTAAAATATTCTCTCATCTGAGAGCAAATCGTGAGCACAAATTATGCGCGTGTCATCGCTCAATAAAATCATATTTAATTGTGACTTTTATTATCAGGAAGGTATTCGTGTATTTTTAAACGCTTTTATAGCTTTGCACGTGTGTTAATAGATGATCCACCTGCTATTGAGTTGCATTCCTTGTTCACGACGCTGTAGAGCATCTTATCTTCAAAACGTAGTATCTTATTGATAGGTACCTACACCATTATACACCCTACACACATGGGATCCTTATTTAAATATTTAAAAGGATTTAACTGAATTGAATATTGCCGGCTTGTGTGTTATAATTCAAATTTCGAACTCAAAATACATAATGAATAAAATGGTATCATGCCCTCACTAAATAAAATGGTATCTCTAAAATCAACAATTTTAGTGCATCGTCCTATTCATATTTGGCAACGTTCTTTCATAATGAATTAAAAAAAAATTGTTAGTGTATGTACCCACGGCTAGAACCTTCTAGAATATGACATATTATTCGATGTATTACGTTATTCAACGAATTACATAGGTTAACGCACCTTTATTATTGTCCGTTGAGTGAACTGACAAAAGAAAGTGCCTATAGTGATTTTGTCATTTGTATTGTGTAACTTGTTTTTCCATATTAATGCTTATGTTTGTTTTGCGAATTAAGGAATTGCTGTTTGAATTTTTTATTAGATTTGCATTCTTGTTGATTTAGGGGCTTCTGTTAAGGCAAGCTTGTGTCTTTTGGTAATGAAGTAAATAAAAAATGTATTTAACTAAAATGCGGTCGTAAAATAAACCATGTGTATTTGAAGTGTTTTTGATCATCGAGTTTAGGTGAATGACGCGCCAGCTGTTATAATCACGGAATAGAAACCGCTAACCAAACACTTCTAGCATCTCAAAGACGCACCATTACATCCAAAGTGTTTGTCAAATAGCCAAATGGCCAACATTGTTTATCAACTCGTTAAGTATTTGATTTATTCGACGCTGACGTGTCAGTAATCGACTCCTTGCACAACGCACTTCAAAGAGAGAGCAAACGACATAAAATTGTTAATTTTATTGTCATTCCGCTGCAGTTCACTTTGCACATTGACAGTCAATATAAATTATATTAATCACGTTCTAAATAAAGCGGTGACAATGTATGCATAAATTATATCTAAAATCAGCGTATAATTTAATTAATGTTGGTCGTTATTTTAGCTTCGTTGGGGGTAATGCTTAATCTAACAGTCTTGGTTTGAATACGTTCTTCATATTTTAATTTTCGCGATTTAGGAAAAATTATTTCTTGATGACATTTCTGATAATTGCTATTTTGCGCTTAGACGATTCTCGGTATAAATGTTTAGGTATTATGGAGGTATTGTTTGTAAGACAGAAAAAGTTTGAGGACTTCTTAATCTAAATTATACATAAAACAAAGTCGTGTTAGTTACACCACGTATAATTCAAGATCGGCTGGACCGATGTTAGTTATCTCTTTTTTGATGGATTCTTCCCTGCTCCGAATAGCAGAATAAGTAATAAAATATCGGAAAGGTAATCGAATAAAATAAATAAATTTATTAATTTTACGAATGCAAATAACATGTGGTGCCATCTGTTGACAAAATTACTCATATAAAAGAGACCTACCACTATGTCCTTGCGCCGGATAACAAAACAAAAAATGTTGTACATCAGAAAGTGCTTAAACATGCAGGATCGCAATAATGGCGCTAGAGAGAAGAGGCCTAATGTGTAAAACTGGCATTCTGTTTTCGCAATGGCAAGCAATAAAACATTTCAGGTCGTTCGAATCACGGCTGGCATGGCGATTTTCTTCATATGTACGCAACTACCACTTGCACTTAAGATAAAGGCAAACATTGTGAAAAAACCGGCATATCTAAAACCCAAAAATCTATGACATGTATCAGACACAGGCTGATGACCTTCTTGCCTACAGTAAAAATGATCGAAGAAACGGATGCAATCTTAGGCTATGTGTCTTAGCCTAGGGTTACAACGCCAGTAGATTATTATTATTATGAGTCTAAGAGAGAAAACGTATGTTACTAATGTTGAGTGGCGTTTTAATTTTTTTTAACAGGTCTCTAATGATATCTGATGATACGAATCCGATTCTTCTCTAACTTATATGGAAGATACTGTTCTCAGTATAATTATTAGTGTTAAAACGTTCACGAATTATTAAATAAATGTGAATTTCATAACATTCATTAATCGAGGCAAATTTTATGACATATTAACTGCCCCCACCAACTTCGTTCCGCCTTAATATGATTTTTTTACTTAGCCTACCTTTTACATAACAACATATGGAATATTTTGCTATGCTACCTGTTCGCTTTTCCGGAATAAAAACCAAATTACTATGTTTGTTTCAATTTTTCCCCAACTAAAACCTCCCTGAGAGTTCGAGTGTCGCCAAGTTTTGCGCTTAGCAACATATTTTGCTATTATTTTTATTAGAAGTAATTATAGCAGGTACGTAAGTGTAGTCTATGCTAGGAATGTTGTTTGAGCGGACATCTAAGCTCAACTTACACAATAGACCTGTATCAATCATACTCAAATTCCAATGTAAGGTGATAGCAGATAACTACCGTAAACAAACTCCAATACGTGTGTGATTTACGACTTGTTACTCAAATAATATATATTGTATGCTAATTAATACAACTTCTATTAATAATCAGACTAGACTGCAAACAGAGTTCATAGGTCATCTAATAAAACCTAACTAAGACTAAGAAAATTAGACAAGCAAGAAACACACACATAAGATCTAGAAGAGGTGTGATAGATATTCTAAGTAAGATAGACCAAATGAAATAGAGTTGGACGGGTCATATGCTACACAGCCCCCATGAAAAATGAATGCTACCCTTAGAGCTGGAACACGAAGAAGAGGCCGAAAACGCAAAAGTTGGGAGGACGAACTCAAATGAACAGTAGGCTGCAACTGGAGAAGAGTCGCGAAAGGGTGAGAGGAGGCCAAGAGGCACACCGAACTCTAAGATGAGTGAAAATATATTAAAGGTTACAGAGTATCGGAATATAAAGGCTATAAAGAAAGCTTTTGTTGCTGCACAAATCTATTTAAACAAAAATGAATCGCAAAATATGTTGATAAACGCAAAAACGAGGACGGTTCATTTAAGTAATTTTTAAAAATTATTTCTTGAACACTGACGCTTTTATGGAGCGAAAATTAGAAACTCGGAAAAATGTTCATATTCTTTTTCTTTAATTGTGAACGCAACTTCAAGGCATCGAATGCTCCATACGTTGGTATGTAGCTACTGAAAAGGTAGGTAAAAAACAAAAACGAAGTTCGCGTAAGCTAGTAGAATATATAAACTAATAGTGTTCGCGTTGTCGTATAAACACTATATAAATAATAAAACTTATGTGATCTCAACGATGTATATATTTTCGTAAAAATAAACCGCGGCGTCGGCAGCGAGTTGCACGTGTGTCGCTTAAGAAATCGTGGGCCGTACTGGTGGCGGAGCGCGCTGTGGAATGCGCGTGCCTCGCCCCCCGCCTGCCGCGGAGAACAATAGACACGGTCTATACGTAGAAGTTGGTAAGTACATTTTTAATAATTTAATTCTTAGTAATTTTTATTGATGTTTTATTTCAGCTACCAATGACGACGAGGACGCCACATCACTCCCCTGCCGAGACCGTTTCACGGTCGATAGTAGTCCGGAAACTTAACTAATCTTCCACTTCTAGTCTTTTTTTCAGGTGGCGGTGCATCGTGATTGGTGTGGAACGGCAGTGCGGTCATCGGTGGACGAATGGTCGTGTCGTATTCTCTGTTTTCTTTCGTAAGGTAAGCTGGTTTTATTCTGTCTATTGTTACTGTAACTTCTTTGCCTTTTATGTCTAATGAAAATGTTTTTGTATTTCTTTTCAGAACTTTATAAGGGCCGGTATATGGTGATTCAAGCGATCGTTTTGCGGGACCACGGCGAAGAAAAACAAACTGTGCAGTATGTATGTCATTCGGCAAATAGAATGTTTTACTGTTGTGGTTTGATGCAGGAGTTGGGGTTAATGCTGCCATATGATTTCTCAAGCGAGCTGTATAGTCTGCTGGATTTAGGTTCTGGTCAAGCGAAGTTGAGAAAAATTGTCCCGGTAGTCGTAGTGGTTCTCCATATACTAGCTCGGCGGCTGATGCCTGCAGATCTTCTTTCCAGGCAGCTCTTATTCCTAGTAGCACTAGGGGAAGTGTTTCAGTCCACTGTGGGTTGTTGTGACAGATGATGGCTGCTTTTAGTTGGCGATGTAATCTCTCCACCATTCCATTGCATTGCGGATGGTATGAGGTGGTGGGACGATGTTCTGCGCCGATCAGGTTGGTGATGCTTTGGAAGAGTTGTGATTGAAATTGTAAGCCTCTGTCTGTTGTTACAGTTTGTGGACATCCATGACGAGATACCCAGTTGGTAATGAACGCGGAAGCACAAGTTTCTGCTGTAATATCCGCTAGTGGATAGCCATCAGGCCAACGTGTGAAGCGGTCTATTGCTGTCAGGCAGTATCTAAAGCCATTAGAGTATGGTAATGGGCCTATAATGTCCAGGTGTACGTGGGCGAAACGTTCTGATGGTACTGGAAAGGTTGTAAATGGTGCGTTCGTATGTCTGTTGACTTTACTTCGTTGGCAGTCTACGCATTCCTTTGCCCAAGTTTTGCAATCGCGTCTTACTCCGGGCCACACAAATCTTTGAGCTACCATTTTAGCAGTGGTAGGGCCGCTTGGATGGCTGAGTTGATGTATGGTTTCAAAAACGCGTTTGCGATAGGCAGGTGTTATGTACGGTCTAGGCGATTTGGTGGAAAAATCGCAGTACAGCTGGTTTTCAGCAATCTGTTTCAGTTGTAGTGCTGTGTTTTTGGTTAGCAAAGCTTGCAATTCAGGGTCTTGAGCCTGATCTCTTGCAAGTGCGTCGTAATTTATAGTGACAATCTCTTCTACACGTGATAGGGCGTCAGCGACGATGTTGTCTTTCCCGGGAATGTATTTTAGATCGGTGGTGAATTGAGATATGTAGTCAAGATAGCGGAATTGTCTTGGAGAGCACTGGCTTCTGTTTGTTGTGAAGGCGTAGGTGATGGGCTTGTGGTCGGTGTAAATGCAAAAGTTTCTTGCTTCCAACATATATTTAAAGTGTTTGATACCTTCGTATATGGCCAGTAGCTCCCTATCGTATGGACTATATTTTTTTTGCGATGTCGTCAGTTTACGAGAGAAAAATCCCAAGGGTTCCCAGTTGCCTTTTCGTTTTTGTTGCAAGACAGCGCCGATGGAGTCGTCTGAAGCATCTGTGAATAAGGCTAGATCCAGGTTGATTTCAGGGTGGACAAGAAGAGTGGCTTGAGATAGGCTGCGCTTGCACTCATTGAAAGCTGTTACAAGGTTAGTCATATCGATAGGTGCATTTCCTTTGATGTTACCTGTTAGGGCATCGTTCAGAGGAGCCTGTATCTTTGCTGCATCAGGGATGAATTTCCGGTAGTAGTTTATCATTCCCAGGAACCGTCGGAGTTGCTTTGCTGTTTTCGGCTGTGGGTAGTTGGTAATTGCTTCCACTTTCTCTTTGAGAGGGCGTATGCCTTCAGTCGAGACGCTGTAGCCGAGGAAAGTTACTTCGTTAATGCCGAATATGGACTTAGAGGTGTTTATTAAGATGCCATACTGGTTAAGTCGTTCGAAGACAGTTTTAAGGTGCTGAAGATGGAGTTCTCTGGTCTTCGAGAATACTAGGATGTCGTCAATATACCCATATGTAAATTCCAGGCCTTGAAGAACTTCATCGATGAATCTTTGGAAGGTTTGAGCAGCGTTTCTTAAACCAAAGGTCATATACGGAAATTCGAACAGTCCGAATGGTGTCGTTATGGCTGTTTTAGGTATGTCCTCATTCGCGACAGGTATCTGATTGTAGGCCTTAATCAGGTCAATCTTTGAAAATATTTTAGCTCCAGACAGCTGGTAAACAAAGTCATTAATCTGTCTTATTGGATATCGATCAGGGATGGTTCTGGCATTAAGTGCTCTATAGTCACCGCATGGTCTCCAACCGTCGTCCTTCTTTTTGGCTAAATGTAAGGGAGACGACCATGGGCTCTCTGATCTACGAGCTGTTCCATTTGCGTACATCTCTTCAAACTCTTTTTCGCAATAAGCAGTCTATCTGGGGCTAAACGTCTGGGACGAGCTGCGACTGGTGGACCAGGGGTAGTACGTATATGATGCTTCGTTTGGTGCTTGGTTTCTTTTGGCTTTCCAGTAGGTTTCGTTACATCTGGGTAGTTGCGAAGTAAGTCGTGAAAGTCGGAGTTTCCAGCAACTGTTTTGATGGTCACCGTTTCCACAGCAATGTTGGCGCAGCGTGGCGCGTTGACGGACAAACTTGTGAGGCCGTCGATGAGGCGGTGACGACGACAGTCCACTAATAGGTTGTAGTGGCCCAAGAAGTCAACACCAATGATGGGTCGTGTGACGTCCGCAACTACGAATCTCCAGGTGAAGTCCCGGCGAAGTCCGAGGTCCAGGTGTAAGGATATGTAGCCATACGTAGCTATGATAGTGTTGTTGGCAGCGTATAACTCATATTTAGTTTTATGACGCTGGTCTCTGGTCGCCGACTTAGGAAAAACGCAAACGTCAGATCCCGTGTCTATCAAGTACTTCAGTTTAGTTTTCTTTTCGACGATGAAGAGGCGGTCATTAGGAGTATGCGTTAGGCAGTCGTTAGCCGCCACTACAGGCTGCCGTTCGCGTTTAAAGTCTTGTAGGAACAGGGCGTGAGACATTTTATGGCGCCTTCACCGAATTTTCTGTGGTAGTAACACACGCTATTCATTTTGTTTTCCTTCCATCTTTGGGTGGAGCGTGAGTGAGATCTTGATCTGTTATACCTACGTTGTGGTGATCTGCTTGATCGGCTATTATTCATGCTCAGGAAAGCAACTTGCTTGGTTAATTCGTTAACTTGCCTGGCCAAGCTTTCTAAAACGGTGAGGTAGTGGTCTGGAGGATTTCCAGCATGTTGGTTAGCTGAGGACGATGTAGCGGCGTAAACATTTGGTGGGGTTGGGGCTGCGATGGCTATAATTTTGTCAGCCAACTCTGCAAGTTTCTCTAGCGGCATATCCATATGCGATGCAATGATAGGTTGAATGTTATTGGGTAACCTATTGTGCCATGCTGATCTAATAAATTCGTCTGGTACCTGTGGTCCGGCCAAATGTTGTAGGTGACGAAGAAATTGTGAAGGCTTTCTAGTGCCGAGTTCTTGATTGTCTAAAAATTGCCTAATTTCTTCTTCGCGCGGTTTACTTAATCGCCTTATTAGCTCCGCTTTGAGGGTTTGGTATTTGTTGTCTTTGGGAGGACTTTCTATAATATCCGCAACTTCAATAGCGAACTGTGGGTCCAGCTGGCTAGTCGCGTTATAAAATTTAGTCGTGTCTGACGTTATCCCCGCCAAACAAAATTGGCCTTCCAGTTGAGCAAACCAGAGTGCAGGTCTATTCGGTAAAAATGGTGGTATTTTAATTCCAACTTTGAAAATTTCATGTGCACCTTTTTCCATATTGTCCGTGTCCCCACCGTTTTCGCCTTGCATGGCAAAAGTGCTAAGACCGCGTGGCGTGTAGTTTTTTCTTACTCTTATCACGTCGGGGTCACCAGTATAGTGTTCGCGTTGTCGTATAAACACTATATAAATAATAAAACTTATGTGATCTCAACGATGTATATATTTTCGTAAAAATAAACCGCGGCGTCGGCAGCGAGTTGCACGTGTGTCGCTTAAGAAATCGTGGGCCGTACTGGTGGCGGAGCGCGCTGTGGAATGCGCGTGCCTCGCCCCCGCCTGCCGCGGAGAACAATAGACACGGTCTATACGTAGAAGTTGGTAAGTACATTTTTAATAATTTAATTCTTAGTAATTTTTATTGATGTTTTATTTCAGCTACCAATGACGACGAGGACGCCACAAAACTAATATTGTAAAACTATTCCCGTCTTTTATACACTTACCCACATGACGCCCACTAATGACTATGACTATTGAGAAGATATTTCTGCGATGCGACACTTGTAAACATCAATAAAGAAAAATCAAATTACAGAATATAAAAGTAATACTTAATAACATTAAAAATATAATATAATAACTAAAATATATTATTAAAGGAGTCCCTTTAGGCGAGGTTCCGAAGATACTGGCAGCGTTCCCCCTTTGAATAGCTAGACTAATTCTTTGTCCGAGGTAGCTGCCTGCTCTTCGGTCTCCTGTGATGTCGACTAACCTATTTGATATTTCATTAAAAAGTCTTATAGCGCTTGGACCCCGCGGACCAAGGGTCTCGACCCCGAATGGGACAAAATTTACAAAAGACAAAAGCACTATAATGATAATAATAATTTATTTACTGCAAGAATATGGTACAAAAATGTGTAAGATGGTACAATCGTAAGTTCGCATATTCTGCCACATACAATGGCGCTCAAATTTGTCTTAAGGAATTTAACATTATTAGTCAAAGTCAATTCTTATATTATCTGTATCGTACATATCATACTTTATTAAATTTATATCAACTACAGTGTCTCACGCAAATAATCATTTATTGAATAGTACATTTTTTCCAAAAGTAATACACTAAGTCGCTTTTTATAGACGGAAGAATCTGAAGATCTTTTAATTCTTTTGGTAATTTATTGTAAACCTTAATTACACTAAGTATAGATATTTTATAAAATATTAAACCATTTCTCAAGCTTCATTAGCATTAAATCCAATCGAAAATTTCGTAAACTGGACGTGTGTACATGTTTTAAATATTAACAAACTAAATATATATTTTTTTAAATATGCATTGAGCAATTTATTATAATAAAAACTACATAGATATTTCAACATTGATACTGTAAGCTAAATTTACAGCTCAATAAACGGTAGTGCAAAACCGTGTAAAAACGTACGTAGATAAATTACCATTTAATGGCTTTAGAATTAAAGTCTCTTAATGAAAACATATTTTACAAATATAATGGAAATGGCTGTACACACACATAATGTCTCTTTATCATCTTAATAAAACAATATTTGATAATAATCGCATTATTATTATTATTAAGCCTTTATTGCTGACACCCAGTACAATATAATAACAATTATTACATTAATAAAACTTAATCTAATACGTCACTTGACCCGTTTTAGGTAGCCAGCGTGTCCTGTGACACATAGGCCTCTTCCAGCTGTTTCCATTCTTTTCTGATATTAGCTCTTCTTGTCCAAGTTGTGCCTACTATTATCTTTATATCGTCTGCCCATCTCTTGCTCTGTCTTCCTCTTTTCCTTTTTCCATCGCGTGGTTGCCATTCTGTAATTATTTTTGCCCATTTCAACCTGCTATCTCTCGTCATGTGCCCAGTCCAGTTGCCGTATTTTCTTTATAATGTCTTCTACTTTGGTCGCTGATCTGATCTCTTCTGCTCTTTTTCGATGTCTCAGTGTTACACCCACCATGCTTCTTTCCATTCCTCTTTGGCATGTTCTCAACTTTAGAAGACAATCATCGCATATAATGTTGTAAATAAAATAAAAATAGCTTTTATTCGAGGACTACACTACACTAAACTACGCTAAGTCCATGTCATTATGTTTTACACTAGTACTCGACCTTCGACGGAGTGAAAGCCTCCTCCAAATTTTTCTACTTGTCTCTATTAGTCACAACAATTTTCCGATTTTCCTATTCTGCCCCACTATCCCTTTTTCCATCTTCCCAAGTTGTGCTATTACAAGCTATATTAATGTTCGATATTATATCTTATTAATAGAAGTGTTTCAGCATGCGATACTTAATACTGGTCGTGCGTTAGACACCCAACTGTTTTCTAATGGATTTTCCTTTCTATATGCAATTAATGTTTGTTCGATGAAAAATCCATGAATCCGTCGTTTTATTTGACTGCGACACTCGCTCGAGGAGTTAGATTGTTTTTTTTGTTTCGAGTCTGTTGCACTAGGCGCAGGCGCAGCGTGAAATCGGCTAATGGCAGAGGTACGATAAAAGCAAACCAAACCAACGTCCTACGCCTTTTAAAGAATATTAATAAAAATAAAGCCTTTAATCAGATAGAAAATAATAACATAATTTTAAACTTAAGCTTAACACTAGTGAGTCGGTGACACCGACAACCCATCTGTTTGCCCAACTTTGGCAAAGGCCTCCTCCATTTCTCTCCACTCTGCTCTGTTCTGAGCTTTCCTGGTCCAAATTTTCCCAGTTACGGATTTTATTTCGTCTTCCCATCTTCGAAACTGTCTACCTCGTTTTCTTTTATTATTTCTTGGGTACCAATATAATATGATCTTTTTGTTCCACTTTTCTATACCTCTTATTACGTGACCAGCCCATTTCCATTTCAATCTTCGTATCCTCGTTGTGACGTCTTCAATCTTCGTGTGGTTTCGTATGATTTTATTATTGATTCTGTCGGACTTCCTGATATTTAGCATGCTTCTTTCCATCGCCGTCTGGCATGTCTTCAATTGCCTGGTTTGCATTTTAGTGAGTGCCCAAGTTTGGCAGCCGTATGTTAATACCGGAAGTATGCAAGTGTTATACAGCTTTGATTTGACATTTATTTTTATTTCTGTGTTTTTCATGATTTCGCTAAGCCCCCAGTAACATTTCCACGCTTTCCCAATTCTTGTATCAATTTCCTTCGACATTATACCAGTGGTTGAGATCTGTTGGCCCAGGTATGTGTACTCTTTCACATAATCAATTGACTCTCCATTTACTATAATAATATCTTCTGATGCATTCGTCATGGCTTTAGTTTTTGAGGTGTTCATTGTTAGCCCTACCTTGCGGCTTTTCCTCTCCAGGTCTGTAATCATAATTCTTAGATGCTCTTTGTTTGTAGCAAATAGTATGATGTCATCGGCGAATCGTAGGTGTGTTAGTTGTTCCCCGTTTATGTTTAGTCCGTACCCATCCCATTTTAATTCTCTGAAGATGTCTTCTAGTACAGCTGTGAATAATTTAGGTGATAGGGGGTCTCCTTGACGTACACCTCTATTTATTTTGATTTCTTTTCCTACTTTTTCTAGTTTTATTCTAGCGGTACTATTCGTGTATATATTTTTTAATATTCTGATGTACTTTGGGTCGACTCCTTGATTTTTGAGGCAGTGCCAGATATTTCCGTGCTCTATTGAGTCGAATGCCTTGTTGTAGTCTATGAAGCAACAATAGAACGGCACATTGAATTCTTTGGTTTTCTCAAATATTTGTCTTACCGTAAGTATATGGTCTAATGTTGAATATCCCGCCCTGAAACCAGCCTGCTCTATAGGTTGATTTTCGTCCAGATTTCTGGTTATTCGCCGCAAAATTACTTTCGCAAAGACTTTATAGATGTTTGACATTAAGCTTATCGGCCTATAATTGTTCATGTCACTCCTGTCACCTTTTTGTGGAGGAGGATGATCGTTGATGTGGTCCACTGTAACGGAATTTGTTCAGTGCTCAGTATATCGTTAAAGATGTATTTTAGTAGTGGTGATATCTCTTTTTTGCAGACTTGAAGCATATCATTATTAATCCCGTCAGGGCCGGAAGCTTTATCCTTCTTCTGGGATTCAATTGCTTTGTTTATTTCTGCTTCTATTATATGAGGAACATTATCGTTGCTAGTTAAGTCTATATTGTAAGTATGATATTTGCTGGAGTAAAGGTTCTCATAGAATTTTGTGGCTATTGATAAAATATCCGATCTGATAGTCCTTGTCTTGCAAAATTGGTCTTTCATATTAGGTATCCACTTTGTATTGTCAGATAAGAGCTTAAGAGCCTTTTTTATGCCACCCGTCTTGATGATATGTTTTTCAAAAGTGTCACGTCTAAGACGTTCTCTGTCTCTTCTCATTTGGCTCTTAATTTCTTTGCTAGTTTTTCCTATTTGTTCTCTGATAGATTTTGTTTTGTAAGTCATTTTAATTAATTTTGATCTTTTTTCTATGAGGTCTTTTGCTTTAGCTGATATGTGGCCATTGTCCTGTGATTTGGTTTTAGACGTGGTTTTCGATCTTGCTGTTAGTATCTCGTGTATTATGTTGTATTTCTCTTGAGTTTTTAGGTGCTCGAGCGATGATACCTGCACGGACTTGAGGTTTTCTTTTATGTTGGCAATACTAGTGTTGCTGCACATTGTGGATGTTTTAATTTTGAAGGGTCTAAGCATTCTATGGTTACTGTTGAAGTTAAGGGTAGAGATGGTGCCACAGTCGTCGATTGATTTGGGTCTGTTCGTTAAAAAGTAGTCTATTTCATTTTTGTATCGACCATCTGGTGATATCCATGTCCATCTTCTGGAAGCTCTTTTTTTGAATACACTATTCATTATTTTCATATTATTTTCAAATGCCATTTCCATCATCTTTTGCCCGTTTCGTGTTCGTTTTCCAGTACTGTAAGGACCTAGTACGACATTTTCACCGTTTCTTGGGGTTCCAACACGTGCATTGAAATCGCCCATTATAATGCAGTTTTTGTGTGTGTGTTCTTTTAGGGCGGTGTTAAGGGATGAGTAGAAAAGGTCGATCTCTGAACTCGTTGATTGCTCAGTTGGTGAATATATTTGCACTATAGACCATGTTTCTCTGCCTGGAGGGATTCTAACATTCAATATAGCGATCCTTTCTGATATGCCGATTATTTCCACTATAGAGTTTTTGAGTTCTTTCTTGATCAGGAAACCTACTCCATGTCTTCCTGGAGTTTCACCTTTATAATATAATATGACTTCATCGTATTCCTGAATTGATTCGCCAATCCTTCTTACTTCGCTCAGGCCTATAATGTCCCACTTAATATTTTTGATAGAATATAGAAGTTCTTTAAGGCTTTCTTCAGACTTTAGGGATAATGTGTTGAATGTGGCTATATATATTTGTTTGGTATAAAATTGTTTCTCAGTTGCACAAGTATTCGTTTTAGGTGTGGGAGTGGGAGTAGTATTTGGAGGGTAATGGTCGCTTTCCCCCACGGTGACCAACCGTCTTGGGGTGATTGCTTTCAATGTTTCTTTGGCTAAGTGTGTTTCTATTGTTGGGTTGGGTTTCCTGTTGTTGTCGGCGTCTGTTGAGCGTTTTTTGATGTTGATGGTGAAGGTAGTGACAGTGATCTACCACGTGCTACGTAGTCTAGCATGCAAGTTTTATTAATCTTCTTTGGGCCCGCAGTACGTGTGTAAGTTGGGGATTTGCTTGGGGAGTTAGTGGAGTCTCTTTTTCCTCTTATCTCTTTTGTCCTCTTTCGGTTCTTTCACAACTATTTTATCCTTGAAAAAGTAACAAATTTTTCCCATTGCTCGTTCCTCCTTTAGTTGAGGCAGAAGTTGTTTCCTCTTTTCCAAGGTTTCCTTGCTAAGGTCCTCCTTAATATAGATATCAGAATCTAATTTCTTTTTGTTCCTAAGTACTTCGTTTCTTCTCCAGTTTGTTGTAAACATTACAAGGATAGGACGCGGTTTGTTGCCTTTTTTTTCTCCTAGTCGATAAGCTTTATTTATTTCATTCGAGTTAAGATGAAGATTCATGTTTTCTTCAAGTACTTTTTTTATGACTTCGATTGGAGACTCCATGCGCTGTTCCTCTTTTATACCAAAGAAGATTATGTTGTTTCCCTTCCTGTATTCTTCCATCGACTTAATTTTGTCTTGTAAGATTTTTACTTCAGTCTTCAGGCTTTTGTTTTCTTCCACAAGAGCAGACAATTTTTCGTTAATATTCTCTGACACGTTTCTAGTGACAGCTTCGGTTATTGCCTTTGTTTGCGCAGCCATCTCCTCCTTCATTCTGTGCCAAAAAAAATCCATCTCCTTTTCCATTATTGAGTTGGAATACTAGATAAGGGTTGTCAACACCAGATTCCGGTTTCGGTGTCAGCCAGTAAACATATGTTATCGTTAACTCGTCCGAAAATAATTACCATTCGCTTCGAGCTCGGGAGCGGCGGCGGCGGTATAATTCCTTACAGAATTATTTTTCCCTTTATATACTATCTGTTAGAAATAAATAAGATATCTTCATATAAATTTATAAAACAAAAATTAAAAAATTAAAAAGAATTGTTCTTTCAATATCCCGTGTATAGGTTCAAACTTAGGCCGATTGAAATGTTCGATTCCGGAACACAGCTTAACTGCGAAGCCGAGTACTGTATGACGAGGAGGACGAATTACTTGAACAGTTTCTTTCTTGAGTGACGTTTACAAAGAGTGACGTACACACGTTTAACATCACAGATAAAAAGTCATAGTTTTTTTCTTCTTTTTGTAGTAATATCAACAAAAATTGACTGATCCTTGTTATAAGTCACTCGCACTTGATTTGTACACGCACTTTTAATTGTTTTAGTCAAAACGAAAAGTCACCGAAATCGAAGTCAAGACAACACAATTTAAAAACGTGATATTTTTCTATTTTTTACACTAATAATAAGGCAGATACGTTTGCCTATGGTATATCTTCTCCTGGTTCGCTTCAATATTTACTTTTTATTGTGTATTCTCACTTATTTCTATTTTTAATTGGTTATTTTGCGAGGACTCGATATTCAACTTGCGCCTACCCGCAACCTACGCCTTTTAAAGAATATTAATAAAAATAAAAATAAAGAATATTATTAATGAATCATACGCAGAATATAAAAAATATTATTAAAGAAGCATACAATGAAAGTTATACATAATGTTATAATCAAAACAAGGAGCGAAAATATAAATATAAACAGATAGACATTATAATATTTTATTATCGGAAGTATGCAAGTTTACCTACAGCACGCTTCCGCGACTTTAAATAGAGTATGCAAAACACGCCCATTGTTTCCAAGAGAACCATATTTATAATACATTCAGTGTTTTAGCAATTGTTTGTGTATATTAAAATGATATAGACCACCCGTCGAGCCGAGCTTAGCAGTTGGTTTGTTTCAGAACTGAATATACAAACAAAAGCGATCGCAAAGGAACATTACTCCTTTATAAAGAAAATTGCTAGAACTACAATTACTTATGGCTTTGTTCTAAGTTTAAATTATGAAAATTACAACTACCTTGCAAAGGCTTTTTTCTCTTTATGTTTGTTAAAATTCTTAGACGCCAGTGCGCTGTACTTTCTGTGTATATTTATCTGTTAATAAATAAGTTATAATGCGGCTGTTTTAGTAGCTACTGAAGTCTTTACGAACTTTTTCATAACCATATGGAATGAAAAGCTCTAGAAGGATTACATATAAGGAATAAGTGAAATTTCAAATATTTACAATTATATATTATTAATATATTAATGATAATAGTGCCATGTTCCGGCGTCACAAATCTGTGTTTTTTATATATTTTGAATGCAACTTTTCTCTATGTACCCCAAGCAAAAGGTAGCATTCGTACCTATAGTGAAGAATTTTCTATAATAGGTCCAAATATAATTTTTAGTTACAAATGCATAAAAATCTTTCAGAAATTTGAAGTCGATTTAAAATCAATAATATACATTGGTTTGTTACTAATGATACATTGAAACTTAAATAACGTTATACCCAACTAAAACAGTAAACTAAAGCTAAAAAGAATTTCGTTTAAAAAGCACTCTATTCTCGGAGACATTATCAAACTATCAAGTCTTGAGTGTCGCTCGAAATAGCAGTGTTGGTGTTATCGTCGCCGTAAGGGAAAAAACTGTCGGCTAGGAAATACGAAAATGCGACAGGGACTAGACGAAAAAATTTGTTTCCGACGCGCAACGCGTACATTATACAACGATAGGGGTTTGAGTGAGTTGCAGAGTAATAAACCTGGTTGGACATTAAAATATTGCGAACATTTGTATCGAATACAACAACTATAATATATGCGTTTATAATGCTTTGAGACAGGCGTTTCACTTTAAAGAACCATACAAAGTTGCCATGGACACCTACGCCAGAACTGTCAATTACAAACAAAATAAGTGTTAATACTTTAAAAATTAAAACATTTTAAATTGTTTTGTCACACCGACTTCGACGAGAAGGTTTACAATTCAATGTTTTTTTATATATATATATACTTAAGCTACCGTAAGACATATTATGTAATTCAATGAAAGATTCTGAGTAAAAAAAATCTTCATTGTCGGTGAATTTTTTTTTTCGATTCTATGGACAGAAGTTTTTAAAGACTTAAAATATACATTGTGATAGACAGATATTAGTATTCGTTTTTTCTTCTGCTCTGTGGCATTTCTGTGTAAAATTTAGTGTTTAGTCTGTACGAGGAGCGGTATTCGCGATCCCCTCGCCGATAACACGCACGACAACTGATGGCACGAGCCGTACCTATTTGTAATTTACTTAAAAATATGGCCACAGATAACGTAAGAGCACTCCAGCGCTTTATACCGTAACGATCTGAATTTGTTTACCATTGATTGTTGACTATTAAGATATCAAGGCTTGATTTTACATACTTATCGCGAGCTCGAGCGAGTTTACAACTCACTTAGGACATGTATTTAGTTTTAACTAATATTTTAGTTATACTAATATTGTAACGAGTAAAGTTTTTAACGAATAAACTCAAAACTTGCAGTAGTTTCTTTAGAAACTTGATTTACAAAATTCTTTCAGAATGTTTTTATTATTTCATTTTACATGAATATGCTAAGTTATCCCTATACAATATATATTAAAAATATTGTTAAAAAGGCTTTATTTGTAACGTAAATAATTTAAATACATAAATATCCAGTTATGACTGTATGCTTCCGTAAATATCTGTATCACACTTATAAGCTTTCTGTGCCAAAAAATCCGACCTCAGAATTGAATCCAGTATCTCCTATCAAGAATTCAAGGAGGTAATCAATTACTAAACTAACACACGACAGCTACTCATACAAAAACACAAGTTACGATAAAATAAAATTCCAAGTTTAAAAAAACACTTGTTCATTGGCTATTCTAAATAGTCACTTCAGCACATTCATGCGTCTCAAATTCAAAACAGATTGCGTGTCAAAGACAGTTGATCTTATTTTGAGAATACACAAGCGTGAATCACGAAGATAAATAGTTTATATTTAACATAACATTTAACTGTTGAGTAATAAAACGCGTTAGGTTCGATGTCAAACTCTTTGGCATGATTTCTGTTAAGTTGTAATTGTTCGTGTTATTTTGAGATTTAGTTATTGTGATGAAGTTTTCTATAAATTATGAAAGCCCATACAAAACTTGACTGCATGCCTTGTAGCCAAGTAACCTAAAGCTAAGTGCTATCTTGACAACTGCATTTAGATCTCAACTCGCGTTTTCGTTCTCAAAAAGTTTTTCTTTTTGGGCTTCTTACTTGCTCGTACGGTGAAGTAAACCTTCCAGGAAACCGATAATCACAACAATACGCATATGTTAAGACGTTGCATGCCCCACTATAGGAGTTTTTTGTTTTGTTAACTAATCAATACTTACATAGGAACTAAGACCGAATTGTTTGTAATTCTGACTTAATAATAAAAATTAATAAGGATAAATAATAAGGATATAATCTGAAATAAAAAAGTTATTATTTCTATTAACGATTGTCGTATGTCTGGGACAGAAGCAGATCCTACTTGTCTAATAAAAATGATCAACGGATTAATTGGATATGTTTTCCCAAGGCCCATTGAAGAGTGAAGGGTTATGGAATTGCATATGTGGAGCAGCGTGGCAAACAGTTTATCCAACCTAAATCGATGTCCCCTATGCTAGAGTAGAGAAGTTGTATATCCTAGCGGTCATAGTAACTTTTAGCGCGTTTCAGGACGGCATCGTCCTGATTAAATTTTCCATATAATAATGACTGCAATTATTTAATACTTAGAATATGTTCGTAACTTCTGTTTAATTTAAGCATCCACAAGGATCTTGATGTGGATACAGTCCTAAAGACGGCAAAACAGTTTGCTCACTTAAACATGCTACATAGCCATGCGAATGCAGAGGCAATCAAACTTCTTGACACAATAGGAATAAGACGCCTAAAGAGAACTAAATCTTTTGAGTTAACAAACCTAATGTAGTGAATATAAGTGCAAGTGCTCGGACACACAAACATAATGTCAAAACATTATAGAACACTAAGACTTAATAGACATTACCGTAGTTTAAGCTATTCACTAGTATAATACTACAATAATTGTAGAAAATTAAGTAAACATAATATTACTTATTAGCCATAATTATTGTATAGGATTGTATTTTAATTCGTGTAAATTCGCACTCTCTTTTGTAACTTTATTATAGGAAAACAAAATCAAATTACATATCAAACCAATACAATAATGTCAAAGCTAGAAAAAATATTTTTTATAAAATCTAATAATCAGACGCAAAATGTATAACAAATACGTATAAATATGTAACAAATTAATAGACTTTATTGGACTTATACTTTACCTGTTGGCTCGTGGTCTTTTTGAAGAGAATTAATAAGACCAATTATAATCGCATTGCCGTAGACAGCTCGTTATCGATGTATGTAATTTACATTTGCTTGTAATTTGCGAGAGACATTAATTGGATAAACATAGTGTCGGTGAAATATTTATAATCTAGAACTACGGTAGTTATTACGAAATGCAGTCTGTAACAAATTAAGAATTATTACAGCTTTATTTATGGTTTTATCTGTTTTCTAGTGCAGTGTTGGCCTAGTGGCTTCAGCGTGGGACTCTCATCCCTGAGGTCGTAGGTTCGATCCCCAACTGTGCACCAATGGACTTTCTATGTGCGCATTTAACATTCGCTCGAGCGGTGAAGGAAAACATCGTGAGGAAACCGACATGTCTTAGACCCAAAGGGTCGACGGCGTGCGTCACGCACAGGAGGCTGATCACCTGCTAATAGGCAAGCTTTAGATTGAAAAAAATTATCATGAAACAGATTCAGAAATCTGAGGCCCAGACCTAAAGAAGTTGTAGCGCCACTGTTTTTTTTTTTAAATACTACGTTAATATGTTCTAGTATTAATCAATACTTACTATTATTTCTATAAATGCCAACAGTATTTTTTTATGACATAGACAAAAATTCTTTAGTAGATGTTGTTTTTAACAATTGGACTTTATACATGGAAACGAAACAAACGAAATTTTGTATAATCTTGAAAAAAGGCCAAGGATTATACTCACCTTGACAATAAATATGGTTTATAGAGCAAGTCATAGACAGTTGCTTGGAATCACAGAAAACTGTTAGGTATATTGGTAATGATTCCGATTTAATTCCGTGAATTTTATACCTTGTAAGTTGTAACATACGTCTGCGACATCAGCGCTACACATAGACACACACATAGACATCAAAAGACATTTAATTTATTAATATAGCCATAAAATAATAAGTTTATTATTTATCTATGGTCATTGGTGGTGGCTTTTCATGTGGATGGTGATCTGTGCATTCATCTGTCATTGTAATGTAATTAATAAATGCCGAGTCCTTTTAAATCCCAACGGAGTAAGGTTAAGTGTCAGATATTACAACTTAAGGAATTGAATAGTATTGGAAAAATACAAAATATAACTATGCGGGTGCGGGTGCCTGCATGTTGCACCGCGCTATATTCCAAAAATTGATACGCCATGGCTATAAGAATATTTGTAATCACCTTCCTAGAAGTTATAGATCGCTGCCATGTAATGTTTTCAAGGGGAAGGTGATTAGGTTTTTAAAGTCAGGTTGCATTTATAGCGTGGGCGAATATTTGGTCTAATGGTTTGACAACAATTAATTATAAATAGCTTGACTTATTATTATGACATTATGTTAATGTTTTTATTATATGACATTGCAAAAAATTTATGACATTTGCATGCCTATTTATATATGGCTGATTGTGCGGATATAAAAAATAAATAATGTGATTATAAAATCACATAAGGTTTGATTGTAATATATAACTACTACGTAAAATTCTAATTTTTAATTATGTAAGATAAATTTGCACGCCATTATATGTGGCAGAATATGCGGAGTTAAAAATTTTTTTTTTGAAAAAACTTCCCCCCCCCCCCCCCCCCCCCCTTTCCGGGACCCCCCCCCCCCCCCCCCAAAAGAGGGGGGGGGGGGGGCCGGGCCCCCCCCCCCCCCCCCCCCCCCCCCCCCCCCCCCCCCCCCCCCCCCCCCCCCCCCCCCCCCCCCCCCCCCCCCCCCCCCCCCCCCCTTCCCCCCCCCCCCCCCCCCCCCCCCCCCCCCCCCCCCCCCCCCCCCCCCCCCCCCCCCCCCCCCCCCCCCCCCCCCCCCCCCCCCCCCCCCCCCCCCCTTTTTTTTTTTTTTTTTTTTTCCCCCCCCCCCCCCCCCCCCCCTTTTTTCCCCCCCCCCCCCCCCCCCCCCCCCCCCCCCCCCCCCCCCCCCCCCCCCCCCCCCCCCCCCCCCCCCCCCCCCCCCCCCCCCCCCCCCCCCCCCCCCCCCCCCTCCCCCCCCCCCCCCCCCCCCCCCCCCCCCCCCCCCCCCCTCCTTTCCTTTTTTTTTTTTTTTTTTTTTTTTTTTTTTTTTCCCCCCCCCCCCCCCCCCCCCCCCCCCCCCCCCCCCCCCCCCCCCCCCCCCCCCCCCCCCCCCCCCCCCCCCCCCCCCCCCCCCCCCCCCCCCCCCCCCCCCCCCCCCCCCCCCCCCCCCCCCCCCCCCCCCCCCCCCCCCCCCCCCCCCCCCCCCCCCCCCCCCCCCCCCCCCCCCCCCCCCCCCCCCCCCCCTCCCCCCCCCCCCCCCCCCCCCCCCCCCCCCCCCCCCCCCCCCCCCCCCCCCCCCCCCCCCCCCCCCCCTCCCCCCCCCCCCCCCCCCCCCCCCCCCCCCCCCCCCCCCCCCCCCCCCCCCCCCCCCCCCCCCCCCCCCCCCCCCCCCCCCCCCCCCCCCCCCCCCCCCCCCCCCCCCCCTTTTTTTTTTTTTTTTTTTTTTTTTTTTTTTTCCCCCCCCCCCCCCCCCCCCCCCCCCCCCCCCCCCCCCCCCCCCCCCCCCCCCCCCCCCTTTTTTTTTTTTTTTTTTTTTTCCCCCCCCCCCCCCCCCCCCCCCCCCCCCCCCCCCCCCCCCCCCCCCCCCCCCCCCCCCTTTCTTTTTCCCCCCCCCCCCCCCCCCCCCCCCCCCCCCCCCCCCCCCCCCCCCCCCCCCCCCCCCCCCCCCCCCCCCCCCCCCCCCCCCCCCCCCCCCCCCCCCCCCCCCCCCCCCCCCCCCCCCCCCCCCCCCCCCCCCCCCCCCCCCCCCCCCCCCCCCCCCCCCCCCCCCCCCCCCCCCCCCCCCCCCCCCCCCCCCCCCCCCCCCCCCCCCCCCCCCCCCCCCCCCCCCCCCCCCCCCCCCCCCCCCCCCCCCCCCCCCCCCCCCCCCCCCCCCCCCCCCCCCCCCCCCCCCCCCCCCCCCCCCCCCCCCCCCTTTTTTTTCTTTTTTTCCCCCCCCCCCCCCCCCCCTTTTTCCCCCTTTTCCCCCTTTCCCCCTCCCCCCCCCCCCCCCCCCCCCCCCCCCCCCCCCCCCCCCCCCCCCCCCCCCCCCCCCCCCCCCCCCCCCCCCCCCCCCCCCCCCCCCCCCCCCCCCCCCCCCCCCCCCCTCCCCCCCCCCCCCCCCCCCCCCCCCCCCCCCCCCCCCCCCCCCCCCCCCCCCCCCCCCCCCCCCCCCCCCCCCCCCCCCCCCCCCCCCCCCCCCCCCCCCCCCCCCCCCCCCCCCCCCCCCCCCCCCCCCCCCCCCCCCCCCCCCCCCCCCCCCCCCCCCCCCCCCCCCCCCCCCCCCCCCCCCCCCCTCTCTTTTCCCCCTCCCCCCCCCCCCCCCCCCCCCCCCCCCCCCCCCCCCCCCCCCCCCCCCCCCCCCCCCCCCCCCCCCCCCCCCCCCCCCCCCCCCCCCCCCCCCCCCCCCCCCCCCCCCCCCCCCCCCCCCCCCCCCCCCCCCCCCCCCCCCCCCCCCCCCCCCCCCCCTTTTTTTTTTTTTTCCCCCCCCCCCCCCCCCCCCCCCCCCCCCCCCCCCCCCCCCCCCCCCCCCCCCCCCCCCCCCCCCCCCCCCCCCCCCCCCCCCCCCCCCCCCCCCCCCCCCCCCCCCCCCCCCCCCCCCCCCCCCCCCCCCCCCCCCCCCCTTCCCCCCCCCCCCCCCCCCCCCTCCCCCCCCCCCCCCCCCCCCCCCCCCCCCCCCCCCCCCCCCCCCCCCCCCCCCCCCCCCCCCCCCCCCCCCCCCCCCCCCCCCCCCCCCCCCCCCCCCCCCCCCCCCCCCCCCCCCCCCCCCCCCCCCCCCCCCCCCCCCCCCCCCCCCCCCCCCCCCCCCCCCCCCCCCCCCCCCCCCCCCCCCCCCCCCCCCCCCCCCCCCCCCCCCCCCCCCCCCCCCCCCCCCCCCCCCCCCCCCCCCCCCCTTTTTTTTTTTTTTTTTTTTTAGATTGTACAACCATAAGATTTTCATACCATATTCTTGCAAATAAATTATTATTATTATTATGTATTTCATTAGTATTGGAATTCGAGTTCGGTTCTAATTAAATAGGTATAGCTTTACAGACTATCCTGTAAGAGCTTTATAAATACCTTATGCCAAATCTTGCTGCACATAAAAAACTCTGTCTAACTTGATTTTTATAAGGGGTAGTATAGATCAATAAGGTTACTTGGATAACTATGGCCCGTGACTCATGGTTTATATCCCATTATAAATCACCGAAAGCAAGGTATCGCGTGACCCCCACCGCGTTACACCGGCGTCGATGTCATAATTCTGAGCTGATTCCCTCCCATGACTAACGAAAGTAATAGTTTCGAATTAAAGTCGTATATTTCTTACCCTTGAAAAACGGGTCTAGTAATTTATATCGTCTGGTTTAGGGACGCTGAAAAACTTTCAAACCGTCGAATTGTGTAAATAATTTGATAAATTCGTTTATATCCGCTAAATAAGTTTTATTCATGTGTAAAATTTATTATTGATACGTTTCAAATACGCCGTACTGTCTATAACATTAAATAGTAGATTAAATATAATAATATTATCCTAATCGTATCTTTTTTATGTAACCGCATATGTACCGCCGCCCATGGACACTTACATTGCCAGAAGGCTCGAAAGTGCGTTGTCGGCTTTTAAAAAATCCGGTACGTCTTTTCTTGAATTACCCTATGTCGAATTGGTTCGGAAATACTTTAATGGGCGGCTGGTTCCACATAGTGGTGCGCGGCAAAAACTGCCTTAAGAATAGCTCAGTTGTGGAACGACAGACGTCAAGTTGATACGGATGGTATTTTGTATTCTGCCTTGACGTCCGATAATGAAACTCAGCTGCAGGTATTAGACCGAACAAGTCCTCTGAACAATTTGCTTATAATTCTATTGGGGAATTATAATTAGTAAGATCATAAGTAACAATAATTATTTAATGATTAATAATAATTTCGTTTTTTAGAGCTGGTTATAGTTTTTATTTATGTTCTTATTCACAACATGGGTTTTTATAATTGTGATAGTGTTATATGAAAATCTAAGTGTATTTAACACTCCACAGACACGAACATGGAATCATCGCGGTTAACGTTCATGTATAAATCAGTATTTCACTTACAGTCCGTCCGAGCCATACCCATCAATCAAGAGCATATTCTAGCAATATCTACCTTCAGTGTACCTGCTCTGAAATTGGAAACCATAACTCACAAGTATTAGGGGAAGAAAACTCCATCTGTAGGCCTTATGGTTATAAATATCAGGAACTTGAAGTACGAATTATGGCTCTAAAAGTACTTTCAGTGTAATGGATAATTCATGCACTCTATTCTGTAATTTTATGGGTCTTTTTATAATTATTTTCCGAAAATCGTGACGATCAATGTAACGATAAGCTCTTGTTATTCTATCCCAATTACTTCTAGGCCATTACTTAAAGTTTTAATTTCAAAAATTAATATATGCATTTCGCATGCGTGAACTTTTCATTGAATAACGCATAGCTGTTTTTTTTATAGTAAAACTGATCGTCTTTTGTTTCCTGCGTCAAAGTAGCTTTCTACTCTACTCTACTACTACGATGTAAATAACAAACTGATACTGGAGTTTCACAATGTACTGGAGGCAATAAACCTGACAAACAGGGTTATCCTACAGTGGATAAAAGTGTGTGTGGATGATGAGAACTCAGTGGATCTCTTGGCAATGATGCTGCTGACGAGCTTGCGAGGAGAGGCTTCGGAATGAAGCTGCCTGGCCTGTACCAACTCCTTCACTTGCCCTTCTCGCAAGTTCCAGGTTCCAGGTTGGATTCACCAAAGATGTACAGAGCTCCAACAACACCGATGGTGCAGACAGGTGGCTCTGCCTGCAGTTAGCCCGATAATGACAAAGCGCCTTCTAAGCCTCAACAGAAGTAACCTAAAATAAAAATAAAAATTGTCCTAGGCGCGACAGCAGCTGTTTCAGCGCAGAGGAATCAGTCACCCACGTAGTCCTGGAATGCGTGGCTGTGCCTAACCAACGTATAGAAATCCTCGAAGTAGTGCGGTCTCTCCCGGAAGCCTGCGAAGTGCCCAGGAGACTTGCACTTCTAGAAGGAGCTAGGCTGGCTTAGTTAGCCAGGACTAGGACGCACCACGGACCTAATGAGAGTAACTGCGGTAACTTTGTCCATATCACCACCACCACCTTTAACTTTTTTTTTACTTCTACAATGGCTACTTTACATACACATTTCTGGCCTAAAACGTTCATTAATGTAACATATTTTAACATCCGCCACCCCATGCTAAATTTAAATTACCTGATAGTATTAAAAGTACCCACAATTATATATTTTTATTTCGTGTTTGACACAGAACATATCAAAATAAACTTTCATCTTTACGCGGTGCATCTCTCTCAATTTTTCACCGTCAGCCTGCCACTTGACTTAGCGACACGACGGAGGGCCCTCTGCTTTGAAATCGCACGTGGGGGAGTGTTGATGTAATAAAGAAAATAAAAATCATAGGGAACTGGAATCCGGGAAATTTGATTCAGCGCAGACACCTTTTTTAAATGGGCCTTTGTTTTAATCCTCACTTTGAAAAGCACACGTGTAACTCGACTCTATTTCAGTGTTTAAAATCTTAATTTGAAATTTTTGTTTGTTGTTGCTCTTTTGCTCATCACTCAACAGTCTACGCGTTGAAATGAAATAATTAGCTTGTAATAACAACTAAAAAAATTATGTTACATATTTATATTCGGTAGAATACCAAAGCGACAATCGTGGACGCAGCCGTGTAGGAAATATCCAAGGTGGTTTAATTGGGTTTACTGTATAACCCTCCTGGGTCTATGAGAAGTAGAGAGGCTGGCGTGGGTCGAGCCCAACTGCTATCTGTCACAATTTTTGATCTGATCTATTAGGCAATGGTTAGCCCCTTAGCTACCAATAAAATTAAAGATTAATAAACTCCAATAACTTTACCTACCGCTGCTTTATTTGATTACACGTAATGACTCTTCAAAACGTCTCCATTAAAACTTATAAAAGGATCGCTTGACAAGAGCCGTCAGCCAACACCTGGCGCGAAATGCAATCAAGTTTAATTATTACAGATATTAATAACAAGGGTGCAATGAGGGTGAAAGCAGGTTGCCATAGTAACACCCTAAGGTTGCACGCAGGCTGTGATGCCCACAACGTATTTAGATATTTACGAGAAAAGCTGATTAAGGCTTTAATTGCTATAAGGTTTTAACCCAACTAAAATTAAAGGGATCAGGATGTTATAGCATTAGTTTAAATTAGTTTCACATTTAAATTAGAAAATATTTTGTAACAAAATTTCGATTCTAATTGGAATTAAAATTTCAGGTAGCATGTAATATTACAATGAAAACCTCTTATCGATAACCGCAAAAATATCACAAAATAGAAAACCAAATTCGGTGTTCCGATACATTGCGTGCTGCAATATAGTGATTTAGTAGATTCATTTAGACTGAGTGAAATAGTGATTAATTACTGTTAATTAAAATAAGAATGTTTTCATTGATATAAACACCTGTTTGTGTTCTTATTTGAAACGTTTACATTACAAATTGAGGTCAAACATTTACAGGATAATTTTACCTCTACCCAAGTCAGTCAGTGTGACCAGTATCGCATATAGTGCAGGGTAGAAAGCACCCAAAGTGCATTTTAGGGGTATAACATTTACATTCAATTCCAGATCTTACGGTAGGGAATTTAGTTTATTTAATCAAATAAATGAAAACCAACGCTCGCAAGCGTAAACTTTCAAATTGCGCAGCATCTATTTTTAGAATTATGGTTTCACTTAACTTATGCAAAACATTTTATAGAATAGACCAGTGCAGATAGCCTTCAAAATAAATAAAAAGTTAAAAAAATTACAGTAGGACGAAACCCATTAGAAAAGCAGGGGAATATGATCAAAATGAAAGGAAAAATAAATTACGGTCGATCTGAGGTCGGGAAGGGGAAGGGGGGAGTTTTAAGGGTAAAAAACGGTTTATCTCGATTTCCGGCAAATCTAAAAGTCCTATCGAAGAAAGTTAAATGGCAAAGTTGTAGGTAATAAAAAGATCTTAAACTTTTGTATTCACACATTTTTCACATAACCTCAAAATTTATGTGAAAAATTCAAAAAACCATGTTTTTGGTTTTTAATTTTTATCTTTTACAAATTTCTTTTTTTTTTAACGAAATTTGGTGAAAACTTACCTTATTATGTCCCAAATATACTGTAATTTATTTGATTAAAAATATTTATTTTTTCACCTTATTTTGAATAATTATCGAAAAAACACCCTAATTTTCAATCGAAAATTCTGACGTCAAAATTTCAGCTTTTTTCAAACAGTTGGTGTGCTTTCAGTTCGTTGAAATCTCTACTTTCCTATGGTAAAAAGATATATATATATTACCATAGTAAATCTTCTCAGAAAATGCAAAACATCGTATGCAGTAACGCCCAGACCCGTCATACCCTTCCCTACTTCTCTATGAAATACGAAAATTTTAGCCCATCTAAAGGCAAAAAATTTTTTTTAGGTCACTCAGGTATATATAAGTTATCTTAAAATAGTAATAAAGAGGCATCTAATTATAATTTAAAGAAGATTCATATATATATTTTTTTACCATAGGAAAGTAGAGATTTCAACGAACTGAAAGCACACCAACTTTTTGAAAAAAGCTGAAATTTTGACGTCAGAATTTTCGATTGAAAATTAGGGTGTTTTTTCGATATTAATTCAAAATAAGGTGAAAAAATAAATATTTTTAATCAAATAAATTACAGTATATTTGGGACATAATAAGGTAAGTTTTCACCAAATTTCGTTAAAAAAAAAAGAAATTTGTAAAAGATAAAAATTAAAAACCAAAAACTTGGTTTTTTGAATTTTTCACATAAATTTTGAGGTTATGTGAAAAATGTGTGAATACAAGAGTTTAAGATCTTTTTATTACCTACAACTTTGCCATTTAACTTTCTTCGATAGGACTTTTAGTTTTGCCGGAAATCGAGATAAACCGTTTTTTACCCTTAAAACAATAATATAATAATAACGAATATTTTGTATGGGAATATAGAAAAGTGTTGTTTTAAACCTTTTTACCCAATTTTTTTAATTTTTCTCTCCGTAAGAACCATCCTCGTACTTCAAGGAATATTATTAAAAAAAATCAGACAAATCGGTCAAGCCGTTTTCATGTTATGTCGTGACAACGGAAAACGGGTTTCATTTTTATATACATACTAGTGGACCCCACAGACGTTGTCCTGCATGATATTTAAAGCGATTAGGATATTAAGCAAAGTATGAAAGTACCGACTGCAGTGCCATCTGCCGGGCTGATTTGTGAATCTAAACCATTCCCAGATCCCCTTGAACACACACAAAAAATTTCATCAAAATCGGTCCAGTCGTTTGAGAGAAGTTCAGTGACATACACACTCACAGAAGAATTATATATATAATATATAGATTAATCAACGCCATAGTTTTCATGTTAAGTACGCAAATTATGTTCATATTGAAGGTATAATAAAACAAAACACTCAAATATACTATCATTTAATAAGTTGACTGATGTACCAGAATATACAAATTAAATTACTGTATATAGGTTTTTAGTTCAGTACAAAATTACTACAACTGTGATCGAAAATTTTTATTGGTTCTCACTTGAAAACGCTATAAATAGTTAAAGGTTAAAATTGTATAGGGATATCAAATATTTCTAATTATTTACAAAATAAAAAAATGCAATACATAATTATTCTATATCACAGTCACTAGAGAGATAAGACCTAAAATCAAGACTTCGTTACAAGAGCAGTCTATTAAACACATTCACAACACTACAACCTTTGTTCATCATCACCGCCAAAAAATAACTAGGATTAAATACCGAGCGAAACTTTTACATAAAATCAAGCTTGCCGTGGCGCGCATTACGCTGCTCTTATCTTGACATTTGGCATTGACAGCTGACAGTTAACTCTGATGTTTAAGTTGTTTTTTTACAAAATGGCGTCCCAATTATTTAAAACTTTATCGATGTTTTCCCTTTAGAAAAATCATCGGAATGCCTGCACTTAATATGGAAGAGCTCAGAAAATAATAATCTGTGAGTATATTTTATTATATTTCTATAGACATAACTTTTCAGCGTAATAAGCGACGCAGTAAGCGTGAGTTAATAAGTTGTAGCAAGAAATTTCGCTGAGATACCCATAGTGATAACTATAACGTTCTTCAATTGATTGTTATTGATCAAACGAAACAACGGGTTTGTGATTCTACTACAGTTTTGCACAAATGGTATAGCTACCACCACTATTTTTCTATATCTAATATAATAAATATTATATACTAACTGGAACTACAATTGATTAAAAAACGATTATATTTGAGCATATAGATTTATGCTTAGGCAAAAAAACATGCATTAACAGAGATCATAATTGAGCTATACTTGTGCTGCGGTGTAACAGTTTAACACTTCAATATACATTTTATATACACATAATTGATAGACTAATTATTGCTTTTATTATCCCTAATGATATTGTTAAGTTAGCTTCTGTAAGAATGTCCAGAACATCCAGACGCACCGGTGTTGCTTCCGTATGGGTGCATTTCACGATATGGCGATTCCCTGCATCAATTAATATTATCAACCCAAAGTTTTCTGATTTACGGCCATCAGATTTGGACGGATCTTGCTACAAGAACTTGAGAAAGGATATTGATTGACTCTATCAACTAATTATAATCTTCAATGAACTCTGAATTAATTGAACTGGTTTCAAGAGTCATTTCCTATACAGTTGAATAATAATGCCAGTACGAAAAACTAGGTTATGTCTGGCCTTAGATTAGCCTTAAGTACACACTAAATTCAGTTGAACGAAATCAAGAACTTCACTCTATTAGTTTAGCTTATCTGAAATGGGGTAGTTTTTCGTAATAAGTGTAACGTGAAGCTAAGTTAATTGTGTATACCGTCGCTAGGCAAGTAATGCTAAGCCCTTCCTTATCCCGTCTACTGCTTTAATACAGCTTTCACAAAATTTATTTATATTTAGGTGTAGCTGTATCAATTTTGCATGCTTAGTTTTTTCTCTGTACCCTTGTTCAACCTCTATGCGTTTGCATCTCACAAACGACATAAACACCCTAGAATTGCGGACATAATACCGTTCTTGTTGCCATGGTAACGATTTTGCTAAAAAGTGAGAATGTTAAACTTACCTTTCATATGGAGGTGGTGGAAGTATATCACACAGATTCATTCTACAATTTTGCTCGCTCCGTCTACTTTGAGTCTCGTATCTTGGTTCTTGTGAAACCTGTCTAAAGCTATTTTCTCGGGCTAGCCACTGCCACTGAGGGTAATCATATTCAACATCAGCTATCGCTGTCCACGCTTTGGCTTCTTGTTGACTTGATGTTTTGGACTGAGCTGTCTTACACGAAGGGCATTCTTCAATCGACAGATCTTGGTCATCGCCATTGCATTTTGTCATATCACTATAATCTTTTGTTAATGTGGAACTATTACTACTACTCCTACAACAGGTTGAACACTCTTCGGCGGAATATTGATTGCTATCAGCGAATGATCTAACCATACTGTTGTCATATGAACCTGGACTAACAGCACATTTGATACAGGAATCTTCGGCATCTGTGTGGTCCTAGTGAAAGATAAAAGTGTTCCTTTTTTAAATGAACACAAGATGAGGTTCTCAATTTGTTGGAGATTTAAAATTTTAATGAATGCCTGGATTCCTTTAGGAATTTATTTTTGCTTAATACACTTACAGGTATTCCACTATAATCAAACCAGAATTTGAATATGGAATATTAATGAAACTGAGGAATTGTAAAGTTTTAATGTTAAGGAATTTGGATATTTTTTCAAGTTCGTGCAGTTTCATTCAGAAAACATAATTTGGGTAAATCGAACTGGTGGTGAAGTTCAAGCCGCATATAGATTTAAAAAAAATATTTTATCTAAATATGATATATAAGAAAACTCACCTGATAATTATTCAATTCACTATATATTGCACTAGATGCATATGCTTCCGGCGGAAACTTTCTTATATCATCTTGGCGTATGATATCCTTCGTAGCAGAATGCTGAGGTAAGCTATACTCTGCTTCCATAGTCATTGTGCCAATGGAATTTCCCGCTAATGGTAAAAAAATAATTTCTCATTCCTATACTGAACCTTAAATTTTATTAAATCATGTTTCATACCGTGTAAAAGACTTTGATGGCAGTTCAACATTTCAACACGCGGCTCATTTGCGTCATACAAAGGCCGCTCTCGCATCCACACAGCCTCTTTACCGAGTAAACATTGCTGTGTATTCGTAATTGGAGTATCTGTCAAGAGCATTACATTTTATTTTCTTTATAAAATCATTATATTTAATTGCTGTTTGCTCATTGCACTTACACGAAATACACGTGTATTTTGTGTGAAGCTTGGCTAATAATAAAAGCTATTTCCACCGTAGATACCATCCCAAAAAAATACCTAAATTAAAATAAGGCCGTATCGGTCTGCGTCCATACAGCGCCATAATAATGGCAACATTGTAAAGTGAATTACAGATTGCCGTGACTAATACCTATGGAGACAGCTTGTCATAGACTTAAATAAACAAACAAAACATTTATTCCACAGATAGAAGTGTGGTAACCTAAATAAAAGTATATACACTAAATATGTTTAACTATCCCTTGGACAGGAAGATGTGCTCAGATATTGCTGAGAGAATCAGTACAAAAAAATTTAAAAAGACCGCTAAAATAAATATATAACAAATTATTTATTTATACGTACTTGCTGAATTGTGGCTCTTTCGTTGTTTTGATTGCTTCTGGCGTAAATAAATTATAATGCCTGTTCCGACTAGAATGATCGCCAATAAAATCAAACTTAAAACGAGCAGCCAAGTTTCTTGGAACACGGACAAAATTGCTTTGTCTCTGGCTGGTTCCGTTCTGTAACAACGATATTTAATATTGTCTTTGGTTTACGCAAGTACATACTTAAATATTATAAAAAGTAGTGGCGCTGTTACTGTTTCCTTGGTCATAATTTATGACTCATAAATGATCAGCTTTTTGAACACGTTTATATATATATATGCGTTTTCACAGCCGACGTTTGAACGCCGGTCTCATTACACACTATGATATTTAAATTAAGCTTATTAATAAACTAAATATGTGGTCTAAACTCTAAATAAGACACTAGATTACAATGGCGAAAGATACTTGCGGATGCACAGATCCATAAGAAGCTGTAGCTAACCTAACCTAACCTATGATAATTATCCAAAAATAAACTAGAAAAAAAAGTCTGAATGCTTGCTAACAAATTCTGAATAAAGCGATTCTTGTATATTCAGTTAGTGTGCAATGAAATAAATCTCTATTGTGTAAATTATGTAAATAAAACTTATTTAATAATTACACTATTTTAGTAACATAATGAAAAAATGTACACACTAAAGATAGTTTAATAGAAATAATCTTAATATATATAAATTACGTGTCACGTTGTTTGTCCGATATGGACTCCTAAACTACCGAACCGATATCAATCAAATTTGCACACCGTGTGTAGTTTGATCCAACTTAAAAGATAGGATAGCTTACATCTCAATTTATACCCGCAATATTATAATATATATTCTAACAGATGGCGCTGTGTTGAAAGTACCAACGTTTCACATAAGCTACAATTTAATGGCATACCATACAAAAAAGCATGGTGGTCCCCATGACTGGTGTTCTCCTACCGTTTCCCTTCAATAGTTTGCTACTATGTAATATAACAAAAACCTTAGCCACAGCAACGCTTGGCCGATCTGCTAGTAATATATATGATGAAGCTACGCTGAATACCCTTAACACCTTAACCACAAGATTATATTAGTACTACAATAAATTCTTGTAAAACGTATTTAGACCTTTATTATTTATTTTTATTTTTATCGTAAAATTTTTACAATGGTAATCCCCTAGGTAGCAGATGAAATTCGACAAATTTTACCTATACATCTGTCTGCTTTCAACACACGGTAAACACAATTTGATAGTAAGGGACGAAAGAGTACGTCATTAAATACATTTACGAATAAGGGGAAAATACTACTTACTGCACGTAATGCCTCTGTGACTGTGTAGGCAGCATATGTATCTGCGCAGGCGCACTGAACGGCCCGTGACCGCGTTTAGTCACCGCCGCAGCGCGTGCTACGTAACGCCCTCCAGCCCTGAGAGAACTGGCTGCTGCAGCACGGGTTTTGGCTCCAAGTGACATCTGACCCACAACACGACCATTGTTGCTCCCTCCCACCCTCACCTCAATCTATGTGTAAATCTCTTTATATTTAGTTTTTTAATTTGATAATAAATTAAATAAAAATCTAAAATAATCTGACATTTTAAAAAAAGATCCACAGAACGATGGTAGTATTTTATTTGTAATTTCTATTAAAATTGATTATCTTAAACGCATTTTGATTCGATAAAAGTGTTTTTAAATAAGTTTTAACTTTCATAGTAGTATCCGAATTTTAGAAAAAAACCTTTGAACGACGTCGAAGCATCACAACAACATATTTGCTATATACTTGACGATATAAAGATAATATTAAATAATTAACTGTAAAACGAGAACAGCAAACGAGCACTTTGTTACCTATTTGACCCTGGCATTCAGAAAATTTTAACAAAATATATTAAAGATAAAAACATTAAAAAACCAACCAAATATCCAGTTATTTCTCCATTCCACGCGTAAACTGGCGGCGGGTCCCACCGAATCCACGCTGATGTTGAATTTATTACACCAGCTGTTACACTGTGCGGTGGAGCCGTGGGGACTGTAAAATTTTACCTTTTAATATATAAACACCATATAAATTAAGCTATGCACATAGCATAGCTTAATTTAATTGGAACTTACATATATGAAAAATACAGCTTTATTAAGTTTATCGTGTAAGAAAATATATCATTTTCAGATATAGATATTTTTAAAATTTGTGTTTATTAAGGTAGATATGCATTGCAATGTGTAAGATTTGGTATATGGAAAAAAAGGCTGTGTGAACCCAGCTCTTCTATAACAAAGTTAATTAATTTATTTATTTTTTATTAAAATTTTGATTATAAAACTGTTGCAACTAATTCTTCTGCTAATTTCAGCATACGCGACGCGTAACATGCCTGATAGACCAGTGCCGATAACTTTTGAAACCTAAAAAAATAATAGTAGGATGAAACCTATTGGAAAAGGAGGAGAATATTATAAAAATTAAAGGAAAAATAAATTACGGGCGATCTGAGGTCGGGAAGGGGTAGGGGGGGTAGTTTTAAGGGTAAAAAACGGTTTATCTCGATTTCCGGCAAAACTAAAAGTCCTATCGAAGAAAGTTAAATGGCAAAGTTGGAGGTAATAAAAAGATCTAAAACTTTTGTATTCACACATTTTTCACATAACCTCAAAATTTATGTGAAAAATTCAAAAAACCAAGTTTTTGGTTTTTTATTTTTATCTTTTACAAAAATATTTTTTTTTTAACGAAATTTGGTGAAAACTTACCTTTCTATGTTCCAAATACGCTGTAATTCATTTGATTAAAAATATTTATTTGTTCATCTATTTTGAATTAATATCGAAAAAACACCCTAATTTTCAATCGAAAATTCTGACGTCAAAATTTCAGCTTTTTTCAAAAAGTTGGTGTGCTTTCAGTTCGTTGAAATCTCTACTTTCCTATGGTAAAAATATATATATATTTCCATAGTAAATCTTCTCAGAAAACGCAAAAAATCGTATGCAGTAACGCCCAGACCTGTCATCCCCTTCCTTACTTCTCATCGACCGTAATTTATTTTTCCTTTCATTTTGATCATATTCCCCTGCTTTTCTAATGGGTTTCATCCTACTGTAATTTTTTTCACTTTTTAATTATTTTAAAGGCTATCTGCACTGGTCTATGAGTGCATGAGTGAATGTAGTGTGCGTGTAAATCAATTTGTGAGTGTAATGTGTATTGTTTATTACATACAGTTTATTAGTTACATAAGTTTTCATTATAAATTAATGAAATATTTTACTGATCACTTTATTAAATGGTCTAATGGAAATACCAAAGAATAAATGTTTCACGTTAACGGTTTTATATCACAATTTTAATATAGTATGTACGAGCCAAGGCTGTACATTTTGCTCACTCAGGCATTCTTAGTTTTATAAGTGTGGCGATTTCCTAAATCGTCGGAGATACGCCCCGAGAGTATAGCCAGACGTAAGCACTCCCTTCAACTGTTAAATTGTATTCATTCGTTACATAGCAATTAACATTTCATTATTTCGCTTATATTCTATTGTTGTACGCGAGTGGTTAATATAGAGTAAAACTAAAATCCTCTATTATTGATAGCACCCCGATGACCCAGGAACCGTACAATGTAATTTAAAACTTTTACGCAAATGAAATCAGTAATTATACCTTAATTTTTAGAAGAAATATTTCTATATATGAACGTTGTTGATATAAAACATAATTAAAGCTATTGTAAAAGAAATGAAATGTGCGTTTGTGTGGCTCATAAATTTGTTGCTAAATATCTTACCATCTTCCTCTGTAAAACCAGTCTTCATGTTGGACGGTTTCCCAAGTAGCAATTTGTAAAATGGCATCAAAAATATATTGTATTTGGCATATGGTATCAACCCTGTGAGTACATGGCTTGAGGATCCACTATTATGAACCGTTGTCATTGTAAAATTTTCATGTTTTGCTAATTCTATCAAACTGTCTATACTACCATTGACCGGTTGATTTTGAAGTTCTAAAGCAAATTGTTTATTCAACGACGTCCCATTAAACCATATTTTCACTCCTTCTAAATATTCGTTATAATCAGTCAGTACCTAAAATGAACACCTTAATGAAGATTATGAACCATTTAATATAAATCACGCTTTAATAGATACTTACGTCCCACACAATTTTTAGGGTTGTCGACGAAATTCCTTCAACTCGTCTAAGGACCAATACATCCTTCTGTAAATATCGACGAGCTTGCACTAATTCGTACTGAGTCATTGGTGGATGATTTTGAGGTTTATTAATATCGGGATACGGAGACGATGACTCTAGGTTCCCATTGAATGAATTTGCTTCTCTCCGTAAAACCTATAACCATTTCAAAATTAAATTCTATTTTTAAACGATAATCATTTAAATATGATTTGAAATTCGAACCTGCAAAGTAACAGTATGTAATGCACTTCCTGCGGCGCTGACAGCTGCGCACGTCCATCTACCGGCGTGTTGAGTAGACACTCGGTCCAAATAAAGAGACCCCGATGCGTGTACAGAATTTGGAAATATGATTTCCTGTAATATCCTATTATTAGTAAAACCTTCAACAATTAGTACTAATGTATTTGGAATTTTTCTTCTGCCTCGTAATTAGCTACTACTTAGATATTATATTAATTGTGACTCAATTAACCTTTGGATTAGCTTTTACATTTTTGTTTATACATATAATTATTTATATTTTACTTTATTTAATTTTAGTTAAATGTTATTTTGAGTTTTTTTTGTGAATTAATTATGCACATTTTGTACATTACCCTATGTATGTGTTTCTTTTTTTATTCTTCCATATTAGGGTTGCCTGGAAGATATCGCTTGTTAACGATAAGGCCGCCCGTTGCCTAATGACTTATGTAACCTGCTTTCTTTTGTTTTTTTATATCTATGATTTTGTATATTATTACCTGAGAACCCTCCATCGTCCAGAATATAACTGGTTTCGGAGAACCATCAGCGTCACATGGAAATGAGATGGATTCTCCTTCCCATGCTGTTTGATCAGAAGGCACACGCGTGAAATGTGGTAGAGCTAAAAAGGATTTGAAATATAGACGTCTGTTATAATTAAAAATATTATATCTTCTAATATATAAAATTCTCGTGTCACAATGTTCGTTCCCATTAGGTATACTCCTCCGAAACGGCTCGACCGATTCATATGAATTTTTTTATGCATATTTAGTTAGTCTTATTTTTTTATTATGTGGCATCAAATTATAACTTGAACTCCGAGGTTTTTATATAGAGAAAAATTCACAGAAAAATCTTTAAAAAATAATTCTAGAAAACTTAACATTCTCTGGGGTAGTAAGTAAAATGTGCCATGTTAATATGTACTAAAAAGGTAGACTAAGTAAAAGGAGAGGAGGAGACCACATTAAGGAGAAACGAATTTCGCGGGGTAGCTAGTCTATTATATACAATTCTCGTGTCACAATGTTCGTTACCATACTTCTCCGAAACGGCTTCGACCGATTCATATGAAATTTTTATGCATATTCAGTTAGTCTGAGTCTAAATGTCTCCAAAAATTTTTTTTTATTTTTAGACATTTTTTTTGTTTTTATTTTTTATGGTACAACATACAAAAATACATACAGCTCCTAAGTTTCACCCCTCGACGATATACCCCTATTTTTTTATTATTATAGACAGTTATTTTTATTGAACTAAAAAATGTTTCCTAGAAATAATGTACATGGCAAAACAACGTTTGCCGGGTCAGCTAGGAGACTATAAAATTCTTACAATGCACAGTCAGCGTAGCACTAGCCACACTGGTTCCTGCTTGGCTCTCAGCGCGACAAGTATAAGTCCCAGCGTCTGACGGGAGCACTCTATCTATCCTTAACGAACCCCTTCTTATTATTGCATACGGAGATAATTGACCTTTATCACGTGACCATGTCACTGATACATCTGACTCCGGTGAGGCCTAAAACGTGAATGAGCGTTAGTTGACTGATGATTGGTTTTTAAATGAAAATCAAATTTGTTACATTGTACATTCATTAATTACTTACTTGACAATGAAACTCAACGTTCTGGTTAATCAGTGCCGTTATATTATTGGGTTTCACTAGAAAATGTGGTCTACGTAATACGAGTAATGTGGCGGGACGAGATTGTCTCTCGCCTGCTACGTTAGACGCCACACATTTGTATACACCGCTATCAGATGCAAGACTTTCTATTATCTTTAGATTTCCTCCGTCGACTATAGCTATCCTGAAAACAATGATTACGTTTACCTGAACATCATTCTAACATATTTTTTTTTAACTAAATAGCACATTTTATTGTCTTCTGCGAAACCTATTCCTCGATTTACTTTAGAGATAGTTTTTAATAAATAAATGGCACTACAACCTTTTTAGGTCTGGGACTCAAATTTCTGTGTCTGTAAGTGATCAGCCTCCTGTGTCTGACACACGCCGTCGACTGTTTGGATTTAAGGAAAGCCGGTTTCCTCGCGATGTTTTTGTTCACCGTTCCAGCGAATGTTAAATGCGCACATGGAAAGAAAGTCCAATAGTGCACAGCCGGGGATCGGACCTTCGACCTCAGGGATGAGAGTCGCATGCTGAAGCCACTTGGAGAACACTGACTCGATTTTTGAAAGCAAAGGGTTTGACGTAAAAGTTTTATACACAAGTAGATTTCAGCTCTACCTTCCATTAACATCGACATCAAGCGTTCTTCCATCTTTAACCCAATGTACTGAAGGATCTGGAGCACCCTTGGGTGAAGAACATTCTAGCATTGCTGGCTCTCCACTAGCTACTTTCACGTCCCGTGGCTCGTTTCGGAATTCATCACGTAGAACTGTATGAAATATGCTATATATTACTACCGACACTTAGCCAATTTCACTATAAAAAGATAAAAACAATAATAAAACAATAAAAATTTCAACAGCAATATTTTTTTTCGTAAGAACATTGATTTTTATCCTGGCTAATTACTAAGGGTAGCTATTTCCTAAGCACAAAGTTTACGATAGTATCGACAAATGCTACGATATTATGCGTGTACATCAATATGATAATGTAATATATATTGACAGCACAACGAGTGGAGCATGACGTGCAGACTCGAGCGGTAACGCAAGTTCGGCTCTGTACATCGAGAGCAAACAACGTATCTATACAGCGAGAAAACGTTGAGGTGTTCGCTACCGCGGCTAATAAATGATCTACCCAACGCTAACCAACATTAACAGTAAATTAAAAAAACTACTTTTATATGCATTTGTCGCGCTCCTAAACAAGACTGCTATATTTACATTAATACAAACCACAGCTAATGTAACATACTGTGATTATATTATTTTTTTTTAAATAAAGAAATACAAAAAATAGTATAGTTAATTACAAAATTTTCTTTTCTATTCGAACTATGTATTCTCAAGCGTCCGCGGAGTTCCTAAAACGCCCACAGAGCGCTGTTCCAGTAGTCCGTACAAATGTCTTTAATTTTACGTACGTACTGTTCTTTTCCCGAGTGACAATCAAATATCTTCCTAAACGAGCAAATGCCCCAAACACTACAATCTTAAAATACATAAACCATTAAAAGCTTTTAAAGTCACCATGTCCGACCGCTGAATAGTAAGTTATTCTTAAAGTACATTTAATTTGTCCCTAAAATCGCATAAACGTAATGAGAGCTAGCGTCGCAGTCTGAGTCGTTAAGGCTCTTAATTAATTTCGCAGACTACTAAAAACTACTAAAACAAATTAAAACTTAGCTAAAACTGTCCCCTGTGCATACTTTGGCCTCTTACTTAAGCACTTTACAGCGAAATTCATTTTATTTAATATTGTAAAGCTCTCGATACTTAATGGACATTAAGTAAAGTGAAAGCTTTTAGACATTTAAAATTGTTTCGCTTTAATTTTATGGACAGTACAGTTTAATGTATGTATTTTATATTATTTATTCTAAATGGTGGCAGAACATATCGAAGGTAGTATAAAATAATCATTTATTTATTTCCACATAATTCATATATTTTAACAGCTACTACAATAATACCTACACCGACAAACCTACAAATAAAAAAAATATATACCTATCTAGATCCTTTAACTATTAATATCCCAAGCAACTCTTGTGAACAACCAGTGTACAGACAAATAGGTCTACTTCGATAGAAATTCTATTAATTATATGTATTGCTAACGTAGGTGACTCTTGGCTAACCAAGTTGGCGTGTGCGCGATACATCCAAAAGTTGAGACTTCCGCCTCATGTTCTTGCTAGAAACCAGTAGACCCAGTCTCTCCATTATATCCAGATTATGAACCATCATAATCTAAACATGAACATATTACGTCACGGGTCTGTATGTTCACTAGTTATTACCAAATGTTTGGACATGCTAGGAAAATAACATTCTTGTTCCCATGGCAACAATGGCTGTCCTTTTTGGGCAAACCCGTATCTTATCCCGACGTATACATATAAATCTCCGTTTAAATAAGTCATTACTTGCTCTCAAATCATTTCTTAATAACTAAGAGTTTTTGCTCTCATGCATTTTTAAAGAGTTCTTATATATAGCGCACATTACTGTATATGACATTTTAACTCAAGTGATACTTGGTTATAGATATGGAGGTAAGTATGTAGTCCTTACCAGCGATAGTAAGTGTCGCGTTCTTGCTAACCGCTTCCCCGACAGTGTTACGTGCGACGCACCAGTAGACGCCCTCGTCGCTCTCTTTCTTACCACGCATGACCCTACAAACATTTACATTCACAATATGTCCTATAACGCTTAACTAAAAAATATTGTGTCCATGCACTGGGGAAGTTGCCTTTTATGGCCATTCCGCAGGGTCGCTTATCTATTAAAATAAGAGTGCTTTACTGCCGTACTAAGGATCGTTAATTAAATTAATCGGCAACAATATTTGATGCTAGAATTAATTACTGATCTAAAGAAGCAATCACCATTATTAGCTTTGAATGGAAATTGTTTAACTTATTCAAATTTTCAACGTCTTATGACAAAAGTTTTAAATATTTGTTATATTTGCATCTTATAAGTAGTAATTTAGTATAGTAATTATCTTCATATAATAAAAATATGAATATGTACATTAATACTATTTATATATGATTAACAAATAATGCAGCTTTCTACTGGTGACAGTATTAATAATTGGTTCGGCAATTCTAGATATTAAAGTCCTACAACAAACTGTACCTGTTAAATATTTAACTTAAAATTAATTTAAAAATTGAAGGATGTGAAATAAAACGTTTTATAACAAGTATTGGTATTTGTATATGTTTCTTTGTTTTGTATATATATATATAGAATTATAGATAGATGCGTTTAAGATTACTCATATTAATTTAAATCAATAATATGAAATGCTAATTGTAAAGTGCGCGAAACATCGGTAAATACTATTTTTTAAATTGTAAATTATGAAGATCCAACGCTTTAATTCCTTACTGTTCCTCTGTTGGCAGACATACTACATATTTGGTACATTATATTTTATCACACACCTGAGAAAAAGAAGTCCATCTTCAAGCAAAACCCTGTGCGGATGGTCAGTCGGCGCAAGCGGAGAGCCGTCTTTGTACCACTGGATCGTTGGTTTGGGCTTTCCTTCAGCCACGCAACGAAGGGTAGCGGGTTCGCTCCTCCCAACTATTGTGTCAGCTGGGTGCTCCTTTATACGGGGCGCCCGGCTTTGCGCTTTTAAGAAATTTATTGTTTTTTTACCTTGGACGTATTTAATCAATTAAATCAAATTTTTGATTAATTAATAGTAGGTTGTTAACTATTAAATATCATTAAACTCATACAAATATGCACTTATAAATGAATCGGTCATTGATAGATGAAAGTTCCGATGCTAAGCGATTCATCATAATAATAAAATATCAATAAAATACTTACTATTAATTAATTAATTTAATTATATTCTACATTATTTATTTTAATATATTAATTTATATTATTTAAAATGCTTACATTATATTTATGTTCGAGGTTTCATTTAATAAACATTTCACTTAGCATACTCGTAGGCTAATTTAGATTTAAAAAAATAATATAAACACTTACCAACAGATGTTTGGAAAATGATCAAAAAATTCAAAACTATTATCAACTGGTTCCATTCACGTTTATCACACAGTATCACCATAATGACATACACTTAACACATTCGACTATTGTTTATTCGAACATCGCGATGTATTAGAAAAAAGTGCGACACAGCCACCCCGTCAGACACGTCGCCGCGTACTGCCCCCCTCTATAAAATATATTTCGCGCCGACTCAGAACGTTGAACTTGCCATTATGAACTTTATGAAAATCACTGCAGGTACAATTCAATTTTCAGTTGACTATCGCGTTGCAGTTTTGTAATCCAACATTTTTTCCTTCCAACGTATGAACTGCAGCGTAAAACAACAAAGGGCTATTTACAATATTTTAGTTTAAATTTAGTGACCGCTTTTCATTTGTTTTGTATGGGTTTTCATACCAGTTTTATGATTAAAAATCACAGGTAACATTTTTGAATATACTATTCAAAATTAATTTCGACCCACTTATTAAGATAAATACAGTTTGCAGTACGGCGAATATGAAGAATTGACTTTTGACCCACAGTCGACATCGTTAAGCTGATTCCCACTCCGAGGTAGTGCTGTGCACCACTTATATTATATAAGACTACCACTTAGTTTAATTAAATTTATCTCCTTTTTGATCCATTTCTGCATCTTCCTACATCTTCCTCCAGTATGCCCTGCACCTATCCACTGTGAGTCAACCTCCTTGACGATGTCTTCAGAATCGGTGGGCAAACGCGCGGACTTTTCTTCTGTTGATGTCTCCATTCAAGAAGCCTGCGGGTCCATGCGTGCTATATGACCTACCCACCACCACTTAGATGTTGCGACAGCCCTTACCTTAAAGCTTTAAAAGCTAACTAAAAATGTGTTTTACTCAATTATTATTTTGTTAAATTTTGTTTATAAAAACTATAAATTATGACGTATTTATAATAACTATTTATGTATTGTATACGATAAAAACAAAAAGAGTATGAATATACAATACAAGAACCCATAAAAACAAAACAAAACAATACAAATAAATATAAGAAACTATAAAAAAATCAATGGCGCTACAACCTTTTTAGGTCTGGGCCTCAGATTTCTGTATTTGTTTCATGATCATTTGTCAATCTAATAGGCAAGTATGTGATCAGCCTCCTGTGCCTGGCATACGTCGTCGACTTTTTGGGTCTAAGGCAAGCCGGTTTTGTCACGATGTTTTCCTTCACCGTTCGAGCGAATGTTAAATGCGCAACTATGAAACTCCATTGGTGCATAGCCGGGGATCGAATCTACGACCTCAGGGATGAGAGTCGCACGCTGAATCCACTAGGCCATACTACTACATGAATACAAATACAAAATACTATACTAACTATAAAATACACCACTAAGTAGCACCGAAAGCTTATCAACTCAAACAAAACAGCATACCTAAACTTCAGCATAATATTATCACCGGAACAAGATTATTACTCGCGAATTCTAGACACGTGGTACGAAGTTGAGACGTGTCAACTGTGTTTTGGTGCCATGAATGTGCCATAAATGTTGCTAATCACGTATATTGTTTAATAATTGTTTTTCTGTTGATTGCAATATTGTGATTCAGGCTTTTATACATATAAAAACTCATTGACGACTCATTGGTCCCGGGTTCGATCCCCAGCTGAGACGAACATCGATGTGATGAGCATTTGGTGTTGTGCTTAGGTCTTGGGTGTTTAAATATGTATTTATTTGTCTATCTATCTATAATATATATGTATATCCGTTGCCTCGTACCCATAACACAAGCTTCATCAGCTTAGCATGGGACTAGGTCAATTGGTGTGAATTGTATTTAAAAAAAAAAAATAACATTGCTCAAGCAAAAAGAAAATATTTTTTTCTATTTGTGGTGTTGTTCAGGCTGAGATTTTAGTGAAAATATTGAACTGGAGTTATACTTACGCTTATCGATTGTCAATCCTACATTTCTTATGTTATTTGGGCAACTTATTTCTAAAATAAAAATAACAGTAGCATTTTTTACGTTCACTGACGTAAGGAGCTGTACTTTATTATTCCAATTTGGTTTTAAATCTCTAAATAACTTTCATATATTAAAATAAAGTTCAATTTGATTTATTTTATGTACATACATGTCATCGATAGCCTATTCTCAAATTAATCGAATATTCTGTTATCTCTGGCACTTCATGAATATTTCAATGAAACTGTTAATGAAACCTCCTTTGTCCCACGCCGATACGTAAGACAACGGAACTCATTAAATCTATCCGGTATTATCTTTAAACTAGCATTTTTAAGTACTTAATTAGCGACATAATATGTGCTGACGTTCAATGAAACTTTGAATAAACAATGAAGGTTCAATTGGTGTTAACCGTCAATTAAAATGATGAGCTGGTAACCTGTTACCACAGGACTTCTTTAGTCTTATTATAGTCACCAGCCTCATGCAAATATACCTGCAGCATGTAAAGCCGAAAATGCAATATTGTGAAGAGGCAAATTCATTATTATTTTTTTCTTTATGAATAAAGATGTGTCAGTTGTTGATGAAATACGTCACATACAGGGGTCATAAAAGTTGCAATCTACAAGTGTAAATTACGCGTATAATAAAGTCATTATAAGGGCTATAAGGTATCGAACCCACGACCTTAAGGTTGGACCGCACGCTAGGCTAACAGGGCTCTGGTTTTTTTTCATATAACAGGGAACAAATATATGGAGGCTGATTTTAAGTGATATTGATACTCAATGCCAGAGGGCTCGCGAGTGCATTGCCGGCCTTTTAAGAATTGGTCGAATTGGTTCGGAAATACTTCAGTAAGCAGCTGGCTCCACTATAATGGTGGTGCGCGGTAAAAACTGCCAAAAAACGGTTAAATATTGTATTGCAACTATTGTTATATGTGTACCTATCTGTACTATATATATAGTATATCTAAATCTGCGACTATCGAACAGTTATGATTGAATTTCATAGAAATATAAAGCGAGGTGTTTAAAATAAATAAATTAGACCAGTTTCAGTTAAATCCAAATATTAAAAAGATTTGGAATTTTGTATATTTCCCAAACAAAAAGCCACACAGCCATATTTCAATACTAATTTCATTTACACAAATATGTAAACTAAACCATAATTGCTTTATGCCGATTTCACAATACAGTGTAAATAGAAGGAGCGAAAATGCGCAATATTTGATATACCTTACATTCAAATAAACAATATGCACGAGCAAACACTATAAAATCCACATAAAACGCTAGCACTGGCTTCCGTGCAAAGCGATCGCATAAAATGCAGCTTTATTTATTTCTGCGAGATAAACATTGAAGTGAGGATATTCTAAGCACGTACCGACTCGGACTTGTGTCAGGTGAGGCTTATAGCCTTCTTAGGCCGATACAGATCGCGCGCACGTGCCCAGCCGTTTGCGGCTCTGTGATAAGAATGTGCGTGTGTCTATGGTATTTTTAGCAAATTGCCACACGTGTCACTTTCGATAACAGTTATTTAAGTCAATTTATAAATATTTTGTTTTGGAATACCGTTAGTTTATAACAGCGATGATTTGAAGAATTTCTCATTAAATTCGAAAAAGGAACACCATTATGTCAATTAGAATCTAAAAGCATTCTAAATTTAAAAATAACAGGGTGACCATAGTTAGATTCTGTCTTATTGGTAAAGTAACATATCGAAAGTTTTAAACAGAATTTGTGATTAAATTTGAAATAAGAACACCATTATTGAAATTGGATTCTAAATTTAAAAATAACAGGGCATATTCTGTTTCTGTCTTATTCATAAACGGAATATAAAGCTCCATTTGTAGTGAGAATAGCAATTTGAGGCTTACGTAAAATGAAAACAGTAGGTAAAACATAGACAAACAAACATATATTTAATACAAAAAACTAACAAACTAATATAGTGTGCACAGTGTGGCTCACCGCAGCAGTTCCAATTACCAATCTATCCTTATTTATATACCACCGTTTTATTGTAATATTGGTAACAGAAAACGTAGACGGCGCTTGTGAGTAAATTCACATCGACATAAAGCAAGTTCCCCGAAGCGCCTTAGGGGCTACTAATTCAATCAATTGACTGACCATAAATAAAACGGAAGGCATTCTCGATACTCTCGTAATTGAGAAGCAAGGATACAGTCGGCTTAAGCGACAAATCAATTAAGCGAGATAAAAAGGATGCATTTATATGAGCGAAAAGGTTTTTAACTTGTTAATATTCATTAGAGCGTGTTGGCCTAGTGGCTTCAGCGTGCGGCTCTCATACCTGAGGTCGTAGGTTCAATCCCCGGCTGTGCACCAAAAAGTCGACGGCGTGTGTCAGGTGGAGGCTGATCACGTACTTGCCTATTAGATTTAAAAATGATCATGAAACAGATTCTGAAATCTGAGGCCAAGACCTAAAGAGGTTGTAGGCTGTAGCGCCACTGATTAATTTTTTATTTTTATTTTAATAATTCATGTAATTCAGAGCTTAGCAATTAAATGGGACACGTGCGTAATATATGTTGACTGAAAAATATCATTGATTTTTTGTAGTTCACGTGGAAATCTGAAACGCGAAAACTCAATCATAGTATTCATCCGCATTATAGGTCATTACCAATTTGACCCTAAGTCCTTTAAGAAAAGAGCGTACCAATTCTTAAAAGGCCGACAACGCACTTGCGAGCCTACTGGCAGGGCGGCGGTATCACTTAACATCAGGTGAGCCTCCTGCCCGTTTGCCTCCTGCAACATAACTAACCTTGTTTTAGCAGTATTTAATATCTGAAAATATATTGCTACAGCTAAAAGCCATTGGTGGAAGGTGGCATAGAACAGGAAGCGCTGGAAGTTTCTCGTTTCGGAGGCAAAGACATTTTTTTAGCCAGCGCAGTAAGTGAGTAAAAATAGATAATATTATATTATTACGGTGCGTACAGACTATATAACATAACATGTTATACAACATTCTATACAGATTTCAGATAATAGGCCACTAATGTTATAAGGCATGTTATAATATAATTTTTATATGTACCACAATGTTATATTGTTATGTTATTGATATGAACCCACATCTAGGTTTTTTTTTTTCTTTTGTTATTTAAAATTACAACAGTCGCACCCCTGCCGCAGCCAGCAAAACGTCCTCTTGTGTCGACATTGTGGATACACGGAGATAGGGTTGAAAACCATAAAAATCACATTAAAACTTTTTATAGTTAAAATAACAATTATTGATGGATTATTTTTATAATTGAAAATAAATCATAGCGATTTTTCCGCCACTGCCACCTCCCGGACATTATGTTTGGTCTTTATAACCCGACCGACTATTACGAAATTGACATACATCGATGTTTAGAATCCGATACATTGAATACGATTCTTTGAAGATGTATTGATATACTGATGCCTTGATGTTTTTTTGTAAAACATCGGAAGGATGATAAAACCATTTAATTCTATATACAAAGACTCAAGTTTGGATGGAACACTATAATTCAAAAAGTAAAATAAATTTATTCAGCAACACAAGATAACATACAATAAAAAGACAACAAAAATACTGCAATTTGCCTACTGAAAAGGCATACTAAGCATTTTCAAATTTCACCAAAAATCTATCAAAACGAATTAAGTCAATTTCGATTTTGATTATTCTTAAACGTTAATTTGTGTTTATAATTTCGATTGTTTATTTTCCAGTAAAAAAAACCATGAAAAATAAATATTTGGGTGATTTTTTGAAATTAATTCAAAAATTAGGAAAAAATCGATTAATAAAAAAATCGATTATTTTTAAAGAAAAATCGATTATTTATTATTTATTTACAGCCTTATATCAGAAATACTAAATATATACATTATAACTGTTATTTTTCTTAATCTACGATAACTGATTCTGTGTGCCTACGGGCAAAGGCCTCCCCCATTGTCCTCCATTTTTCCTTATTGTATACCAATCTCGTCTAGGTTTTAGTCTTTCCTGCCATTTCCATGATTTCATCGGCCCACCTTTTAAATTGCCTACCTCTGTTTGCTTTTTATGCCCTTGGTTCCTATTTATAATCGATGAATAAAAATCCATTTTTGATCAGAATGTCACATCCCTACTGGAGAACGACAAGACATGGTTATATACATTGTTATATTGCATTGTTATTCTAATGTGTACAGTATTGTTTTATGTTATAATGTTGAATAACAAGGTTACATACTGTGGACGTGTTATAAAACACAAGTTATATAACATGTTACATAGTCTGTACGCACCCTTAGGCATATTTAAAATTGATAAAATCTTTAGATTAAATAATAGGCCACTTATTAGGCAAGTTATTTAATTTATATGTACACGCAAATGTTGAGTTTATTTTTTACACAATATTTTCTTTTTGTTTTAAAAATTAACTACCTTTAAAAATAATTATTTATAAGTTCGAAAACAATATGCATGAAATTACATACAAGCAAAGACATATTATACGTATAAAGACAAATCAGACAAAAAACTTAAAATTTTACCTTACCTATATATCTATCTATCTATATATAAAGATAGATATATATCAGAAAAGATTTGCCAAATCAAAATCACACTCACTCGCCGCCCAAAAGTCATGCACGTCTGTCAGCTGTTGTCTTAAATAAATTATATAAGAATGTTCCAGTCAAATTACTGCATACAATAATTACATTTTAAAGTTTCCTCTACAAAATCCACGTAATTAATAAAAATCCACATAATAAGGGATTAAGCCGATCCTGTCTATTTTCGGGACTACACTTAACGTGAACATAAACAGGCTTCCCCCATATAATAAGATAGCAATACCTATACTAACAAAATCCTTGTGTTTGTCAAGGGTCTACACAAATGAACTGACAGTTAGGGAAAAATCTTTTAAGCGCATATTATGAAACAAGCTGTTTGTTATTAATTATTTTGTACAGCCCTATATAGTTTGGTTTCGGTATTTCTAGAAAACTGTGTAATTTAATGTCATTATTTTTATTTTGTTTCAAAACAAACCCCTTTGTTTGCTTGTATGCCAATTTTCATAATTACAGAATATGAATTAAAATAGTTATGACAAAAACTAACATGATTATATTATTTTGAAATGGCTGCCTGTAACGTTAACTACTTGTCAGATCCGTCACTATTCTACGACTATGACGAATTATTATGGCTATATTACTTAAAGTAAATAAATAGAGCTGTGTTGGCCTAGTGGCTTCAGCGTGCGACTCTGATTTCTGAGGTCGTAGATTCGATCCCCGGCTGTGCACCAATGGACTTTCTGTCTATATGCGCATTTGACGTCCGATCGAACGGTGACGGAAAACATCGTGAGGCAACTGGCTTGCCTTAGACCCAAAAAGTCGACGGCTTGTGTCACAGGAGGCTGATCACCTACTTGGCTAATATATTGACAAATCATGATGAAACAGATACAGAAATGTGAGGCCCAGGCCTCAAAGGGTTGTAGCCAGTGGTTTTATATATATACGTGTACGTGTATGCTTTATACGTGTGCTTTTACGATAGTCACCATACGAATGGTTTTATAATGACTTCCGTTAAGTTTCACGCAGCGCTATGCAAGTATTTTTAATTTTTAAATGACACAATTGCATGAATTATTTGATTTTTCGTAGTATTTATTACAACATGCAAATGAGATTCACGCAGTAAAAATATTCTATTCTTTACTATAGTTCTCGATTTTCGTACTTTTTCTCGTAACGTTATTAGAATTGATTGCTAACTAGAGAAGGATGGGTGCGCTAAATCTGCCACGTGCGTCGTCTATTAACAGTTGACATTGTTGGGAGAACGCCAAGGGGTGATTCAGTTTTTAAGGCCGGAAATGTGTAAGCAATCTTTGATAAACAAATTAATATCAATTTACTCATTTAATTATTGTTATTTTAATTGTTAGTACACTTAAACGGAATGTAGAATGTTTTAATAACTAGAAAGTGTTATAAAATATATCAGTGGCGCTATAACCTATTTAGGTCTGGGCCTCAGATTTCTGTATCTGTTTTATTAACATTCGTATGGCATATGTGATATGGGTGATCAGCCTTCTGTGCCTGACACACGCCGTCGACTTTTTGGGTCGAAAGCAAGCCGGATTCCTCACTATGTTTTCCTTCACCGTTCGACGAATTTTAAATGAACAAAGCAAGAAAGTCCATTGGTGCACAGCCGCATTCATACTGCTCTAAAAAAGTCTTGATAGAGGTTTATAAAGACTTTTTTAGATACTTCTTGGATGGTTTGCTTTCTAGCAAGTGATAGTTGCACAAATAGAAATAATAATCGCGGCACCTTACTAGGGTCCACACCGCACCCTTATGGTTGCAAATCACACGTCTAACTTGGATTACTAAATAACTTGGAAAATAAAGAATTATATAAAAGTTTAACAAATGTTTGTTTCCTTATTAAAGTAAGAAATGATACCAGATAAACGTCAAGTAATAAAAGTCGATAAAAATATTGCAGTGATTTCGAACTTCCGAAGCAATATTTCAACTACTTTGTCCTCTCATTATGGCATTACTTATCTCGGCAATAACAGAGAGTTATGGACAACAAATTACCAAGTATAGTGTTATCATTGGCGGGAATCGTCAATTGATTCTTGGAATTTTAAAATTATCTTTATGGTCAAGGACTGGAATAGATAGTAATATGTGACATTCTTAGTTGATTGTTAATATCTATGAAAACAAATGATAGTCTGTGAATATTATAGTAATTTTTGCTCGTTCTTTTTTCAAAATTTCGTATATTTTTCTGTGGAAATGCATCTGTCAAATATATCAAAGACGCACATTCTGTAGATCATGATCCGACTTTGGTGACGAGTAGACAAGCTGAAGAAAAGATTTCTAAGTTTAGTATAATATTTAACATTAAATCAGTATTTTACATCCGTTATATTTTTATGATCTGTGAGAAAACGTTATTTTTTTATTATCATTATAAGAAAGTATAAAATTAACTCTTTTGCCGATAAGATGGTTATAAAAATACTATAATAATTGTCAAGATAAACGTAATAAATATGGTACATAATGGAAAAGCAATATTATGATAAAAACATATTCATATTTACATTTAAAATCCCGTAATTACCGGAGCGGGCAGATATATTTCTACTATTTTATGCATATATTACTCAGCTGGTAAAATAAATAGTGGATGTAGTTACTACGGTATTTGTTGCCATGGCTACCACGATTCCCATGGTGACAATGGTGGTATAGGTTCCATGTGAATTATTGATACATTGATACAATTGAAATAATGCATACATTATCAGTGCATGTGTCGCCCTTTTGGGCCAAAATTATGATTCATATCGAGCAATTAAAACCGTTTAAAAATTCGGAACCCTCGCAGTCCGTAATAATAGTAAAATCACTTGCATCTACTACGCAAGATACATTCATTAACGCTGCCATTTAAAATAGGAACTTAATGTTTATTTTTTATATTTAGTTAGATAATTATAAACAAAATTGTGGTTAGTTAATTAATTAGGCGGAGTTGGCTATGATGGCCAGTCTCTATTGAGACTGGACATTTACGCCGAGATATTATTCAGAAATGTGTTCGCATATCTACTGAAATAAAATTATCACATTCGTAAATTATAAGTTAAAAACAATTATGAGCAAGCGTCAACATCACAAAATAAGTTTAATATTAAATTCAACTGTTTAAAAAAAACAAGATTTCCTATTTATTTCTGCAATTCTAAGGGCGAATTATGTTCTGATAACGGCGCTTATCAGCAGTAAGCCCCTAAGGATGGGTAACATGGGTCGGGCTTCTTCTTATCGTCTGCTAGGGATACAATTATTCTAATATTTATTGGCTATGATTACGGAATAATCTGCTACGGAAGATATTGTGCGGTACTAATTCTTGTTTATATCACATAAGCAACATTACAGCCCCGTAACTTAGTTAGCATAGGGTTTCAGGAGTTCTAGTTCGTTTCCTGTCGAATCAATAATTCCTCTTTAATATATTTACTATAAGATAAGACTAATTAATTATTGACTTATTAGTAGTATTGTAGGTGTTCCTTGCGGTTTCGCGCCTTCCCCAGAAAGGGTTGGTGCAAAGAAAGAAAATTGGTGCTTGGACTAGACCCATGACATCAGAATTTTTATACGTAAACATAGTACTGCACATCGTCTATATAAAATTGAATAAAAAAATTACTTGTTTACAATAGTTAAAACTAGGGATGCATCCGATACCGATGCCGATACCGATATATCGGCGATACTTTGGGTTTGCCGATATATCGGCATCGGCGATATTTTCATTGCCGATTCACCGATACTTTTCAAATTTCACGCTTTAAAAAAATAATGTTCACGCGTATTTTGTATGATCTAGTTTGTTGCAAACGAGCCATGGACTATTGTTGCCCGAGAAATCCCCGCGTTTTATTCAGTTTGTTGTCTCTATCATTCGCTGGGAAAAAGCATTATTATTTATGTATATATGTATTTCATTTCGCTAAACACTAAAAACGTCAGTTAGTAGTTAGTACGGAAAACTCTTGTTGGATTGATTAGTAGACCAAAATTTTTACTCGAGTCAACTATCTTTGCCACATTAACTTAACTTGATATATTTTACCTTAATTTAATTTTAAGCGTTGGTATCGGTATCGGTATCGGTATCGACGATATTCCTATAAGTGTATCGGCATCGGTATCGTATCGGCAAAAAAGCGTATCGATGCATCCCTAGTTAAAACGGTGCAATTTGAGTTTGATTACGACACTTACATAATCAAAGATCTCGAGTATATATTAAATACCTTTACAGCCCCACAACACATAGACATTAAAAATAATGGCCTTGTGGTACAGATATAGCAATAATGCCGTGTTCACAGTACATTTGCTCAACGACTGTTTGCCGCTGATACTGTGACAAAATGTCCTAAATAGGTGTTGGCTGTTATCGCTAAACACACGTTTGCAAAAATGTGTAATATTTGACTTTTAATGTGAGTAAGTAAGTAGGAGAAACGTATTTTTTAAAGGAAAAAAAATATGTATGAATCGCCCAAATTCTTGCCGACAGTTTGGATGTCTTCATATTTTACGAGTGCTTTGAAATTACCTAAAAACCTATTCTAAAAAATAAACTTTTTCACACTGCAATACTTCTCTTGTTTCAGATGGGAATATAGACGTTTTATAATAGACAAAGCGGCTTCAGCTTAGGCTTAAATATATTCCAACCATAACCAAAAATCTTTAATACGGGTTTTTAAACTCTATTTTTAATAATTGAAGTTGTACTATGCAAGAAATTTAAACATATCTAGGCACGTTTTGTCCCTAACTTTGACTATGTGGTAGCAATACTAATTAGAAAAAACGCGTTCCAATTTTAAAAAACCTAGAACAGAAAAGAATCTTGAAACTAAGACTGTATATAAAGGAGATATATTATTAAAGACGGTGAATCTAAACAAACACACCTTTTCATAAAGTCAAGCTTCAACCCTAAAATGCTTCCCATAAAATCGTGAAGTAGATTGTTTCAATACTCAACCGGATGCCAGTGAATGGATTCAGCGTAATAGGGATCCCTTCCTTTGTCCTTGTTAAATAGAAAACATTTCCGTGGCACAGACTAGGGCGTTATCTGTCAGCTTTGGGAAAATCCAGAAAAGGTTTGACGAGTTTTTCGTGTGTAGAGTAACATATTGCAAGGTAGGACAGTTATTCTCCAATCATTAAGTTGAAGTTAACAAAAATTAAATGTAAATTTTTAATAGCTTAAATAATATCAGTGGGTCTACAACCTTTTTAGGTCTGGGCCTCAGGTTTCTGAATCTATTTCGTGATCATTTGTCAATCTAATAGGAAACTAGGTGATCAGCATTTTTTGGGTTCTAGGGCAAGCCGATTTCCTCACAATGTTTTCCTTCAGAAAGTCCATTGGTGCTAAGCTGGGGATCGAACGCTGAAGCCACTTGGGCAACACTGTCTTTCTTAATAGCTTACTTTAAAGAATAGTAAAAATACATTTTAAAAGCTCCGTTGGCATATATGGAAAACGGTAGCGTGAAAATCATTCCGCGGTTTCAGTAAGTCAATACGTCGGTGTCAACGGACGTAATCCGATCGACCAAATGTACTCGACAAAACGGTCAAAAAGGGTGTAACACAAGTAATTACTTCAAGGCGTAAAACCCTGAACTTAATTTAAATATCCCAACGGCATCATGGATCTAATGATGCGATGAAAAATTAAATAAATGTTATTGAAGTTATACTTCTTTTGGCGCGTTAGGGAAAAATTATGAGAGTACATTTTTACGATGCGCGCACGCCGTCACTAAAAACCGACACCTTGAAGTTAGCTATAATCAACATTTTAGTTTTTTTGAAATTTTACTTCTATTGAAAAATTTGAAAAATAATGCGAGTAAATATTTTCTATTGTTAGTGTCGTTTTTTCTACAAAATAAGGCGAAAGATAAAATTTTTGAAAACATTTTTATCTTGTTACGCCAAAGTATAACTAGTACGCGAGTAGGTACATAAGTACACACACGTTTTTTTTTTTGTATTATTTGAACTCAATTTCACCTTGTTAATGTTCTGTGAAGTAGACATAGTGCGTTTAGTATCGTTACTTTCGCACCATATAACTTTCTTAACAATGTAGGGCTCACCGTGTATAACATTATATTGGTGATTCACCTTTCGTTAGCCCATAGTGTGAGGCAAATAGATAACAAATATAATAGGGAAAAGTGCCTACAGGCTGCTTCACACTTTGCTGTCTGAAACTCGATATAAGCAATAACGCATGGGTTCAACATATATTTATTTATATATTTACAATTTTTAAATAAAAAATATAAATGGATTGCACCATATATACGACGAACACCATGTACTAACAAAGACAATATAATAATCATATATTTGTTGAGGTGTGTATGGGAATGTGCAATGTTTAAGTGTGTGCTTGCGTTTTTATGTGATCTTAAAAGTCAATTCGATTTGTTTCTTCGTCGAAAATACGCTTTTAGATACAATATGGAATAAGCCACGGCTCGCGTACTCTTTATTCTATTGATGTACAATACATCTTTTTGTTTCATTAAAAATTTTAAAGCCGAAGTTATGTTTGTAGCAACTGGAAATTCTTATTTTGCCAGGAGTCGAATTTAAGATATCAAGGTAATGTACGGAACTGGTAAACCACGAACGCGATTACGTCTCACAGACGTGTAGTTATTGATTGTTTATAACCTTATTTTGTAAAAATACTATGAAGTCGTTTAAAAACTGAATTTGCTTGCATTTTTAAGTAAGATTAAAACAGTTTAAAACAGATTATTCAATTAGCTCTGATTAAGTATGGACTCCTGTAATTATTACCTTCCAAGTAGCTAAAATAGTTTCTGAACTCAATAAATCTTTCTTTAATTTGGAGTATTCTTTCGTTCTATACACAGAGAGTAGACAAACATTTTTCAATAATACGTCTAAATTATTGGTTCATTCAGTATATACAAAAGAATTCTGTTGAAGACATTTCATATTTCTTACCTTATAAAGGTAGCGTCCCCCGAGGCCGGGATTGTCTAGACAAGGCAGTGTTTCGTAATGTGAAAGGGTATGTACTAACGCATTTCGTAGTGACAAGCAAATTGGAGGCGACAACATGCTTTTAGCGTCTCGTCTGAAACCCCAGTGGGTACAGGAATCGCGTCATATAAGAGCGGGCTAATATATGAACGAATTGATGAACTAATAAAAAATAAAAAATCAGTGGCGCTACAACCTCTTTAGGTCTGGGCCTCAGATTTCTGAATCTGTTTCATGATCATTTTTAAATCTAATAGACAAGTGGGTGATCAGCCTCCAGTGCCTGACACACGCCGTCGACTTTTTGGGTCTAAGATATGTCGGTTTCCTCACGATGTTTTCCTTCACCGTTCGAGCGAATGTTAAATGCGCACATAGAAAGATCAAACAAAGTCCATTGGTGCACAGCCGGGGATCGAACCTACGACCACAGGGATGAGAGTCTCACGCTGAAGCCACTAGGCCAACACTGCTCATGATGATGAACTAATTAAATATTAAAATAATAACAGCATAATGTTCGGTCGATCTAACCACGGATATATCAAAAGATGTTGCGCATTTAATATTTTCTCGTACGGTGAAGGAAAGGGTTGCTAAGAAACCAGAATGTTTAGACCCTAACATCGGCATAGAAGCATCATGTGCCTCCTATCATAATACACCGTTAATCGAACATCCGGTCTTTGCCATGAGAGTTATGGGATAAGGAGTGCACCTGTGTCTGCTCACACAGTTGTGTGTCACATCTTCTATGTATAAACATAGAAGTATAGACCAGTTTCAATAATAAGTAACGAAACTAAAGGGACATTTTGACTAAAAACATATCACTACTTTTCCTGACTTAGACCATACCACAAAAGAACGCCACAAACCACAATAAGACATTGTTTTAACGTCTTGGCGATTAAAATATTGAAGTGAGACATCCATTTTTTGATTATAATTAGCTTCAAGCGTATTTCATAAAGAAAATCATTAAATATTTATAAGAGGTTTTTTTGCATGTGTTAATTAATATGCAAAACAAAATTTTGATAAGTGCTAAACTTTAGCCTTGTCCTTAATACATATTAAACCGTTTTATGTTGACATAGAAATTACATATTGAGCTAAACAGACGTTTTAATCCTAAGATACCATTTTTTGTTTGTTTTTTATTGAACATGGGGAAAACGAGCAGAAGGCTTACCTGATTTTAAGTGATACCGCCGCCCATGGACACTCTCAATGCCAGAGGGCTCGCGAGTGCGTTGCCGGCCTTTTAAGAATTGGTACGCTCTTTTCTTAAAGGACCCCAAGTCGAATTGGTTCGGAATACTTCATCTGTTTCTACATAGAGGAGGTGCGGGGGAAAATCTGCCTTAAAAAAAGAGTTTTCTGATCACTCAATAGTAAATATGGTAGAAGATGCAAAGTGACCCCATATCTCTACGCAATGTCAAGGGATCAAGCCGGTTGGAAAGGGATTGGTCGTCGTACGCTTCCATTTGTGTATCTGTTTCATGATCATTTGTTTTGTATATTAGTATATAGGCAAGTATGTGATTTTCTTCGGCGCGCCAAACGATCCCGAGAACTCACGTTGAACATTAAAAAGAAGATAAGTTACTTGGGACATGTGTTTCGACACGAACGGTACCGACTTCTTCAAGTAATCATGATGAACAAGGTCGATGGGGAAAAGACGCGCTGGCAGAAGAAGGAAGTCGTGGCTCCGCAATATTAGAGAATGGACGAGAGTGGCCAGCGTAGAACAGCTGATGCGCTTGGGGAAGAATAAGAAGGAGTATGACGAGCTGACCGCCAACGTCCAGTAGTGGAGAGGCACTTCAAGAAGAAGACGTGATCAGCCTTCACACGCCGGCGGTTTTTGGTTCACCAGCATGTCATACATGCTGGTCTCCTCACGATATTTTCCTAGAGCGAGTATTAAATGCGCACATAGACGGAGAGGTGGTGCCGAGGTTCGAACCTTAGGGATGGAATTCGCACGCAGGAGCCAACATTATTAATTATTATTATTAAATATTAGAAATAAATTAAGTGCTTTATTCGTTTGAAAAATAAAGTAATTTTTCGTATTTAGTACTACCCTCAATAGCCACATACATAATTAATGAAATGACTAAACGTCAAACACAAGTCTGATTGCAATAAAAGAAGTCAACATATAAGGACAATTAGCTTGCATATGACAGGTCGTTCGTCATCGCAATGAATGAGGGTAGATCAATTAGTGCTCACCCGAGCCAGACGGATCGAGTGATGTATTAAATGAATGTACGAAATTATTACCAATCGCTTTTATTTATGCCATTCCATGATTTTAATTGAAAATAAAAACGCAAAAATCACATACATTGTTTTATGTAAATGTATAAAAATCTCTTGGTCATCGCATCATGCGTGATGGTGTAACAATTTCGCTATCTATTTTTGTTGTGTTTATTATTGTCAGAAGGTTCTTGTGTAAGGAAAAATTAAGAAAGAAAAAATATAAGTATTTTTTCCCCCTTTGGAGTAGACTTGGGCCGTTGGGTTCAAGTACACAGGCGCTAATTAAAGAGTTAAGTTGGCGCCTGGTTGATAGTGCCGGAGGTGGAAAGTGCCGGAGTGAGGAAAGCAGCCCAGAGCTGGTGCTTTCCTCGCTCAACGAATAAGTATCGCAATACAGCGAGGAAATGCTGCCAGCGTTAAAGGTACACTGCCACAGGGACCAAACTTTTTAAATTTGTTTTAATTTTTAATTATTTCTACTATGTAGGTTAAGAAAATTGTAAATACTGTAGATGTGCTTCTTATGTTTAGTTACATGAATAAAATACTAATATATTAAAGTCAAAGTCAAAGTCAAATCATTTATTTCAATTAGACCATCTAAAATGGCACTTTTGAACGTCAAAAAAAATACAAAGAAGATTCTAGTTGCCCCTTCCAAGTGTGGAGAAGAATGGGCAAGAAACTCCACACTCACTCTGTTTAAAATAGGTTTACAATATTTTGTTACATTTGTTAAATAATTATATGTGAAGACAATGTACTCTTAGAATAAACTACTATACTAAAAAAGTTAGTATACATGTTCCTCACATATTTACAAATATCGAAACCGTAGAATATTAACATTAAAGAGTACATTAAAAAAAGGAAGATTAGAAAATTTACGACAATATTAATTTTTCATAACTGTCAGTTGTTTTTAATAAATGACAGCGATTGACAGATTGCGTTGCAAATATCTTTTACCACAGACCATAGAGCATTACAATAATAAACACTATGTTTTTGAATATTTATTTTCATTAATTATACTAATTCTAATTCAATATTCATAGTCAGGACATGATAACGTCTGTCGGGTAATAACTCATACTTACTAAGGACTTAAAACTACATACATATAACATCTAAACATCATAAATTTATGGAACCAAGCAATCACCTAGGTTGCCCATAGCTAATAAAATATATTTTCATTAATTTAAGTAATTTAATTCTTAGAGCGGGATAGCCTATTAAAAGTAGCAGATAAGCGAACCGTAGCTTCGTATAAAAGGATTTTATTTCTAGAAAATTTTGCAAGAATGTTGGTATGACTAAGTTAAGAATTTTATACAAACAAGGTCAATGTAGTAGGTATCTTACTCAAGTCTAAAGGAGCCTTGTACGTTTGCAATAGACCACGCAAGTATAGACGATTGCAGACTTCTAAGAAAACGTTTTTAAACTATTTCAATGGTATTTTTGTGCAATATGTAATGTGACCAAATGACAATGGCATATTCTAGATTACTACGAACAAGTGATTTGTTTTTTTTACAATACTTTTAAAGTTTGTATATGATTAAGAGGAATTCTTTACTTTTATTTTCTTAATAAATCCCACGTTCGTCTGTACTAAAAAAAATATTTTACTTTTAAAGTCCACCTTGCTTAAATTACGGAGAAATGTCTCCATTTCATTCACCAACACAAATTTACTGGCGAAAATACAACAATGAAAATCGACTCGTACTAAATCACGAAAATCTATTCCAGTTTGGCTGAAAGACCCTCAACAATCGATTCGAACTAATCCTATCGTCTGTCAAAGAGGCCGGCAATTAGTGGAGGGATAACGCGCTAACGAATTTCATGACACTTCTAAACCTCGTCAATCAAATGGATTATTTAGGAATATATTGTTTAAAAATGATTCGCATAGAAGCAACAGAAAATATGAGTACACGGGGCAATAAACTTTACAATTGAATTATAATCTATCTACACTAATATTATAAATATGTAGTAAAGATTTGATTGCTTGCATTGAATAAATAGAAATAAAAATATGTTTACTAATTTTAACAATGTGTAAGATTTGGAAACCCTTTAAGTAAAATTATCTGTGTCAGATTTCCCAGCTCTTCCATAACAAACTTAACAGTTAACTCCATAACAAAGTATTGAAATGAAATGAAATGAAACGTTTATTTGCAAAGATAGTGGTACAATTACATAGATTAATTATAAAAATCCGCAAAATCAGCCAACTAAAGATAGGCATGCAAATGTCATATTAATTTTTATAAGGTTATATAATAAAAACATTAACAACATAATATCATAATAATAAGTTCAGTTATTTAGAATTAAGGTACCCACAGCCGTGTTGGATCCCTCGGTATATACAGGCTAGTTTCTTTATTTTATTTTTTCAGTTACAATTTTGATTTTTTTTAAGTGTGTGAGTGAATGAGTGAGTGTATGTGTAACTAAAAGTCTATGGAACATAGTATGTAACCGCAGAGCACAGCTAGTAATTAAATGAACATAAAAATTCGCATCAAGGAAACATCTAAACATGGAAAAATCATAGAGATTAAGTATTATTTTCATTATTTGTAAAATCTACGTAGGAAATTTAAAATCGTATATAATCACATCACTAATATTTGGGTAGAAATATGTATTACTCTAGCCACAGATTCTGCATACTTTAGTTAAATAATAATAGTATTCTACAATTAAAAGTGCTTCGTAAATAAAACTCAATTTTATATATTTTATAGTAAAACACTAGTGCAAATGTAAATAATTAATTCCTAAAATCGTTAAAGAAATAACTAAGTATATTTAAATGAAAATACTCGTGTTTTTCACTATCAAATGCTGGATGCTGTTTAGCAAACAGACACAAGAGCACAGAATAATTATGATTAGTAGTACTTTACCTACTTTCTACTTGCTTCCTGTCCTGTTTAAGTACCTACATATGATTCTATGTGTCTTTAGAAGTGTCCAAAAGTGGATTCTATAAGTAGCTGACAAGAAAAGCCAGTTGATTTTGAAAATTTTAAACGGATATGGATTTAAAAATGTTAGTAATTATTATTATGCTTAAAAGGAGTATTATGATTATCTATAGCGTTAAATCACCTGCATCATGAGCACACCCCAAATAAGTTATTACGTATTTCGTAATTTTTATTGATTTCTTTCCTTTCTATATTTGAACCTTTTTGTATATATTTTAGGTACTTACGTATTAAATCGGCAAAAATTTGATGATTAGCAAGCATTTCCCATAGCGCCGGAGCTGTCCAAAAAACCTATTATTATTTATTGGTTGGTTAGGTTAAGTTAGTATATTAATAAATATTAATATAGGGTCAGGTGGGGTAAATGCGAGTACCATAACTAAATTGACACAATCATGTATATGTTATTTTGTGGTTTTTTACAATTTACAAATAATTTTTACTGTGAATATTAAACATGTTTTTGTTTGATGTAAATACTTATTTTTAATTATGGATGATTACAGATTAACTCTCTATTGCATTTTCCCAAGGTAAAAGGGTAAATGTAATGATAGTTACTAATCTGGGGTAATAGCAATAAAATTAGCAAATTGAATTAGTCTGTCAATCCATCAGATTCAATAAGTTGTCAGAGTGTTGTGCAAGAAGTACTTTACGTGTATAAGAGATGCCAGCACTAGTTTATTTTGTGTATAAACAATTAAAGTTATGGTATTACATTTGCCCCGTTCATGCATTTACCCCACCTGACTATACTAAATTTTCTAAATCGTTACCAGAATTTTCGCCGCGGTGGCGTTAATACGAAAGTACCACATTTTATGTATTCTAAGTTCAAATTTTTTTTGAAGTTATACTTCTTTAGGCGCGTTATGAAAAATTTAGAGAGTGAAATTTTACGATCGCGCCCACCTTGACACAAAATTAGAGTGTGATTATAGCGTGCGCGACGAGATAGGAATAAGACAATCTACAAGTAAAAAGAAATAGAATATGCGTGAAGTTCGTATGCCAAGAATTTTGAATGACCATAATGACATTTGTCATTTACCTTTTAAACAAATAAAGGAGTTTTAATTATTTTTTCAAAAGAAATTTAGCAATGCTTTTTGAATTATATATAATCAGAAGTGATTTAAATTGAATATTTAAACCAATACTAATTAATATTTGTGAAAAAACTGTGCTCATCAACCTTCCTAAGTGCTTCATTACAATTGAGGTTAACTATCAGTTTGTATTATTATCATCGAGTAATGTTTTGATTAAAAAATTACCACATTGTTTGATTAAACAATTGGTAATTTTGTAATCAACATGTAATTTTTCTCTAGCAAATATAAGGACAAGAGACAAAAACAATTGATGAATCAGTGTAAGTGCACTAAATTGAATACAAAAAAGAGTTTTCATCTTATCGCTGTGAAACATCAAAAACTGGAGGTGGAACAAAGCCAAACTATTTTTATATTGCCAAAGAAGTATAACTTCTTACGCGCGTACATATAGTACACGCACCCTTTTTTGGATTAAAAAAGCGTTAGGTGTAGGAATACGCAAATAAATAAAATATTAATGATAATTTGTATTTATAATGGTAATTAGTTCGATTTTTAACGAAACAATTGTTTAAACTTTGACGTACTTCGTTGAAAGTTTGACTTCTTAAATTATTGCACAGATAATTATTGAATTGGTTTATTACGGATCCTACTCTTTGAAATATTCTATAGTCTATAGCACGACAATCGATTCGTACTAATCCAGTCGTCCTTCAGTGAGCCGGGCAATTAGTGCCCGCACGGATATCCGTCCATCGATTTGCATGTGTGTGTGTGTATTTATACTTGTCTATACCGCTACACCCTCGTATAAACCTGTATTTATAATGCAATAGATGCTTGATGATACTAGGAAATGGAATCAATATTAACGAGTGAAAGTTCAAGTTGTACACACATTGTCAATAGCCTCTATACCGCTGGCGTTTAGTCCATTAATTAATACATTTATTTGAAATTTGCGTTGTGTAAAACTCACGATGGTTGTTTTTCTAGAACGTACCGTATCGTATATGTATAAGTGTCAAAATAGAAAGGTCCATCCCAGCAAGCATCTCTAGTTTGACACATAAGAACGTGAGCACAATATTGAAAAATTTCTTTCGTTCTATGTTACTTGCAAATCATCATCAAGGCGCTACAACCCATCAGTACTTGGCCTGGTCGAGAAAGAACCTCCCGTCTGTTCTGCACTTATTGTTTCCAGTTCGTTTCCCATGGCTTGGAGGTGAACTTAGCTGCATCACCATCCAGCCATCGTAACTTTGGCCTGCGCGGCTTTGCAAAATGCTGTATATTGCAAATATTACAAACATTATGTCGGTAATTTAGTTATTTCACGTTTACTATTATATAAATCCCTATATTATACGTTTTAATAGTATATTCTTCATCAATAGGTAGTTTTTTTTAAAAAAGGGGGGGAAGGGGGGGGGGGCCCCCCCGGGGGTTTTGGGGGGGGGGGGGGGGGCCCCCCCGGCGGGCCCCCCCCTTTTTTTTTTTTTGTCGACATACGGTCAATATTAATTTTAATTCAAACACGAATTTTAACTTTCATTATTTTGATTACAGCATATGACTAGATCTTCCATATGTAGTCCTATTTTTATAGTATGAATATAATTCTATTACCTCTATAGGGTTGCCGAAATTTGATTTAATAAAAGGCTTTTTGTGATTGAATTTATCCTTTAACCTTTGATCGTTCAAATGTAAAAACATTTTGGAAATTACATAAGGGTGGGATGGAGATGATATATGTTTGGTAATATATTTACCTAACATCAAAAATGAAGTGTGTGTTTTTAGTTGTGAAATTCAACTGTGCCTAATAACTATTATGGAGAACTAAGTCATTTACTTAATATATAATACAAAAACCAAAGGCATGGAATTGGAAATAATTCTTTATGACATTTTGAATTTTCATCCTTCAGTCGATAAAAGAATAATACACTCGTATAGAGCTTGGCCACTTTTATATATAAAGAAACGTATATAAACTGAAAATATTTCATAGAGAAGAAATAATAATCTCAATTTTGTCATCACTAGCAAAACATTTGCATATTCAGAGGGGTGATTATTAAGTTACGCCTATTGGCATTTAAGATACCTAGATCAAACAAGACTGAGATATTTGTAACACAATTTAAAGTTTGGAGCCCACATGAGCCTCCGTCGGTTGCCATGGCAACGCCCCTGCTCCCATGGCGGTAAAATTTTGGGAAATGCACGTATAAAGGAAACAGTTTACGAAGTGAATATCATTAGCTCATCTGCGCCTTGCTCAATATTATTACTAAAAAGCTTACTATATTTAGATGTTAAGAGCAGCTTAGTGTTTGAATAAAACTATTTCGACGGACACATTTACATTACTTCAATAACTCGAAGTTTCGAGTGCTTTTGAGTTTCAGTTGACCGATCATTATATATGTTTTAATTAAATTTGTTGCGTAAAATCAAAGAATCTTTGAAAATTTAGAGAGCTATTCAGTCTTTTGAAACCTGGCTTTGTATCATCGCGTTTTTAAGCCCGCTAATGTTACTTGCATGTACAGACTATTCTATCTGTAACTTATTGAAAGGAAACTAGCATCTTTAATAAATATTGAAGTGTAGAATACAAGCCATTTGCCTATAAAGGTTAAATATACTGTCCTTATCACTCAAGTGTCATTCAAATCGTTGATAAAATTAATAAATACTCGAAACTAAAAGTCTTTTGTGCGTAATGAGTTGAACTGTCGAATTCGAGGTATAACGCAAACGAAACAAAAATATAATTTGAAAATCGAACAAAATAAGCCTCTCTGGATTTCCTATAACGTAAATGCTTTGGAGTCATCCTATTACATTGAGTAGGTAGGGTATTCTTATTCAGTGAGCGAGAAAATCCTATATCAGACCCCACTCACATTAGTAGTGTACCGAGCATTATGATTTCGGCATTCATTAATAGGCATATAGCAACCAATATTACTGTCGACTTGGATTGGACTATAAAATAAATATGTATATAAAAACGGCTAGACCAATTTATAATTTTCTTAGTTCGGAATATGATAGTATTAAATAATTTATAGATAAAGTTCTAGGCGTTCATTTCTTACGCGACATATTAACGGATGGTGGACGGATGAAAACCATAAGCTTCATTTGTTCTTGAGTCAGAAAAAAAAATAGTCTCAACGTGCTTAACTGTAGAGTGCAAGCAATGCACCAAAATGCATCGCCATTGCTTGATTATATATGTATTTAAATTTAATATCCTTATTTAAAATTATAAAAAGCCTTCTTTTTGATCATTTTTCTTCTACCTCGTAATTAGCTACTACTTATATAATTGTGACACAATTAACCTTTTTATTAGCTTTTACATTTTTGTTTATACAAAATTATTGTTTATTTATTTATTTTTGTTTTTTTCTTTAGATTTTACTTTATTTTAGTTATAGGTAGTGTTATATATTAGTTTGAGCTTTAGTTAATTATTTATGCACTTCTTGTACTTTACTGTAGGTGTTTCTTTTTGTATTGTTCCATATTAGGGTTGCCTGGAAGAAATCACTTGTTCGATAAGGCCGCCCTGTTGCCTAATAACTTATGTAACCTGCTTATTAATTTTTTTTATATGTATGTTTTTGTATAAGGTAATAAAGTGAAAATAAATAAATTTGAACTTATAATTTTAAATCCAACACGGCCGTGGCTACCATCAATAGCACCGCGCTGTGTTAAAAATAAAGGTACGACATGCCAATCAAACTATTTAATAACCCTTCCACAGATTACACAACATTAACACAACGATTCGTAGACCTAATCGACATGCACACGAAATTTCACGAAAATCGGTCGAGCCATTTCGGTGGAGTGTTTAATTACAAACAACGTGACACGAGAATTTTATATATTAGATGTGTCACAGGGTAAAGTCAGCCTGTGTGAACTTCGTTTATCGTGAAACGAACGTTTTAATGTGAGTTAAAACCTGGTATTATGGAAATAGAATGAAATGATATCCGTGTTTATATAACGCTAAAATAGACAAGACAGAATTCATTTCGCTCGAGTTTTATTTCGCTTTACGGAAAGCTTTTTGTTCTTGTTTCCGGGTTTTTCCGGATCTTACAACTCCTTTGTTGCGCAGAAAATGTTCTGTTTGTTTCAAAATATATTCTGTAAGAATTAAAATTAAACCCCCTCCCCCCCCCCCCCCCCCCCCGGGGGGGGGGGCCCCCCCCCCCCCCCCCCCCCCCCCCCCCCCCCCCCCCCCCCCCCCCCCCCCCCCCTTTTTTTTTTTTTTTTTTTTTTTTTTTTTTTAATATGAACTTTCTATGTATACTTTTATGAATTGCTATTTCTATCAGGATTCGTGGTTAAGGCACTTAAACCGGACGATTCAAATTCCTGAGTTGGTTTCCCGGCTAAAATAATAATTGAGTCTTTAGTCAGAAAAAATTACAAGACAGCACAAATTCTCAGTGTTTGCCCCATGACCTACAGATGTTTTTGAATGCATGCTTAATTTGTATTCTTCAGACTTTTTTGACAATCATGAACTATTTACTAATAAATTGGAATAAAATGGCGAATTAGCGTCATCACAAGCCATCTCAACGCGCATAAATAGCAAAACGTCTCGATAAACAGGAAGAACATTTTGTGTGTGTAGGTCATTCCTTAAATTATATAGTCAACTAGCTATCCGGCAAACGTCGTTTTGCCATGTACTCGTATATCATTTATAATAAAAAAGGGGTTGGTGATAAAGGGCAAAAACTTAGGGTTGTATGTATTTTTGAATTCGTTATAAAAAAATAAAAAATAAAATTTTGTCAAAAAATGAAAAAAAATTGAGGGTGGACCACCCTTATTTTTAGGGGTGTGAAAAATAGATGTTAGCGATTCTCAGACCTACCCAATATGCTTACCAAATTTCAGAGGAATCGGTCAAGCCGTTTCGGAGGAGTATGCAGACTAACATTGTGACACGAGAATTTTATATATAAGATTAACTACCACCGGCTCGAAAATAAGCTAGTGAGCTAGTGTATTATTAATCTATAATATGATATATGACATGAAACTTCAATTTCCTCTAAAATTACGCGCCCACGGAAGGGTATACAGTACAAACAAATGAGCGATTAATCTAAATTAAACAATTATCTAACCCTTTCTCTTTGTTAGTGTGGACGTGACTTACAACGCATAACATTTATGCATGGAAATAACCTTTACTTGAAGTATTAATCCTTAGGACGAATATTTTACAAGAAATAAAAAACTTCGGTAAAAATCTAAAACCAATAAGTAATAATTTCATAAATAAACGAATGGTGCTACATCCTTTTATGTCTGGGCCTCAAATTTGTCTAATAGCCAAGTAGGTGTTAAGCCTCCTGTGCCTAACACACGCTGTCGACTTTTGCGAGTAAGAAGCTGGTTTCCTAACGATATTTTCCTTCACCGTTCGAGCGAATGTTTATTTTTTTTTTTTTTTTTATAAAACAGGGGGCAAACGGGCAGGAGGCTCACCTGATGTTAAGTGATACCGCCGCCCATGGACACTCTCAATGCCAGAGGGCTCGCGAGTGCGTTGCCGGCCTTTCAGGAATCGGTACGCTCTTTTCTTGAAGGACCCTAAGTCGAATTGGTTCGGAAATACCTCACTGGGCAGCTGGTTCCACAAAGTGGTGGTGCGCGGCAAAAACTGCCTTGAAAAACGCTCAGTTGTGGAACGGCGGACGTCGAGGTGATACGGGTGGAATTTCGTACTCTGCCTCGACGTCCGATGACGAAACTCAGCTGCAGGTATTAATCCGGACAACTCCTCTGAACACTCTCCATGGTAAATGCGGTAGAAGATGCAGAGAGACCCCACATCTCTACGCAACGCCAAAGGATCAAGCCGCTCGGAAAGGGATTGGTCATCGACGATTCGAACCGCTCTGCGTTGAATACGGTCAAGTGGAAGGAGCTGGTACTGGGGAGCCCCGCCCAGAGGTGAGAGCAGTACTCCATGTGGGGCCGAATTTGCGCTTTATATAGTTGCATGCGGTGGCCCGGAGTGAAGTACCGTCTCGCCTTGCTGAGCACACCAAGCTTTTTGGAGGCTAATTTAGCCTTTCCCTCCAAGTGACCGCGAAACTGAACGTCGTTCGATATGTCAACGCCAAGTATTCCAATGCTGGCTGTGGCTTTAAGAAGAGTGTTTTCGAAAAGAGGAGTAGCGACAAAGGGTGTTTTTTTAGCGGAAAACGCGCAAACTTGTGTCTTCTTGGGGTTAAATTGGACTAGGTTTAGTCTGCCCCAGTCTGAGACTCCACGTAGAAGAGTTTCGACTTCAGACACAAGTTTGTTCCGGTACTCATCGACAACTGCCCGAGAAATACCTGCCCGGCCAGTGTAAAAAGTATCCCCAGTGCTGTCATCCGCATAGCAATGAATGTTGCTAAGTTGCAACATATCGTTGATATGCAGAAGAAACAGGGTCGGGGATAGAACACAGCCTTGTGGGACCCCCGCGTTCACGGGTTTAAGGTCGGAGCATGCTCCGTCGATGACGACCTTGATGCTCCGATCGGCCAGAAAGCTGGAGATCCAATCGCATAATTTCTCGGGTAGCCCATAGGCTGGAAGCTTCGAGAGCAGTGCTCTGTGCCACACCCGATCGAAGGCTTTCGCAATGTCCAAACTAACCGCCAGCGCCTCCCCCTTGGACTCAATTGCCTCTGCCCATCTATGTGTAAGGTATACAAGAAGGTCACCAGCCGAACGACCACGACGAAAGCCGTACTGATAATCGCTAATCAGCTGGTGGCCCTCTAGATACCTCAAGAGCTGGCAGTTAACAATGGATTCCATTATTTTGGAGAACAAGGAGGTTATGGCTATTGGGCGATAGTTGGACGGATCAGAGCGATCGCCTTTTTTAGGGATCGGATGTATCGAAGCGGTTTTCCAGCACTTCGGGACAGTGCCAAGCGAGTACAGGTACCGGAAAAGGCGCGTTAAGACCGGAGCCAACTCAGGAGCACAAGCACGCAGCACAATTGGGGGGATACCATCCGGCCCGCTCGACTTATGAATGTCCAAGGAAGATAGTGCTCTGCGGACAGCACGTTGCCGGAATGTGATTTCCGGCATCGATGAATCACACCGCGAAATGGTCGGTGGTGATCTTCCTCGGTCATCCAAAGTCGAGTTGGACGCGAAGAGACAGCCTAAAAGGTCGGCCTTCTCCTTCGCAGTGTGGGCCAGCGAGTCATCCTCCCTGTGCAGTGGTGGAATAGCGGGCTGACAAAAATTCCCTTGGACAGCTTTGGCGAGAGACCAGAAGGCTCGAGTCCCTGAAGGAGTTGGGCCAATCTCTCGCCAAATCTGGCAATGTGCTTTGCCTTAGTGATTTCCCGTTTGAAGGACCTGGAGGCTGAGTTATATGCTTTTTTAAGTTCGCTGGTATTGGCATCACGAGATTTCGCCGCTTCCGCCCATGCCTTAAAGCATTCTCGCTTTCGACACGAGGCCGCCTTGCAAGAACGTTTAAACCAGGGCTGAGACTTGCCACCGATCGGCACCGCAGAAAATGGAATAAAGAGTTCCATGCCCTGCAGAACCACTTCGGCGACAGAGGCAGCGACGGAATCTGGAGCTTCCGACGAAAAGCACATAGGCCCCCAAGGGTAGGACGCAAAGAAAGACCGCATCCCGTCCCAATCTGCTGACTTGTAGTGCCAAATACGGCGACAACCCAAAAAGCGGGGCCGTGAAGGGCGCGTAGAAGGCACAATACTCCGGACCACACAATGATCTGATGAACCCAATGGCGGGTCAACAGAGACTTGATAGTTCTCCGGATGTGAAGTCAGCAGAAGATCCAACAAAGAGGGTTTATGACCATCCACATCTGGTATTCGCGTAATCGCAGGGACCATTTGTGTCAGGTCGTAGGCTAAAGCAAAGTCGTGAAAGGATCTTCCCGCGTGATCGGTGGTATCAGAGCCAAGCCAATCGGCATGGTGGGCGTTAAAATCGCCAAGTATCACGATTTCAGCGGTAGGAACCCTTTCGAGCAGGGAATCTGTAGCCATTTGAATGTGCTCGATGAGTCGGTTAGTTTCGTCATTTCCGCTATGGGACCTATACAGACACGCATAGAATCGCGGATGGTCATCGCAGTCTACGCGCAGCCAGAGGTTAGATAGGTCCCTTCCTTCAAGCGTCCCGAGGCGTCGAGAACAGATATCCTCCCTGACGTACACGCAAACTCCCGCCCGCGGCACAAATGAATGTTCCAATTTGTACCCCGGGTAGGAGAGGTAAGAAGTATCAGCCGGGGAGGATATCTGAGTCTCAGTAAGGAAGAATAAGGCCGGCTTCGCAGTTTCTAAGTAAAAGTGAACCGCGTTTAGGTTAGTTTTTAGCCCCCTAACATTTGTAAAGTCCACCGTGAGCGCGGAAGGGGTTGCCTTAGGTTAATGCTTCCGTTTGCCCCGAGACCGAAACCTATTAATGCATAAGTTTTTAGAGCAGTTTTTGCCCCCCCCAGAATACGAAGGGCAGCCTGTGCATCCACCATCGAATACCAATTGTTCCGATGATGGACGCCCAGAAGGGGATTCTCCACAGCGTAAACGTGTGGTACCCCCTGGGGTAATCTCTGTTTGAACTGTTAAATGCGCACATAGATGGACAGTCCATTGGTGCGCAGCCGGGCATCGAACCTACGACCTCAAGGATGAGAGTCGCGCGCTGAAGCCACTAGGCCAACACTGGTCTTTATATAATTTCATATGAAAATACTAGTATTTCTAATGGTTCTCAAGAAATTTAAAACCATTATTTTAATTGCGACTAAGGGCTCCCACACAAAACTGCGAAATCGCATCGCATCGCAAATATCTGCGAATTCGCACGAACGCAACGCAAGAATTTCCGATCTGCTTCGCATCGCACATTCCTGCGATTTTACGTCATCCTTGGTGACACCATTTTAGTCCGGTCTGAGACAAACAATTAAAATGTCAATAAATACATTTTGTTTTACTTTACCTGATAGTCAGTCCCAGCATTTCCAAAGGCATAACAGGAATTCTTCCCTTGTACGATCGTTTTTGAAGGCATGGTGATAATATACTCAAAAGCTCTTCAAATGAAGATATTCTCATTCTAAAATAACCAAAAAAATTATCTTCAGTTCTCAACGCATAGTACTTTTGAATAAAATAGTTCCCATCAGAGTTCATAATCGTAAAGAATGGATGAACCCAGAATCTTCTTTTTCTTTTATATCTATTTAACAATAACAGCAGTGCAATAATCTTTTTGCGATCCATCTTACGCTTCTTAAAAACACGTTAAGTACGGCTGGCTTCGAAGGAATGGTCGCCCTACCAAACGGTTTGACGCACTAAATCGTATCGCAAAAATTCGCATCGCAGTTTTGTGTGGGATCCCTTAGGATCCTTTCAGAAAAGAGCAATTATTAAAAGGCCGGCAACGCACTTGCGAGCCCACTGGCAATATGGGCGGCGGTATCCCTTAACATCAGGTGAGCTGCCTGCCACTTATAAAAAACTTTGAAGTGATCTAAATATTAACGAATTTACAAAACATTAAATAATAAATCTGTTCTTAAAGTAATATGCACTCTGAGTTAATTATAAGCTGTGAAGTAATGCCAGGTTTGTGCCCATCAATTATATCAAAAACACTTTAAAGCATCCAATTTTCGTTTTTTCGAATTCCTTCTTTCCCGCTTGTTTCGCGAAGCTTTAAAACTTGTCAGTCTGACCACATTATTCATCATTCTGTCAGATAACATTTTTTTTCCTTAATTATATTTCATATATTTCATTGCTGAAGAATGGAATATATAACAACGGTTATTCTAAAAACCAATAACCTTTATAGACTATCAATAAGTAGTATGAATCACGTCTTATTAATCGTCGGTTAGGAATTTGTTGTATAAGAAAGCACGCACTATTGTCCATATCATAATATGGTGAACAATAAACCGATTGTCAATTGTTCCAAAAACAAATTAAACTATTAGTAATCGGAAAGAATTGAGCGCGGCCAAACGTGTCAACTTGCCAGTTCGAAATTCGAACTTTGTCGTTTGTCCACAGACGTATGTAAACACGCGACCATAAGGTTATCGTAATTATACTTGTCATTTTACCGCAGTCAGTCGTGTTAGCGAGACACTATGTTTTTTGATATGATATCGACATGCGCTTGTTGCTTGTGCTAATTTTGTTTTCGTGTTTGTGTCAGTGTTGGAACTACGACATGATTATCGGTGATACGGTGCACAGGAAAATGGTTTTTCACCAGAGGATAAAGGACATTGCAATACCCTTCAAGAAGAGGATTAAAACCTTGACATACGCAGATCCGGAGAAAAGGATAATAAAGGTAGAATTTATTTTTACCCTAACAATACTCACAATAGTCTATGTAATTTACACGGATTTTTGTTACGCACCGTGTGTACTTTGATTTAATCCTGCAACATTTGTTATCGTAACTCGTGCTACAGTTATTATTTTAAATCGTGAACATGGCCGTGAGAATTCTATATGATAATGTATAAAATGAACTAAGTTATAACTTTATCAGTAATTTCACTGTAGACAATTTGTATAAAATGTCTCCATGACCTTGAACTAGTTAACACCTAATTTTAATGTATTTTTTATACTAATTTTATACAGATATCACAACATTTAAATGTCTTTAAGTGCAAAATATTTTAATGATCAACAAGACACAACCTTGGCACGTCATAAAAGACCGATTGTTATCCTGCGCTGAGATGGACATCAAGTTAAACAGGTTTTAAGTGAAAGGAAAAGTGCATTCCATAGATTCTCAAATATAGAATGTCTGATTGGATTAAATAACGATTAAAAATATTATAAGGTGTTATCATTTTTTACAAATTTTTAAAGTGAAACTTCTGTGCATGAGGGTAAAATTTTTACGGAACGTCACGAAGATGTGCAGCGTTTTTGTCGAAGAAAAGGGAGAGAGCGATTGACACCGATTTAGAGAGAGTGAGAAGGGTGAATTACCTTATAGATTATATTTTTAAAATTAAAATTTCGTAAAAAGAATTTATGAAATATTAGTATTTTATATTTTATGCAAAATAATTTATTGAAATCTCAAATGACGAATTGTTTACTATCGAAGTTATTTGTATTAATTATCGACACTTTTAATATTTTAATGATAATTAAATTCATTAAATTCCAAACATATCTTCCTTTTTCCCTCCCTCTATGTCTCGGAAATCTAAAGTTTTAGATTTAAAAATTAGTTTGCCAAAGAAGTTTCACTTCTGACATGTGTACTTTGTAAGCACGCACTTTTTTATTTTTATATTATCATGCTGTTGTATTTACGGGATTTAGGACAGACTTATGTGACTGACTGGGTACAAATCAATAATTTCATATCAGGTTCTTAATTAAACAAATCAAAAGTAGGCTTTACAATAAAACAGCTATCCTTTTTCATCAGTTAATGTGAATTATATAATATATATCGTAAATTTTAGATGTATGGCACTTCTTGCCATAATGTTTAAAGATGTAAGATCTAGATGACCCAGAAACTGAAACAATCAATGGTTTGCAAAAATATAATTTCCACCTAATAAATACACATTTCGATAAAGTGTGTTAATTAAAAAATGCGTTCCTTTTTCAAATTCATAGTTTCGACCTTTCCATTTGAGTATCACGACAATGTACTCTTTGTCTCACCAGATGATATTTACTTTTTTTTTTTTAATTTATTTATTAGGATACAAAGTCCATTGGCACTTTAAAAAAAAAATTCTTACACAAATACTATACTAACTTAAATAAAATACAATCAATATAAAACAATGGGAGCTTTAAAAATGATATTTACTTTTTTCAGGGTGTTGCCGCCATAGACAATGACTTTTCCCACGCCAGTGCCAACATAACTGATGGGGGGGTCGGCTATACACACGTCACAGTAAGGATGAAAAGCCAACGACACCACCCTCTTAACTTTGAAGTCGAAATATACGTCTAGACGAGTGAAGAATTTGAAGCCTTGGTTAATAGCTAATTTGTTATGTTTAAAGTATTTATAATGTTATGCTAGTAATTCCCAGAGTAGGTAAGGTTAAAGATTGTTCTAGAAATCTTGAAATCAATTATAAATATAAATGATTGAATGTATATTTTAAGCATATAAAAAAATCGTAAACACTTATGATATTAAAGTAGAATCTCAGTTTTACTGTAAATAGTATATTGTCGACCTAAATTGAGTTAATTCTCGGTAAATGCATGTTTTTGCAATTGTTGTTATTGTATTTTGTAATTAATTTCAAATATAACTGTTAGGTTATAAACTTGAATATGTCTAGTTTTTAATAAAGAATATTATTAGTCGTGCTTATATCTTATAGATAAATAGTAAGTATGTACTGTTCTATATTAATTGGCCGATATTTAACCTCCTTATTGATAAATACTGTCCGTCTCTTTCTATCAAAAGGTTTACCTTGGGATAGCAAGAGACATCAGTTTTTCGGATAAGTTTCCATAAACTAATTATTTACTCATAATTGAATCAATGATGTTAATCACCAGCATTTTTGTTAATTAAAAAATGAATGTAAATATATTGACAGTAGGAAGTAATTAGCGTCATTATTGCTGGTTTATTGACAATTGTCTTGTATTCTATTTATAAATATTCTCATTTACTATAAATTGCTTATAACGATTGTTGTTTAGTAAATATTTGATGTCATTCGCGTGGGTCATCGATGACGCATGTGAAATTATGTTTTGAATTGTGGTTAGATGATCGAAATATATAAAATAGTTTGCTAAAATGTATTTCTATTACCTTAATTAATACAATTATTAACTTAACCACGGTTGGCCACTAGCGTGTGATTATCATCCCCGAGGTCGCAGGTTCGTTCCCCGGCCGTGCACCAATGGATTTTCTGTCTATGTATCTAACACTCGCTCGTATGGTGAAGGAAAACATCGTAATGACGTCTCAAATCGATGACATCTGTCAGACAGAAGTTTGATCACTTGTCTATAAAATAAAAATTATCAAAGAATGGGAGAATCTGAGTCCCATCTAGGGTTGTAGCGCCATTGGATTATTATTATATATTTACTTAGGCCATGTGTAACTAGAACATGTACAATAATTAATCATTTATTACACGCTTTATATGAGCTTCACCTGTATGTATGTATGTAACCGACTCCTTCGGACTCGATTTTGACCCACTTTAAACGGACAGATTTTATTCAAATTTTGCGCATCTGTCAAAGATCGATGAAAATGCAATAATCCGAAAAATAAAAAAAATTTAACTAAAAAATAAATAATAGTTTAAAAACCCTAAAAAACACGCTTTTAAAGCACATCAAACTGAAAAGTGAAAAATAATTCCTAATTTAGGCTGAAAATGGTAATGAACAAAAATACTGGTATTATTGTGAAAAAGCGTGGGCTCGCTCTATAGACGAAAAAAATGGCACAGAGCGCCCCACGTTTTTCACCAATAATACCAGTATTTTTTGTTATTTAAATTAGGAATTATTTTTCACTTTTTAGTTTTATGTGCTTTAAAAGCGTGTTTTTAGTTTTTTTTAAACTATTATTTATTTTATTTTTCGCTTGGTTGGCGTTTTGGTACATAATGCCAAGTAATTTATTAAATTATCATCGTGAGACCATTCCTAAGTTTTAGTGGAAATTTTAAGCTAACTTACCCATAACATATTGTTTATTAATGGCAATTTTTTTTTATATAAGTCCAACGACCGATACACGGAAACCTATTAATAGTTTATGTTTCCACCACACTATATAAATCTTTAAATAATCTTAGCGCAAAGAAAAATAAACAATTTAATTGTTTAATTTGCTTAACGCGAACCATGTCTACTATCTATATATTGTGTCATCAATACATTTTTGACACGCTAATTGTGCGGTTTTTTATAATTAATCAATCTGAATGTATCACTTTCGTTTACGATTTATTATTATTAATATTAAGTCTCGATTTAACTTGACTGTTATTTTGAATTGACTCCGCGTCTTGTACTTTTTATTTAATCAAAAGCCAAGTAATAAAGTGAACATTTAAAACGAAACAAATATTGTATAAAAACGTGTTATTTCTATTTGTAAATAGATGAAGGAAAACAGTATTAAGATTAATGGAAGAAAGGAAAAAGTATTTGAATTGTGTGTCGGTGGAAATGGCTTATGATGGTGAGCTTTTTGTCGAAGACCTCCATAATAAATCAGAGAACAGCTATTCTAACAAGGAAAATCTCGACGAATGTTATTTCTGGTTTTTATTTTTATTGCAACTTTTTTGTGAAAGAAAATTTTAAATGATTTTTGTTTTAACGAATATAATTCGAAATACAACTAAATATATCTGAGTTAAACTTAAGGCATTTTAGAAATATTTTATTTATTGTAGTTATTAGCATTTGTAAAGTTGGTTATGCTTATATGGTCTTGTTCGATTCCCGGCGAAATAGTAACTTCACCGACGCAGAATAAGACCGGCACTTGCTTGAGGGAACTTATTGAGTGACGAAGTATAGAAAAGTTATATTATACGAAAAGTTATTAAAAGGTAGATTCGAAGGCCACATCAAATTACAGAGGGCATAAAATTGCATGTAACAAAAAAGTTTTTTTTTTAAATACTATTAAGGCACTTCATTTCCAAAGAATTTTTCATAAGAAAAATCCTGATAACAACAGAAGTTTAATCGCGGCTTGCAAAATCAAATATACATGTTATAGGAAACATTAAAAACTTTTTACAAAGTTCACCTATATATACCTCATTCATTATTAATATTTTTCAAGTAAATTCAACAATTTAGTGAACAAAAAATATATTAACAAAATTTGCAAATGACAAATTACAAACCGCCATTTTTTCTGGAAAAAGTACAATAGGACTTCGAATTTAGATTGACAAATGGGCGCCAAAACCCAGCACGTCGCCGCGCATGCGCTAAAGCGGTCACCACAGATAAGTTCACGCACGCACGTTCGTTTCCTAGTTATACTAAGCAGCAAAAATTTAATGATGTAAGGTCATTGGTTAGTAACACTTTGGACTTTAGACTGCCCCACATAGTAATGGAAAAAATAAATAACATCATTACTTTGCTAAAGAAATGTGTTTATGCTTTTAATTTAGATATTTTGTTACTAAATATTAAGTTACGATTTTGTTGGAAGGTATTTTGAATAGCAAATTTTTTGTACGAGTTTCGCGTATCTTGTACATAGTTTCCATTATTAAGGATGTATTTTCTTTTATTTATCATAGTAAAAGAATATGGAAAAATTCGAAAGCGATGTTTGTTTTTGAAATTTACTATTATCGGCCTGTACAAAGGACAAATCCAAGGACATATAATAAACATAGTGTTGCCAATGTTTGATATATTCTTAAGTCAACACGAGCAATATAGTAATAGCTTTATCTACTTGCATTTCCCCATTTCCCAGAAATCGATTTACAAACTCACCACGAACTTGATAAATGTTCTCTGACGGCCAAACTAAGGATAGTCTGACGTCGAATTCGATCAGAATTTTAATAAGTATTTAGTAAGGGTAAATTTAAGTTTTATAATAACTGCAAGGCACTTTGAGCGATGAATTATATTAGTATAATATAATTATTTATAGTATAATTTATTTATTCATTTGACAAACAATTCATTATAATGTGATCTGGGAACCCTTATAAGTAAGAAAATACCTGTGTCAAGGTTCCCAGCTCTTTCATAATAAACTTAATAGTAAATTCCACAAAAGATATAGATAATTTTTTTTAAATACACCTTTTCATTATTATTTGTTTTTTCAACACGCCTGGGTGATGCATGAGTGAGTGTGTGGGTGCATATGAGTGAATGGGTAAGTGTTAGGGTGCATGTGAGTGAGTGAGTGAGTGAGGGAATGAGATGTGTAACTACATATTAGGTCTCAGGAGCTTCTCCAAGTTCTCCAACACTGAGTAAGGTGTGTTCATAAGCCAGTGCTTTAGCCGTATTTTTAGATTGTGGACGTGTAGCGGGTCGATATTAAGCAGCCTATTTAATCTATTACAGATATATCTATATTTATATGTTTGTTTGTTACAGTACTTATGTTGGAATTGAAATGAACTTGAATGAAATTTTTTTCATTCGTAGTTTTGTCAAATAAAACAAAATGGGAAATTTTCGTACAATTTATTTTACACGGACAATGTGGAAGGCATTATCTACGTATAAATGCCGCTAGCTATATATTTTCATAGGGGTACGGAAACGACCCGAGGGGTAAACAAAAAGGGTTGCCTTTTTGTGGCTAGCCCATCCTTATTAATGTAATAACTGACACTATGTTTTAACTCACACCTTACACTTCAAATAATGAAACTAGGGCTTGGGAAATGAGTAGTTCTTACAACATATGTAATTTCTAGGAATTTTCAAAGCACCTACGCTCTCACTTATCTATTAATTGGCTTGATACCTGCAATGGACACTAATGACGTCATGTAACAAAACCCAATTTAGATGTAGTTCTTTCCACCACAAACTTGGAATTATGTTGTCCAAAATTTCAATAATACGGAATTATTATTGAAGTTACTTGGTAGGCATACAAGGTATTGACTCATTCTGCTGACACTGTGACCCAAAAAGTGTCTTGGACTTCGAAACAAGAAACTTTTAGCAATTCCTGTTCTGGTCACCTCCCGCCAATATCCCATTAGTTGCAGCAGATCCTCCTCCGACAGAGACAGCGGTACCTAAGCCGAGCTACTGGTCCGACCATTGTTTTACATATGGCAAATAAATTATTTTTGTAACACATTTTCCATATATCTGTTTAGTCCTATAGGGATAAAAATCTCTAAATAAACAATGAAAAATCCCAAAGACGCTCCAATTAAATTTTATAAAGGCTTTATGAAGACATTAAAAGTTTACGAGCAAATAATCCTATAATACTTTAAAACCTTTTACTTGTACCAAAGTTTAATCCGCTCAAAACAAACTTTAACAAACGTAAACAAGGGTTAAACACATTCAAAATTAATATAAAATTTCGCTTCTTTATTTTCTAGGTAAAAATAATTTATAGGTAAAACCAATGAGTCATGTTGCATTTTCCAAGTTATAAAATTACTTTTTATTGGGCATAGATTACAGTGAAATGGAGGAATAGTTTCCATTTTGTTTCCTTTTTACTTATGTTTGGTTTAGTTGGTTAATCATATTTGGCTACAGTCTTCCTACTGTAACACAGTTTTTTTAAACCAGGAACGACGGGGACCGACACCTAATTACTATTTGTAATTCTAGTTATTGTATTGTATATGAATAAAGATATGATGATATCGTTATGCATTTAGCTGATTATTAACGATAAAAAGTCAGATTTTCTGCAACATCCTTGCGACAATAAACTACAAGCCCCACCTTATTAGAATGCCAAATCATGAAATGACTGCTTCACGACTGATTTGAGAGCGACCGCCGATGCGAAAACCGCTGTGTGGGTTCGAAAAGTGAGTTACAGAATCCCAAGGCTGGACTTGTATATAGGTTCAATTCTTAGTATCAATTCCGGTGATTTTTACGGGTTTGAATTTCCCTATAGTTGAGGATAAAGCTTTACGTAAGCATTATTCAATTCAGTTCATTTATTTAAATTTTGTGTACCCTCTAGATGCCCCAGGCATGTCATTCCCTCCTTTCAGAAAAACGCATTTTAGCTAAAACTCAACGATATCCAGACAAAGCGTTCTTATAAATGAGCTAGGTCTGGATCCATGGTTGCTCCCCTCATACTTTGAAATCAATTATCCTTAAGTTTTTATAATTTATAATATTTCTATTGCCGATGTAAGTACCAGTGCCGAATGTTAGCAAGCTTGTGTAAAAAAAATTCTATTGTACCCTGAAGCTAAAACACGTACGGACCAATAGGGCGTCCGCCTATGACTTATATTACACGGAAAACTATCACACCTAAACTGCTAAGTAGACCATTCAAAATTGCATAAATGCATACAAAAACATAATATACAATCGCTAAATCGATATATGTATTTTAAAACTGAAAATGTTGAAACAAAATGCTCCTTCACGTAACTGGAAAGCCAACACGTCGGTACTCCAATCGCAGTTCAAACTGTCGTCGTCGACATTCGATATCAGACGTTTTCGACATTCAGGAATTTCCAATAATACAACCCCTTTTATAAGCCTCATACCTGGAAAATCATAAAACGAACCATATTTACATATAAATAAGGTTTCAATTTAGTTGGCGTTTGCAAATAAGCTCCAAGTTTGTGCACGTTCCTGCACAGGTAAATTCTAAAGAGTTTCAACTTTGTTTGGCATGATTGTTGTTTAAATTCCTTTAATTTTGAGGCTAAAATTGATCAAATTTAGATGTAGCTCCAAGTATGTAACTATTGGATGGTAAATGAGAAACTATAAGGACACATACACATACTGAATTACTAGTACAAGAATAATGGAACCATTATATATTATTACTAGTACACTCGGCCGCGTTGCTCTGGCTAAGATTTTGTTATATTACATAGTAGTAAACTATTCAAGGGAAACGGTAGGAGAACTTATCTAACTATGAAAGGTAGATGACAGCTTATGTGAAACGTTGATATTAACACAATTTTAAATTTTCAAATAATAAACAAATATTTTGCAATAAATTAAATTCGATTAATTTGAGATTTAAATTCCTATCTCTCAAGTTGGATCGAACTGCACATGGTGTGCAAATTTGATTGATATCGGTTCGGTAGTTTAGGAGTCCATTGAGGACAAACATTGTGACACGAATTTTATATATTAAGATACACATCCCTTCTCTAAGCATCATCACACTACTGGTGTGTTCAAACGTCTCAACCGTGTTATCCTGTATCTTTATTTTAGTAATAAGTCTCAGCTTTCTATTTTTCTTTATTTTTGGTAACGATTGTTAAGTTACAATATCATTAAACCGTTGGAAGAGCGAAGGACCCTGATGTAGGCTTAGTTCAGGGGCTCCAATATCTGCTAAAACAATGTAACTTATTATTGAATTTTTTGAATACACACACGGTAGCAATTCATGTGTTACTCAGCATTTCCCTTGGCTGGATGTTAATTTTATTAAATATGTAATAGTTAGACGTATCGTATCGAGGACTTTTTGTAGATATTAATATCTTCTATAAAACCATAGTACATCACTTGCTTTTTTGTCAATACTTTCCCCTGTGTAAGGATAATTATTCTCTTGGATTACATTTTCAAGATCTTCCTACTAGAGTTTTCTACTACTTAAATTAACTTAATTTACTACTCTTGGAATATTTAATAATTATATTAATTTGATAACGTAATAATATGTTTTAATAATATGATGATGTAGTGATAAAATAATATAAGAATTTACTATAATGATATCACTCATAATGTAAATGTAACTGCTATTCTACCTTTTAAGACAAATTTGCACGCCATCATGTGTGGCAGAATATGCGAACTTTAGATTGTACCACATGACATTAGTACCATATTCTTGCAAATAAATTATTAATATCAAAGTTTTCATATGGATACCTACGTTTTTTGAAAACAAACTACGCCTAATTTTATCAGAGATAATGTAGGATTGTAACAGTGATATAATTTTTCAAATCGGCGGTTTTGTGAGCCTATTCAATGCAAACAATCAAATCTTTCCTATTGATAAATCTATAACTCTCTCACGATAGGCTGTTCTAAAAGTAGTTTAACTATTGCTTTCATTAAATTTTGAGTTTAACAACGTGGTACAGTTCATTAGTCCGAAATTTCCCTCCAAATTTCGTGTACGTTTTGTTAAGTTAATTGCTCAAGACTATCTGCGGGTTCCCATCCATCAATCAGGATCTGGCGGGCAATTTGCTCGTTTGTTTTGCCTTAAACCCGGCTTATACTGATAGGTATTTGAGTGAACCCTTTTCATTAAATTGTCTTTTGAATATATCACTTTTTGTAATGTGTTTTACATTTTGTCTATAAAACTACTTTCTAACTCGCCTTACGATTATTCAATTGTATGAATAACAAGGTACAATTTACAAGGATTTGCTGTTTGTATGGGTTAATTCTAGGGTTTGTCTATAAGCTGAGCTGTCTTTTGTCGTATATTAATGTTTTGTTATAATTATGTATCTATAAATTTTATTTTATCGCTAATAAAGTATGTTATATTTATATATTCACTATTACTTTAATTATAAGTTTAATTTTATAAAATTGCGTGAAACGGAGATTGCAAAGTTGAATTGTTTATAATATACACAATTAATATGGTTTTCTATTAGTAAAATAATTTTCAATACAAGTTTAGTAGATCCAGAGATACCCTCAAAAACTTTACCTCTTTTAATTATACATAACACGCGTGTAGTTTAATAATGTAAAACTTAAGTTAATATGTTCACAATGTACTTCTCAGCGAAACTTTCTAATGTAGGTAATTAATTAAAGTACAATAAAAACTTTCCCGAATTACAGGAAAAGGGCGAAATGGAAAACTTGCGAATTTAAAAAGTTCTAGACAAAAAGGGACGAAGAAAAACGCCCCGAGCAAATAAAAAGTGTTCGACGAGTTTCTTCTAAGCAATAAATTCTTTTTGAATCGTGAGGCGGCCATTTCGAAGTGTATTTGTTAGGTGACCCTTTACTATAGTATAAACTACACTATCGGCAGTTTTATTCGTAGTTTGATATCACTGTTAAATTTTGTAAATAGTATAACAATATGTCTCACTGATTTTGCTAACTATTGGAAAATATATTCATACTTAAATGAAAATTATTTTAATACTTTATCGGTATCTTAAGAACTGTATACATATATAAAAAAACTAAATTGTGATATATACAATTTTACTGACTAAATATAACTCGATATGATGTATTTACGTCTGTGAGAATATAACATTGTTTTGGTTTAATAGTTAAGGAACTTTATAAAGTGATAAATATCTCCTCAACGATTAACCATTCTAGAACAAACAAAATAGTTTTAATCCTGGTTAATTAAGAGGAAATAAAAACAAATGCCGATCACCAGTCTTAAACGTTACAACGTAAACACGCGATTATTGGTATTTACAAGTACTGTAATTCTTAATAAGTCCCTAATTAAAACCAAATATCTATTTCAAGCTAATCGTAAAATTTAATATCGCCCAAAAATTAACAAACAGCCACATTTGTAGGCACTTAAATTCTTAAAAAATAACTGGCAAGCGTAACTGATATCTAACCGAAACTAATTAGGAGTGACATTTTTATAATTACAGTTTTAATTGAAGCTTGGAATAGAATCTTACGTCCGTAAAGAGTCGATCATTTATAGATATCTAATAACGGTACATTTAAACTACGAAATTTAACATACTATTTTCAGCTAAATTAATGAAATTAGATAAAAGCTTAATGCTAACTCTGATCTGCATCTGATTATCGCTGTGAATCACCAAAAAATTAATGATAGATAAGGAACAAATATAACTACTACATCACCACTATCATTTGAAATAACTTTTAAATTGTGTAAGAATATATTTTTATACGTGTTTCGATGTAAAATTTCATGGAATCCGATTCCATTCTTATTATAGGCGGTCACAAATATATTAACGTAGCAATGACAGTTATATTACATAATGTATCTTTTCGGAAGTCTTTGACTAATGTCCAGCCTAGATCTCTCTAATATTAATCCAATGACATCCTTTCTGACCCCACATTTCTATATATATTTAATTGATAATTTTAAGGCATTTAGGTAAATAGCCTTCTGACACACTTCTTCTCTCTCTTCTGGTGTTTGGGACATAGACATGCTGGCCCTTTACATTATGTTATTATAGAAAAAAAATACATTGGGACACATTATTGTGACTAAGGGTACAAATACACAGTCTCAGTTTCACAACATCACACGACACGGCCGAATTAGGTTTTACTTAGTTCAATTTCAAATTCAATTTCAAAGCCTTTATTTCAACTAATACAAGAGAACAAAATATAAATGTATATAAAAAAAGAAAAAAGTTTAACAAGCACAGCTGTCCTCTTGTATAGCTTGCCTTTGTGGCACAAAGGCCTCCTCCAACTGTTTCCATTCCTTCATATCTCTGGCAATTCTTTGCCACAGAGGACCAGTGGCTTTTTTAAAGTCGTCAGCCCACCGGGCACATGGTCTTCCTCTCTTTCGCTTGGTGTTGTAGCGAGGTGTCCATTGGGTGACTTTTTTCGACCATTTTGCTCTCTGGCCTCTGAGCAGGTGTCCTGTCCATCTCCATTTAAGCCTTTTGGCTCTGGTCATTGCATCTTCCCAGTTGGTGATCCTTCGGAGATCTACAGCTCTTTTCCTATCATTCCGTGTGTAACCTAGTATGCTCCTTTCCATACTTCTCTGGCAAGTCACAAGCTTTTGACTTGTGACTTGCTTAGTGGTCCAAGTTTCGCAGCCGTACGTTAGGATAGGTAAGATACAGGTGTTGAAGATGCTCCTTTTGATCCTAAGTGGGTACTCTTTATTCTTTAGGATGTGTTTTAATGACCAGAATCTTTTCCAGGCATTTGAGGTTCTTCTCTCTATTTCCTGATGGGCTTGTTCTGTCATGGAGATGAGTTGTCCCAAGTATATGTAGGTTGTCACATATTCTAGGTTTTCGTTCTCTAGGATAATAGTATCTGGTGTTCTGTTTGTCATGGCTTTTGTTTTTAATTTGTTCATTGTTAAACCCACTTCTTTGCTTTTGGTTGCCAGTTCTTCGATCATAGTTTGTAGTGTTCTCGGGTTGTCAGTTATGAGCACAATGTCATCTGCAAATCTCAAATGGTTGATCCTTTCTCCATCTATGTTGATACCGCAATCTTCCCAGTGTAGGTTTCTGAAGACTTCTTCCAACACACTAGTAAAGAGCTTAGGCGAAAGAGGGTCTCCCTGTCTGACTCCTTTTTTGAGTGGAAATGATTCTCCCAGCATCTCCAGCTTCACCCTGGCCGAGCACTGGCTGTAGACATTTCCGATGAGTTTAATGTATTTCCCTTCAATGCCTTGGTTTTTTAGCGCTCTCCAAATGCATGGGTGCTCCAAAGAATCGAAAGCTTTGCTGTAGTCGACAAAAGCCAGATACAGGGGATATCCATATTCCTGGCACTTTTCGACAATTTGCTTCAAGGTGTGCATGTGGTCTATTGTGGAGAATCCAGACCGAAATCCGGCTTGCTCGATAGGTTGTTGTTCGTCAAGTTGTTTGGTGATGCGGTTGAGAATGATTTTTGCAAAGACTTTATACACGTTGGACATAAGACTGATAGGACGATAGTTGCTAAGGTCTTCTTTGTCTCCTTTCTTGTGGATTAGGATTATTGTGCTTTGTGTCCATTGTGTAGGTATGTATTCAGTATCCAATATTTCATTGAATAGATTTGTTAATGTTGTTAGTGTGTCCGGAAGTGCAATTTTGATTGTCTCATTTGTTATGTTGTCGGGGCCAGGGGATTTTTCATTTTTCTGTGTCAGGATTGCATATTCGACTTCCCTTTCTAAAACAGGTGGGATAGGTTCTTCGTGTTCTGGGTCAGGGTTGGCATATGTTTCGGAATTGTTGTTACATGAGTACAGTTCTTTAAAGAAGGATGTTGCAGTATCTAGTATTGTTTTTCTATTTGTAACTAAGTTTTTGTCCTGTTTTTTGAGTCTTGGTATCCATTGTTTAGGTGGTTGTAGTTCTTTTAGGGCTTTCCTTATTCCTCCTGTTTTAGTAATATGATTTATTATGCAGTCCATTGTTTTTTTTGCTTTATCCTTTTTTATACTCTTGTTAATTTCTTTGCTGATCCTTGTTATTTCTTTTAATATATCTTTGTGGTCAAAATAATCAGAGTCGGAACTATGATTTCCGTATATTAAATGCATTACATTTTTCAATAAAACTACTTAACAATAAGTGTTCGTACTACGATGGAGTATCGTACCCAAGGTACTTTTAAGGTATACCATGCCGCTTTTAAACAGTAAGCTAAGGAAACAGAATAGTATCTGTCTGAGATGACCTTAACAATCACCTATTATTATAGATGATTAATGGCTTAGTGGCTCCAACGTACGAATCTAATCTCATCCTCTTATTTGGTTAGATCCCCGGCTATGCCACCAATGGATTTTCAGTAAAGGTAAGAGACCAAAGAAAAAGACGAAAGCGTGTGTCAGGCACTTTTTAGAAGAAAAAAAATGATCACTGAATGATCTGATGAATCAAATACAGAAATCTGACCCAGACCTAAAAGGTTGTAACGCAACACTTTTTTTAATTATTACTATATAGATGTGTTACGTAGATACAGTAGAAAATTAAGTAGAAGTAATCAAATTGGATATTCAAGCAATAAAGGCGATTTAAATCCCGTTATTACGAAACTACGCGATTAATTTAATTAATTTAACACCAATAAACGCCACGTAATGGCTAACTAGAATTTCAAGCCAGCTTCATTAACATGGAATAATCCCCTTAAGCATAGGTTAATTTTATATAAAGATCTTCTCATAAAGCGGTACCAGGGCTTTCGTCAGCGCATTTGGTGTATACACTAGAATCTGGGTTAAACTCCCGGTGAAACAAAAATTGATTAGGCGCAGAAGGATAGGATTTACTTTTAATAATATGTTGAAAATGGGTTTCGACTTCGAGAGAAAAAACGTTCCAATTTTAAAAAGGCCGACAACGCACTCGTGTTTTGGCATTGAGAGTGTCCATGAGCAGTGGTATCACTTAACATCAGATGAGCCTCCTGCCTGCGTTACCTGTTCTATAAAAAAGTCTGTTCGATCGATTCAAAAAGTATCATTAATTTAATTTTGTGTATGTACCGGTATGGACTAGGTTCTAACTAGAAGATAGATGTTGGAAGGTCATGGTGCTGTCCACATATAATTGTCTTTGATGCACTGCATTTAAATTTGGAATATCTTTATTTTATTTTTACATGTGCGGTGTCATTTAATTCAGTTCATATATTTTCTCTTACAAGTAAACACAATGTTTTACAATTTATTTTGCATTTTAATTAATTGCTTTAGCCACTAGTCCACCCTATCAGTGGTAGCAGAGCGTGGTTGGATAAATATATCGGGATATATATCTAGTGGAAAATGAAAGAAGCATATTTTAAAATAATAAGTAAATGAGAAAATACAAATTTTAAAATGAGCTCGAGTATCAAAAGCATAGAACCGTTAAAAAAATCGAATTACGATACCTGGTGCTTACAAGCACAGGCAATTCTCATAAGAGACGATTTGTGGGAATACGCTAATGGTAAAAAAACGTTAACGGCAACTGCGACTGCCGAAGAAAAGAGTGCATTCCTAAAGGAAGACTTAAAGGCAAGGTCAGAGCTAATTTTACTAATATCTCCACCAGAACTAAAACAAATTAAAGGGTGTAATACATCTAAGGAGGTATGGGACAAACTAAAGTCTATATATCAAAGTTCAGGGCCGGCAAGAAAGGCTACGCTATTAAAACAATTAGTACTGAAGAAAATGACTCCACAAGAAGACGTGAGAGACCATCTCAGTAATTTTATGGATGTAGTAGGTAAATTAGAAGACATGGATGTCAAAATTCATCCAGAGTTATTAAGTATAATGATGTTATACAGTTTACCTACAAATTTCGATAGCTTCCGAACGGCAATTGAGTCGAGAGATATTCTGCCAAGTCCTGACAATTTAAAAATAAAAATCGTAGAAGAATACGACGCAAGAAGGCAAACTGAAGCGAGTGAACCTCAGACTTCAGAAGCATTCTACACAAAGACGAAAAAAAAGGTACAATTTTGCAAGAATTGCAATAAAAAAGGGCATTCCATAGAAGCTTGTTGGTCAAAGAAGAGACCCAATAATCCCAATAAAACTAAAGATCAAGAAAAGACTTATAACATCTGTTTAACAGCAGGAACGTCGAAATGTAAAGGCAGTTTATGGTGTCTTGACAGTGGGTGTACGTCACATATGACGGGTGATAAAAGTATACTCCATAACTTAATCCCCGCGACTGACACTCTAAAGCTAGCCTCAGAAAAACATACGACCGAAGTTAAAGGGAAAGGAAAAGCCGAACTTTATACAAAGGATAGACGATATAAAATTAGTCTTTCAGACACATTATATGTACCTGATTTGTCGAATAATCTAATTTCTGCGAGCAAAATTACGGATCATGGCTATAAGGTTCTATTTGAAAAGGAACAAGCCAGTGTCACGAAAGGCGGGAAAACTGTATTAAAAGCTCACAGAAGAAATGGATTATACTATCTTGAATTTGATAAACCGGAAGAGACAGCAAATTTCACGCCTAGTGATGAAAGCGAAATTATGAAATGGCACAAGAAATTAGGTCACGTCAATGAAAGAGACCTAAAAGAAATGGTTAAAAATAAAATGATGCGAGGACTCGACTTTAAAGAAAAAACTTTGGGTACCTGTGAGACTTGTATCAAAGGAAAATTTTCCACTCTACCATTCAAAAGCCATGGACAAATAATCTCAACCGAAGTGCTCCAGATAATTCACAGTGACGTGTGTGGCCCATTTGAGAATGAATCAATGGCCGGATCAAAGTATTTCGTAACATTTATTGACGATTATACAAGATACTGCTGTGTATATTTCTTAAAAGAAAAGAGCCAAGTAATCGATAAATTCAAGGAATATAAAAACTATGTTGAACTGTTTCATAAGAAGAAAATTCAAAATCTACAATCTGATAATGGAGGCGAATTTAGGTCTAAAGCGTTTGACAAATTCCTTAAAGATAATGGTATAAGCCGAAGACTATCTGCACCTTATACCCCACAGCAAAATGGCATGAGTGAAAGGAAAAATCGGTCGCTGATGGATAAAGCCAGATGTCTGATGCTAGATGCCAATATCCCTGCAAAGTTTTGGGCAGAAGCAGTAAACACTGCAAACTATTTAATAAATAGAAGCCCAGCAAGAGCTCTCAAAGGCAATTCCCCATATGAGAAATGGGTACAACGAACACCATCAGGAAATCACCTACACGTATTCGGAAATAGAGCGTTTGTGATGAACAAAAAACGAAGAGGAAAATTCACAGCTAAAGCCACAGAAGGAGTATTCTTGGGATATGCGGAATATACAAAAGGTTTTAGAATCTATATACCCGAAAGGAATGATGTTATTATCAGCAGAGACGTAAAAGTAATGAAAAAGATGCATTATGGCGGTACTCCTGCTGAAAAACGCGAAGATCATACTCCAGAACCTGAAACAGAACAAATAGAAATTCAAGAAACAAGAAACAAAATTAATGAGAACTTACCTTTTCAGGAATCTAACCCCCTTTATTCCAGCTCTAGTCAAGATCCTGTTGATGAACCATTTTTCTCAAGTGGAAGACCACAAAGAGACGTGAGACCACCAGCATGGACCAAAGATTATGAGTTAAGTCGCTGCGTGACCATGTTAACATCATTAAATAATGACGACTATGACTGCTCTTTACTCACATACAAAGAAGCTGTGACTGGCACCGACAGACGAAATTGGGAGAAGGCGATACAATCTGAAATGGAATCATTACAGAAAAATAACACCTGGGTATTTGTTGACAAGTCAGAAGCCAAAGGACACAAAATACTGTCGAACAAATGGGTATTTCGGATTAAAGATGACGGTACGTACAAGGCTAGATTAGTTGTACGTGGATGCGAGCAGAAAGGAAACCTGGATTTTGAAGACATTTATAGCCCAGTAGTAAGTCAATCTGCATTAAAAACTTTATTAGCAATTGCCGCATCTAAATCTTACTACTTCATGACATTTGACGTCAAGACAGCTTTCTTATACGGAGAGTTATCAGATGAAGTTTATATGAAATTACCTGTTGGCTATGAGACTGACTGCAATACTACTGACGTAGTTTGCCGATTAAAAAAATCGTTGTACGGATTAAAACAAGCTCCATTTACATGGAACAAAACTTTTACCCAAGCGATGTTTGATTTGGGATTCAAGACAATCAAAACAGATCGATGCGTTTTCATAAACGAAGATAAGTCAATAATATTCGGACTATTCGTTGATGACGGACTTGTCATAGGAAAAGACAAGAAAAAGATCGAAGTTATTTTGAAAAAACTTGAAACCAAATTTGAAATGAAAAAGAATGAAAATCCAAGTACTTATCTGGGTATGGAAATAAAAAACTCAAAAGAAGGAATAATTCTTACTCAGAGATCTTACATAAATGACGTACTGGAAAAATACAACATGAAAAATGCCAAACCTTGTGACACGCCCGCAAGTAGCGATTCAAAGTCTACACAGGAAACTGCCCAGGAGAAGGAATATCCCTATAGGGAAGCAGTGGGAAGTTTACTGTATCTGTCTACCAGAACCAGGCCGGATATCGCACAAGCGGTCAATCAAGTTAGCAGGAAGGTCGAAAACCCCACTAGAGAAGACGTCACAAAAGTCAAGAAAATATTCAAATATTTAGTGGGAACCAAAGAGAAAGGCATTTTGTTCAAACGAAACAAACCAATAGAGAAAATCGATGCTTACAGCGACTCAGATTATGCTGGAGACCCATTGACGCGAAGAAGCACTTCTGGCTCCGTGCTAATTATAGCCGATGGACCAATATCATGGGCATCCAAGAGACAGCCTATAGTAGCGCTATCGTCGACTGAAGCTGAGTACATAGCCGCAGCAGACTGTTGCAAAGAGGCATTGTATCTCAAATCTCTATTACAAGAAATAACCGGTTTGGACATAAAAATAAATTTGCATGTTGATAATCAAAGTTCGATTCAACTTGTGAAGTCTGGATCCTTCAACAAAAGGTCAAAGCACATAGACGTGCGGTACCATTTCATACATGAACATTTCGTGCAGGGATTAATAAATATTAGCTACTGTCCCACAGAAATTCAGTTAGCTGACGTAATGACAAAACCATTATCAAAAATAAAATTTGAAAGACACTGTGCAAGATTAATGCATATATAGAAACGTGTCTCGGCAACATGAGTGAACATCAGGAGAAGGTGTTGGAAGGTCATGGTGCTGTCCACATATAATTGTCTTTGATGCACTGCATTTAAATTTGGAATATCTTTATTTTATTTTTACATGTGCGGTGTCATTTAATTCAGTTCATATATTTTCTCTTACAAGTAAACACAATGTTTTACAATTTATTTTGCATTTTAATTAATTGCTTTAGCCACTAGTCCACCCTATCAATAGATTTATATATCCGTGTATATAGATCACAAACACATGTAGATGCGTATTTGCTACTAGTTAATAAAATTGGTAATAAATATATGTATGGAGATTTTCGTAAGAATATGATTTCTTTACATGGTACGTTTCAAAACAATGAAAACCTAAACATATTTGAAAGTGAGTGTTGGTATATTTCGTTGCAAGGGGAAGAAGTTTTATGACCCCGCGCCCTCGACGGGGGCTAAGTCCGGGTTGATTCCTTGATAACCTAGTACATGGAATGTAACCAGATGACAATCTGCAGATGAAATATTGCGCCTGGTAACTGCGACTCGCAAATGTATGTTGTCTACTAAAACCATTAAACAAAGCAATTCTAGCTGTACATAATAATATCAATTTATTAACAAAAAGAAACGTTTCCACTTAATCTCTTATGTCTCCTACAGAGGGCGTACAGTAGTATTCCATCTTCAGCATTATACATCGCAATTTAGTGTGTCTAAACATATTCTCTATTGCTATAGCGAACTAATGAAAAAAGCTTTCAACATACATACCTACATATATATACTTATTTTATAAGTGTCTACTTTAAATCACGATGAAATCACTACAATCGCATTCCGGGTTAAATATATAACATATTATTTGACAATACTAAATTATTCAATGCCCATTTAAGACAATAATTGATTTGGTAGCTTGTGTCTGCGAGTTACAAAGCCTATTACACGGGAAGCTTTTGATGAGGGAGTAATTGTATTAACCAGGTTAAAAAACACTTAATAAATAATATTTGGTATCAGATGTTAGAATTATTGTAGCATCTGCGACAACGTATACTACACAAATAAGAATGCAGGCGTCTTGAGACGTTCCCCTCAGGGCTGACTGCAATTTTACGAGTAACTGCCCCAAGCCATCTAGGACTCCCTCGCACGCACAATCCTATACCATATATTCTCTACGTTTTCTTGAGCCTTACACTGTATTAGGGTTAGTGCAATTTTTAATACGAAGTTATGTATAACTTTATAGAGCAGCTTTTTTTTTTTTACAATTCACACCAATTGACCTAGTCCCATGCTAAGCTGGTGAAGCTTGTGTTATGGGTACTAGGTCTCTTCTATTTGTAGCTTATCATATTTAAACACCCAAGACCTAAGCTTATCACATCGATGTTTGTCTCAGCCGGGGATCGAACCCAGGACCCATGGATTCCCAGTCAGGGGTCCTAACCACTAGACCAATGAGCTGTCAAGCTTTAAGCTTTTGTGTAAATTACGTGGTTACAAATTATGGGGTCATTGAATTATAAAAAAAACATTTCGTATTCGGATTAGTCGAGTCAGTTGTCAAAACCGGTCTTAGCTAGGTATTATATAATGTAAATAAAAATTAAATGTGGCGTCCTGTCAATTTTTTTCTTTTAACATAAATATTAAGGTACAAAATATATTTCAATTAAAAATTAAAAGTGTAAACAATATTTAAACAATCATAGCACACTTGAAGCCAATTAGTTTTTAACACACTCATAAATTGTAATTTAGCATTCTCGTTTCTGATGATGTCCAATAACATGAGTGTCACTTAGATTTACAAACCCTTCAATAAGACAAGTTAGTTTTTTGTAATGTAATGTGAGTTTTTTGAAATAAATAACCCCTAATGTTATTTTAGTTACAAGCTCATGTTTTTGCAAACTGTTTCATGTAACATATATCTGAACAACATACAACAACCGCCACCCAACTTAATTCAAGACATAAATTCTTTAAAAAACGATAAAAAATATTTAGTTTCCCAGAACTCTGGACTTATAACTATTTTATTTTATAAATAAATTATTATTACACGGTTTAGTTTTCAAACGTCATTTGTTATTTTAACTGTGAACAAACTATTAAGTAATTATAAAACCCATACGTTTTACACAGTAATTGATCTGAGATCCAAAGCGTTTCGTAGATGGGCAATTTACAATTTAATTACACAAGATGAAGACTTATTATAGAAAGCTTAAACGATCAAATTAAACGTAATTTATCGTTAATGCATAAGCCTAGTTTGTTATTATACCGGTAAGAGCTTGTGAGTTGTGACACCTGAAGAGCATGTCCAATTTAATTCCAGGATATTGAAAAATAACTCAATATAACCGGGGTAAAGTAATTATTATGGCAGCAGACGTTTAATACGCTTTATAAATAATAATGGAACCCTGTTCTAAAACGTTTTCAAAATAAATATAATATGTGGAAGTAACAACAACTATTTTTTTCAGTCATTACTTTTTGGTAATTATCATTCCTCTTTATAATATTTGAACGGATTAAAATTTGCCAGCCTAGTGTCTTTACGGTTACACTGATTGCGCATGGAAATTTATACATATGCGGAATTTCTACTACGGTAGCAAAACATCGCGAGAATCCGGTATGTCTTACACCCAAATCGATAAAATATGCCAATTGCCAGGAAAGATCACCTTCTTTCCTCTAAAGGAATGATTTATTCTAAGTACTAAATGTACTTAGTGTTTTTTACAGATAACTCATTAATAAATAAATTAAAATAAGTATAACCTTTATACCACTTGAAGAAATGAGAGCGATCTTTGAAAAATGTTACCACTACTGGAACGTTGATTATGTAACTGAAGACATAGACTATATGAACATGTTTGTGTGGTCCGTTCTCTACATATATTCTATCTGTGTATATTACGAAATAGTACTGGGAACTAGATACAGCGTCAAATAGCACAAATTCCCGAAACTCCATTAGTTGTAAAATTAAACAAAAGGAAGTAGCGCGTAAATGCCACTTCTGAAATACATCGGTGTTAATGTGTTGATTTTTTCAGGATGCAACTCGAAAACGATGCAGTTTTACAAACTATGGCCTGTTTATTTGCCCGTACTGTGGGGAATGGCAAATTTAAAATTCCATTTTCTGGCAACCCCGAAAGTTAAAATTGCCAGTGTGTTTAAACAACGATGCAAAAAAACCGCTACCTAACGGCATCCACTTCCACTGTGGCTCAAGGATCAGCATTTAGTTTTATCAACGTTTAAATTTAAGGACATAGTAATACTGTGACGAAACAGGAATGCAATTTGTTTGTAGATGAAAGACACGGAAAGCTGATTCATTATAAAGCATCAAAGACTATTCATCTGTTCCACTGATCGTTTCCATTCATACTATGAATAAAGATATAATAAACTGACTTTCTCGCTTCAAGTGCATTGATACTACAGTAAAAACTTTAAAAAGTCAGTAAAATCGTTTCTGAGTGTGTTGAAATTAAAAATTTAAATATTTTCGTAAGTAGTTTTATTATTAGTACTACTTATTTGAGACAATTAAAATCAGGATTGAAATATTTAAAATAATTTACACGTATTCGATGCATATTAACTTTATTCCATTGAAAAATTCAATGAATTTGCAAAATTACGTTAAGCTTAATTTTGTTTTATGTTTTCTGTAGTTATCGCCATCTATTCAAATCGAACCTAATTCCAAAAATATCACTGAACAAATAACATTGAAACTCATTTGCTGCAAGACAGGTGGTGCTTATTTAGAAAAAAATAATAAGTATACTTTTGATTTGATTAAGCGCGTTTCTGCTTTCATAGATGACGCTATACTAAAATTTACATCCTGAATAATTGAGATTGTTAACGTCCATTGGTGTTGCTTCATAGAAAATTTAGACCATCCGATAATCCGCCACTCTAGTTTCTTCTCGGTTCCCATTTTTATTTTTAATCTAGGTTAAACTTCAGAATAGCAGTATGATTGGCAACGTGATCTTTCGTTCTAATCGAGCTCGTAGATTCTACTATGCTCAAGAGATGCCGCTTTAGTCAAAAATATGATTACCATTTCAAACGTTCAGAAACTAACTTTGAATAATCAACATTGAAATTAACAAAATTTCGTGTTGATAGATTTTAGGTGAAATCCCTATTAAATATATTTAAACGCAACCCGCCATTTCGAATGTAGATTTTGTCAGTCAGAAATTAAATCCGTAAGGGCCGATTTACATTATCTTAGTGTGTAGGAGAGTATTTTAGTACAAGTTGAAAGGCAAAGTTCTTTAGTGCTTTAGTGCGTTGCGAGTGAACGTTTACATTTCTTCCAGTAGAGTATCATTACAGCGCCACAATGAACGCGCAACGACGTCGGCAAATACGCTCTATTCTACGCAAAATACTAACTGTAGTTATGGAACAAATAGAAGACGAGATTTTATTCGAAATAAATAAACTAAATATGAATAATAAATAAAATAGCTTCTTTTAAGGCAGTGTATGCCGAATGCCTAGCCTGTTTGTTTTTGTATAAATTGTTTTTAACGTTCCACAAACATTCGTGAACAATATATTCAGACACAAATTTGATAGTTGTATCTTCCGACCATTTAGCCATCTTTAAAAATCAAAAAACACGCACGCGTTTCACGGTACCTACTTGTGCACTCTCCTAAAGATTGTACTAAATTACGTGTTTACACACAACGAGGGAAGATCTCGGGGGATCGCGGGAGGGGTATCACTTGAAACAAAAATAAAAAGCGATTCTATTTTGATTCAACTTGAAAGTCATGTAGAACCGTACTAAAGCAAGTAGCGTTTACATGTTTCAACTAAAGTACTATCCTAAAGCACTCTCCTAAACACTAAGATAATGTAAATCGGCCTTTACTTTCAAGTTTACGTGAATGTGCTTCTGCGTTTATTTTTTTTGATTTGAAGATCTCGGTTAAATAAAGTTAGGTTTACATGACAACATCGGTTCAGTCAACCCCAACTGATGTGTTAGAAGTGTGTGTGTGTAGTGTGTTTTTTATACTAGTTTTACCCCTAGTGTTATTTTAAAACCGTAGGCGCCGAGGAAGAGCAGCTTCGGCTTTTTGGTCGCCTTCGGTGACCAGCCTTAGCCGCTACGGCTTGCATAATGCCTATACTAAATGCTTTGGTACGCAAGGGTGGAGGGGCTGCATTCAGTGTGACCAGATTTAGTAGATTTCTACTTTTTTGGTAGATTTTGAGGTACTGGCAACAGAATTTAGTATGTAAAAATTATTTGGTATATTTTAGTAGAATTCACGTTTATCAGTTATTCTAGTAGGTACTTTTTTTGGCACATCGAATAAATGCGGGGTATTCCCCTTTCATCGATTGGGTGGTAAGTTCTATTGAATTTTCGTTATTTTCGTTACTATAAACCATTCGTTCCGTGACTCGTGAGCATATTGTGATTAGTGGGAATACCTTTACTGAGAATTTATATAATCGAGTATATAATGAAACGTAAATATACACAAATATATCGCGATGAATGGGAGCAAGATCCCTCATTTAAAAGTTGGTTGTCTAAATCTAGAGTAAACACTACGAGTGCTCATTGTAAAGCATGCAACTGTGAAGTACTAAGTAGAGTGGCATCTTTAAAGGAACATATGGCTACATCAAAGCATATAAAAAACATGAAAGGATATTCCGGCATTTCTAAGGTACGTAAGGTACTTACATTGATATGTGGAATGTAAGTCTTAGTTAATTATTTTTGTTAAAAAAATTTAATACTTTCATCGTGAACCCGTATTATGTTCTAAACCTTATGATTTCCATTCAAAAACAAACTTTCGCTGTTTTAAGTATGTTTATTATCTACACATTTACATAACAATTATTATTATACAACTATGTGTGTTTATGCATGTTTATTTATTTAAATGATATATTAAAACTAGCAGACTCGGCCAAGCGTTGCTGTGGCTAAGGTTTTTGTTATATTACATAGTAGTAAACTATTCAAGGGAAACGGTAGGAGAACGTATGTGAAAGGTAGCTTATGTGAAACGTTGATACTTTTAACACAGCGCCATCTGTTAGGGGGTAGGAGAACTTATCTTAAAGGTAGATGAAAGCTTATGTGAAACGTTGATACTTATAACACAGCGCCATCTGTTAGAATTGTATCAAATAATAAACAAATATTTTGCAATAAAATAATATTGCGACTATAATTTGAGATTTAAACTACCTTTTAATTTGGATCAAACTACACACGGTGTGCAAATTTGATTGATATCGGTTCGGTAGTTTAGGAGTCCATTGAGGACAAACATTGTGATACGAGATTTATATATATTAAGATTGCTTAGTTTTTGACTTTTTTTTTTTGTCCTGCATACTTATTTTTAACTTTTTTGTTTACAGATTGATACGATTTTTAAAACATCAACTATTTCGGAAGAAGTAAAAAAAGCAGAAATCAGCATTGTAGCTGCATTAGTGGAACATAATATTCCTTTTCGCGTAATGGATCACGTAAGCGAAGTTATTTCAAGGGCATTTCACGACTCTGAAATCGCAAAACGTTTTTCCTGTAGAAGAACTAAATCTGCCGCAATTGCTTACAACGTCTTAGGCAATAACTTCGAAGAAAAAATGCTTGCAGAATTACGTCCAAGGCTGGAAAATGAAACTGAGAGAAGCCCAGTATTTTCGCTCATTATCGACGAAAGCACAGATGTCAGTACTACCAAGGTACTTGCAGCAGCAATAAAGTACTACTCAGAAAAATTGCAATCTCCACAAACAAAATTTTTGTGTATGGTGGACTTAAAAGGTGAAACTGCGCAGTATTTGTTTGATAGTTTAACATGTGCCTTATCTGAAAGAAACCTTAACATAGAAAATTTAATAGGGTTCGCTGCTGATACAACGAATGTTATGTTTGGCGAAAGGAATAGCGTGGTATCTAAAATTAGGGAAGTCAACCCAAACTGTATTTTTTTAAATGTATTTGCCACTCAACAAATCTTTCAGTAAGTTATGCATGCAAAAAATTACCTCGTTCTATAGAGTTGTTTGTCAAAGATGTTTATTCATACTTCTCTCACAGTAGCCAACGTCAAAGAGAGTTTGTCGAATTTCAAAATTTTACTGACACTCCAACTCACCATATGCTTCGTCACTATGATATCAGGTGGCTTTCTCTACATCAATGCATTCACCGAATTATAGAGCAGTGGTCAGCATTAAAACTTTTTTTCAAAATGAGTTTTTAGGAAATAAGAATGCAAATGCTACTTGTCAATTTATATTTGATCACCTTAACAGCGATGAAACAAAACTTTATCTTTCCTTTTTAGATTTTATATTACCCATAACTACAAAATTTAACGTTATTTTTCAAAGTGATCAGACGCTCATTCATAAAATTGACACAGATATACAAAACATGATGAGTTCCATTTTGAGTTGTTTTATGAAGATAAATTATATTAAAACTACTTCGCTTCAGTCAATAGATCCCAGTTCAAGTATGCATTTCCTTCCTATACAAAACATGTACCTGGGCACAAACGTAGCCATAACATTGGAATTATTAAAAGATGATGTTCGAATGAAATCTAAAATTGAAGAGTTTCTTAACAGATGTCAAGCATTTTTGATCGAGCTAAGTAAACAATTTCTCCAAAGACTGCCTGTACAAGATAATTTCTTGCAGGATTTGTCGTTTATCGATCCCCAAAAGGCAGTGTATGGTGAATTTCGAACTCTAATAAAAAATACTACAAAGGTTTCCTAACTTAGTTACAACAGAAAATATGCAAATTGTTGACAACGAATATAGGGAATTAAAATTAGATGTTTCCGTGTCTAATTTATTGTCAACTTCGAGTTCAACTTCTGAAAATTTTATGGTGGATAAATTTTGGAGTGAGGTCAGCCAAATTTGCGATGCGAATAGCAAACCAAAATATGGCAATTTGGCCCGGTTTGTGAAGCAAATGACAATACTACCTCTGTCTAACGCCAAAGTTGAAAGAATATTTTCCGATATTAATAGAATTAAAAGTCAAGATAGAAATCGTTTTAATAACAAGAATGTTGCTGCAATTATGCATGGAAAAGAGGGGCTACGACAGTTGGAAGGAGGATGTAGCAGATTTGATCCTGACAAAAGTATGATCAAGCTAATGGACTCAAAACAGCTTTATGACAATATCCAACATAACGACGAAAAATCTTAGCTTTAAGTTTCATTTTATTATTATTAATTTAAAAAAAATTGTAGTAAGAATTAAATTAAAAAAACTTCGCTTCTTTAATTAATCTTTACTACTTTTATTATTTTATCGTTTAATCAAGAAAATTCATGTTTTACGTTGTAAACCAACAGCAAAAAAATATAATAGATTTTTTGTATTTTCTCGTTCCTTTCGGTAGAATTCAGTAGTTTTTAACCTCCACGAGCAGTAGATTCGTCAAATGAAATCTGGTCACACTGGCTGCATTTCCCGTAACCTATTATTATTATTATTATTCGTACCTCTTCATTCTTCAAAGCATTGGATCTATTCGATGTATGTAAACATCGAAACATCATTTTAAATTAAAAAATCGCGTAAAAAATCTCTTGTCCCCTTAAAAAAACCCTTTTTTTTTTTCCCCCTTTTTTTTTTTAAACCAAAGGCCAAAACCCCCCCCCCAAAAAAATATTTTCCGGGGGGGGAGATACAAAAAAAAAAAACCCCCTTCTTTTTTTTTTTTTTTGGGGGGGGTTTTTTTTTTTTTTTTTTTTTTTTCTTTTTTTTTTTTTTTTTTTTTTTTTTTTTTGGGGGTTGGGGGGGGGGGGGGGGACCCCCCACCCCGCCCCGGCCCCCCCCCCGGGCCCCCGGCGGTTCGCGCCGTTGGTTGGGGGGTTTATTATTTTATTGTAACCCCCCCCCGGCGGGGGGGCCCCAAATAGGGACGAAAAAAACCCCCACCCCCCCCCCCCCAAAAAAAAAGAAAAAAAGAAAAAAAAAAAAAAGGGAACAAAAAAAAAAAAAAAAAAAAAAAAAAAAAAAAAAAAAAAAAATAATAAAGAAACGTTTTTCGAAAATTCAAAATATTAAAATATAATTAGTAGTTAGTACATGTCTATTGTCTATTTGTTATATGCGTATTTGCAAAATTGGAGCTACAGCACAATCATTAATGAATACCCATATAAAGAAAATAGACTACAATGCTTAAGCCGAGCCACTATAAATGATTGGTATAATTATTGCAGGGAAACTATAGTAATTATATATTAAATGGATAAAAATCAAATTGTAGGAAAGATTGGTGGCCCAGGGAAGATAGTCCAGATTGATGAATCAAAATTTGGGAAATGAAAATACAATTGAGGTAATTTTTTTATAGCACTTTTAATTAATATTTACTACATGATGTGTTTCTAGTCTGTTTTATCCCTAGAGCGTTATTTAAAAACTGGAGCTCTCTAATAACCCTGTTATCATCACATCTTCAAAATCTATTTAACTTATTAACTAATTCTTTAATTGTTGTAGGATGACATATTGAGGGCCATTGGGTCATTGGTATGATAGAAGACAAATCTGAGAATCTGAGATTGGAAGTGTGCCCAGACAATATTTGGTCAGCTGAAGTATTACTCCCTCTTATACAAAGACATGTTGAAGTTGGCACTACCATCCACACTGACTTCTGGTAAGCATATGGGCAGATAAGCGTGGGGGGTCATAACTACACCCCTCCTCCCTTTTTGATTTTAAGTAAATCAAACATTAATTGATTTACTTAAAACTTTAACCCTTGGATGGTTGAGGAACCAATATATTGTAGATAACAATTGAATTTTAGCATATTTTACCAAATTTTTTGTCATACTTACTCCTCCATGAAAAGGTTAACTATTGTCACCTTCAGTATGTGGACCAGTCCAACTGTAAGTGTCCACCTTTCAGCTCTGTAGGCCATTACGGTCTTGTACACACTGGTCAAAGACTAGATTATGAGCAATAGGTAATATTAAACCATTCTGTGTTGAGAGAATGGCACCTTCCTCTCTCAATGTCTTATAAACATTTTATTGGTAAATTGTTTAACATTTTTCAGGCTTTCATGGAAAACATCCTATTCCTTACCCTAGTGAAATGGTCAGTCAGATAATGGAACTAAACACCCTAACAGATGCAGGTAATTAAATAATTTAGTTTTTAAGGGTCTATAAAAAAAGAGATTCATAATTTGCCTGTATTTCATTATGTTTATATATTTTTAGCGTGTATGTTTTAGATTTCTCCATCTATTGTCAATGGATTTTAATAATTTCAGGTTGTTCTAAACATATTATAACTCTTTCGAAAGTATACCAGGACAAAGCTACCACCAGCTGCACCATTGAAGATATCAATAATCAGTCATCCATATCAGGTAATAACAATATAGCTTTTTTAAAACAACTGACTGCTACTGTACTTGCAGACAAGTTGTTATGTAGAGATCTCAAACAAGCGTGTCCTCTCAATTAATGCCTGGGAAACAGGTGGCTGGTAGCGGCTGAATGGGGAAGGCATAGGACATATTGTTGAAAATCAAACCAAAATTTAAAATCTAACTATATATTGGAGGATAGGACTTGTATAAGCAAATATGAAACCTCGATTTTGTCCATTTTATGAAGGTAAAAACATGCCAAGGTGCAGCTGTCTCTTTCACTACGTGTTTGGTTAGCTATAGAGGGCAGTGCGACAACACTATTTCCATAAAATACCTGTTTTTCAAAAGTATCCAGCAAATCATATCCTCTTAAGGTTTTGTTAAAGAAAAGCAGTTTTATATATGTTTTGGTTTTAATACTTGGAGCGCAGGAAGGGTTATATTGCACAAACATGCACATTGGTTTTTCTGCGGTTATTTGCAATGCCAAGCCCTAAGGCTATGAGCGATTTTTTCTGTGGTGCTGTCATGTGGAGTGACTTCCCATTGGAGGCATCTACTCATCTTCTGTCTAGAGCTTTTAGTTAACTCACATACTGTCTAATGGTGAGTTGGCGAGCAAGTTCATACGGGTGACAGCTTAACCGCTCTTTGTATTTAGCTGCCAGTCTCCGGATTTCCCCTTTGATAGTTCCCATTTTAAGGTGTTCGTGAACTTCGTTGTTGGTTATGTACCATGGTACTTTTGCAACTGCTCTTAGCAGATAAGGTTCTGTTGTCGCAAACACACACATAACACTTTATTTTTATTAAAATAATTACTTGAGATATCCGTCATCATTTCAGTTGCCTGTGGTTCAAGATCTACTTTTGCAGTAACCACTCAACAGAATGTTAAGCACAACAAGAAAAGATCATCAACATTAACAAGGCATTCAGAATATGCTGCTATAATGCTAGTCCATGGTTTTTGCAAGAGAATATCTTCAAAAGGTTGATGATATCATATCTTAGTCTTCATAATTGAGTTGGAACAGTTGAGTTCGATTGGGGAATTGTGAGTTAAGTTAATCATAGAGTATTCCGGCTATACGCCTTCCAGCTAGTTGTGGCGTCGACTTGCGAAAGGAGGTTGGGAAACAGTGACGTGGTTTGGGAGAGTGCCAGTGAGGCCTAAAATATTTTTTTGGGGCTCTGATACAACAGATACACATTATAATTTTTTGTTACAGCTTCGAAAAGAACGGCACCGTCCAAATTGACAGTAAATAGGTATAGCACTTACCATAAACAAATTTTTAACTTGAGGATAAAAGCTACAAACTGCGAAAAAGTGGTCATTCATTTAAGGCGCGGCTTGCAAAAGTCGAAAAACTAGATGCCTACACTACTTTTCAAAAAGTAGTTAAAGGTATGACATCTCAAGCCAAATTGTTTATCGCCACGCAGATGCAAACGGCGAAATGCAAAAAGGTCGTCGTTTTCGTTTGGAAGAAAAAGTATTGTCCTTGTGTTTGTATAAGAGGAGTACCAAGTGATATACCTTGAGGGGGGCATACGTTTGCGGCTGGGTCCTGTCAAAGTGATTAAAATTTATCATGAAAAGGTGCAAGTGCAAAAAAGATGTTAGGGCATCAAAATGAAACAAACAACAGCTACATACAATAAAAATAATATTTTAAAAATAAGAAGTGGTTAAATTATCCATCGCTTGAGTGAGACCAATGTTTTAAGGAAATAGAAAGTTTTACAAAGTATGATAAAAATGTACACTGACATATTTGTGTCACTTGCCTTTAAATGTGTAACAAAATTTGAAGAAATTATAATAAATGTCTTAATTTACAGGTGGTGCAGGTCAATCAACCGAATATTATGTGGAAAATTGACCTATTCTGGTGATGATGAAATGAAATCTTTTGTATTTTGTTTGAACAAACACAAACATTTTAAGAAATAAATATTTAGTTTGTATTAAAGGTCTTTTATTTATTTAATTGTACCATGTAGGTAAATTAATATTTTTGTCAGTTTATGGGTATTGAAGTAAAGCAGTTACAAATATTGTAATACAACCAATACAATAAGAACTAGGTAACTACTACTATGGTCTAGATTATATAATATAATCTATACAATTGTAGTAATTGTACCTAATTCTCTTTACCTTACAAAGTGCATGCATAGCTTAGTGTGTGTGCACATTGGTTAGTTAGTTTTCGATAAAATAATGAACATATCTTAAAATAAATATTTTGGTCATGCTTAAGATTAAATTAACGTCTAGTAATTATACCTCGATAGATATCGACCCTTATGTCATAAATAAAGTTTTTATTATTTTATTTAATATTACACTACTTTGGACGTCATAGTAATGTGGTTATGTTTCTACTAGATGGCGCAACGCGAAATATTTTACGCTAGTGCATCACGCATGAGCCTGACTGTTATCTGACTAAAAAACTTTTCTCCGTGAACAACAAATGCCACTTTATGACTAATACTTCTGTCCCATATTATAGCAAAAAATTCAAAGCAATCGTTGCCTTTGAAATACATGATATGTATTTTCTTATTCTTTTTTTATTGTAATTTGAAACCTAGCATTAATTGCGAATCATGAACCTTTTTTTGTTTTTAATATTTTAGTTTTTTGTTCAGTATTTGTATCGTTTTCTATTGATACTTGTAACTTTATTTTTGTTAATTTGGTTACACTATTAGACTTTACCTTTAGTCACTGGGTCACGAAACGTTTTACTATACTTGGGTACAGAAAAACGTTACGGCGCGTTACATGGGGGGGTCAATAATCTCCAAAACTTGCGTGACGTTATACTTGAACGCTCCCTAAGGCGTAATAATTCCTTTTTTGTTACCTGTTTTTGTCTATAATTTTAATGAACCGAAGTCTTAATTAATATATAAATCACGGTCTCCAACTGGTCTGGTCATGGTTCATATTTGATATTCCATGTTCCCATATGTACACTTTTATTATAGTTAACTAGGAAATTATATCCATTTAATAATGTAATTCTTGTCTATGTCAACCACATAATATCTTTCTCATTACTGGTGGATGAATTGCCAAAATCGGTTCAGTAGTTCCAGATAAATAATTTCTACAGCTCACAATATATATTTTTTTTAATTTAATGCTTGGTTATCATTTCTGTAAATTTAATATGTATGTATATCTTTACTATAGCTATACAATAGAGGTAACTATAAAGAAATAATAAAATCTCCATAAATTTTTAAATAATATATTTACTAATGCCAAATCTTAAACACACGTAAACACATAAGTAATATGCACAATCTCACTTAACCAAATTTTATCGTAAAATATCTCTATAATAGATTCAATATAGATAATTTGTTTTTGGAAAAACATTTTAAGAATTCATTTCCATCTATAATACTTTTTGATATACATATATTTATTATTTACACGTTCATTAAGGCACTTGATTTTTATTGCCCTGAACAATAAGTACAATTAATAAGACGTTGGTTTTACACGTCTAATGCCCTCATACTCAAAGACTTCATCAATCAGAGATCTCAAAATATTGCTATTTCACCGTGTAAAACATCTATCGAGCAATTTTTTTTAATTGTTCGGCCTTTGAAATACAACATTTGAGTAACCCTTAACTTAAGTTATCTGTTGCGTATTTAGGCATGCATGGCACAGTTATAACGCGTTGCGTTTGCAAGCCCTAAGCAGCTGTATATATATGTATATTTAATATACTTAACATATGGTGAATTAACTTTGTACGACAAATTGTATTCTTATTCTATTGCTTTTTTATGGCATCGCAAATTAGTAAATGCATATATTTGTTGATAATTTGAATTCAAACTAATAGACACTAAAGATAAAATTTGAATTTAGAACATCTATCGAAATATTTTTAAACAAATTTGAAATTGGAATTTTTTCGCGATGCGTAATATGTGTATAGTTTTCACACGTTATGGGCGTTGGCCTCAGACTGCATCTCTTATTTTTATATAAACCGAATTTATATTGATAAACTTAATTAGTATTGCGGATTATTGAATTTACCAACAAATTAAGTACTAACACGATGAAGTAATAATGGACGGACAGCGTTTTTAAAATGATTTATATTCTGAGGACACGTGTACTGTAAACCTAAGACATTAATTGCAATCTGTTAAACTTGATTCAACTAAATATTTTCACTCTATAAAGATTTAATCTCAATGTCAGATCTCGTAAATATAAAATATGAAATCGTTTCAACATAGAATTTATATATCTATTGCACTAACTAATAAATGATTTTATTGAAAATATTGCTTTATACACTATGCCCAAGTTGCGGATCAGAGTCGAGACTGTAGTTCTAGAGATTCTCGAACGAGATTGCAACGATGGCTGGTATAAAAAATACCAAAAATACAAACTAACATTAAACCTACGAAATAAAGAGATTAATTTCTTACTCCATTGATTTAGATGATAAAATTAACATTTAGTAAAGTTAACAATAATTTAATCTCTTCTATCCTTACCTACTCAAGAATAACAATATGTATAGAACCAAAAAACATAAACATTTTACAATGTATTAAGCACTAAAAATAAAAATAAATCTATGTAACTGGACAATTCATGTACGCACCGACATTTTTATTTATTTTAGGAAGACTTCTTCAATAATACAACAGATGCATTGTCTGTTATCAATAGTCTTTGGTTATAAAGTTATTTTGCCAAAATTGAAGTCGAATCGTACACGAATAATCGAAAGTCAACAGTCGAATCTTGATAACCGGATGTCAACCAGAATACTTACTACCACTTCCGCCATCTTGACCTTCCAGATTCGAAAATCCATTTTTAATATTTACTTTGTACTAAATTAGACTACCACATAGATCAGATGTTTTCATTAAAAACATTGAAAGCATAATATGAAATAAAATATAAAAAACGTAGAAAAAATCTTGTGAAAGTTTTACAACTTAATTTTCACTATGTTTTAGAGCGTAAATATTTAATGCAATAATCGTAGTAAATAAAACTTTAGCGCTAACAGGAAGGGAATCCTAGCCTACTCGTGCTAAACATTAAGATCAAGCGACAACAAAATACATTACAATAGTGAATATAGTCGATGGCGTGTGCCACAATAAATATATATTGTTAATATCATTATGTTATAAACATAACAGGCATATGTTAATAGTTAGGCTAAAAATACATATGTTAACGTGAAAGGCCCAACATAGCTAATGGTGGACGATGTTCCGATGATAATGTTACGACGCGCCGGGTCTTCTTCTGTTAGTGCCTCGGCGCCTTAGCACGCACCTAGCCGGGTTAACAAGAAGAGAGAAAACAGAATGTTAGTATCGATTGAAATGCCATGGTCCGACTACACGTAGCCTCAATCGCGAGCGGGTCTAACGCCTGTGCACTGCAAGTCCCGGCTCGACAGTACTTTGTTTCTTTCATATCCCAGTCATACTCTCGATATTATCAAACGCGTATGTACTTACCAAACAACATTGATTATATGTAGAGCTAAACTGAGGGCAGATGTCATAAACAAAAGACAGTCGATGATTTATAAAACCGGGGCATGCTAACAAAAGCGGTAAACCGAGACCTCGGATCGACGTAGGTGTACGGAATTTAATATAAATAACTTAACAGCGGGAGGCTATCAGGCATTCGTGCCGCAACATTCTAGTTAATAAAACAGGTACCTATTTAATTAGTTGACGCGGTTAATGGTTGATGTTAAATAATAATTTAGTATGATGAACTACAATATAGGATTAAATGCCCAATAGTCCCCATTGCAGTGCTTGAGACATTTCGTGTCAAACACTGCGCAACAAGCATAATAATATATTCTAATATAACCATAGCACCCGATGCAAGTATGTAAGTTATTCAACACATCGTTCAAAATATCGTATATATGATAGCATTCAAGTTGTTAATAAGTTTGTGATAAGATTTACATATTTGCATGTTAGTGACTCATATAATAATTACATATCTTTGTGACTCAGCAGTTATGACAGTGCATATCGTAGACAAACGGGACTTGGCCTTGTGGAGCGGTTAGTGTAAGCCTATACCATAGACAACGTCATCAACTTTATCGACTTTTATAATAGATGTCAATATCGCGGTCAAGCTAAAAAGAAAACTCAACGAAAATTTCAGACAGTTTATTGAATATATCAATCAAAATGCATTTGCTATTAACATTCAACAATTGAAACATTTTACAATATAAATCTCCATAAATCTATTTAGCGATTCGATTTTATAATAAAGCGTGAAAAATAAATCTAAATACGCCTTTATAATCCACAAGGACACAAGTGCATAATATAAACTTAAACTAGACCTTTCAAATACGAAAGTAATAATCTAAGGCAAATAGAAACAACTATAAAAAAACTTTTAATTGACTAAGAAAACTTGTGATGTTTATATCGAGTCAAAGGAGGTGCATTGTCTAATACTGGATAGATGGCACACATATAAATGCTCTTTCCTTTGACTAATACTGGTGTAATCGGGAAAGAAGGAGTCACAACCCGAACTAGCACCTCGAGAACTATTTGGCAGGAAATTGAGTGAATCAATAATATAACACCGATTCCTTCTTCCCACACTTAAATTTCTAAATACCCGGATATAACAATAGCTGTTAGACATGTTGTGACATCAAACAACATTTGGTAACGTTTACCGGGTCTCGGTTGTTCCTGATATCGCAACACGTAATAAAAAAAATCTATAAAATGAAATATAAAAATCACAGTTTAAAATTATGCAGATTCACTTCAGATCCAGTGTGAAGTAGTGAGGGGCATAATACCTATACGAACTAATTATAATTAAAAATAAGTACATAATAAATAAGACACAGAGATACCATAAGCAAAGGCGCTTACGCATTCTTACTAACGAACATGATTGCTAGACAATCCTACAAAGCGTCAATATTAAATAAAAGAACAAAGCTAATTAGACGAAATTTGGATTATGAAAGACAGACAATAGTAAATCTTTTAATTCATAATCGTGTTTAAGTGATCAAACGTAGCTTATTTTCTTTAATTTAATAGATTTAACAAGCATATTCATAGTAAGCATGCGTTCCGTGCGCGCTTCTCACCTTTTCAACAAAATGGCGGCGTGAGAAGTTTTGGCGGGAAATTTAAGGCGCGGGTAAGGCAGTGCGCTGGTAAGGGTGCTCCCTCACTTGCGCTAGACGTCCCGCCCTCCGCACGACACCTAGCGGCACAGGATATTTATCATCTGTGTCTGAACAGAGCATTTTCATCAACCAATGTTTTTTTTATTACCACCCAGGATTTGACAACCACAAATATGACATATTTGCTGGAAGTCTCAGTCTGGAATGAACTTTTTCGGGATTTAGTCCTGGGTGATTAGTAAATGCTGTGAAAAACATAATCTCATGAGCTGACTTTATTTCTACATAGTTTTTACTAAAGTGTGTATAATTTCGAAGTTATATTTTGGCAGAAATCCTATCAACTAACCTACGTGCTCTATCCTATACAACCTATTTTATTGCTTTGGAAAAAAAGATAAATTGGGTATTCGACCCTCAATAAGGTACAGACAATGGCTGGTTTGAAATTTGAAGTTTTAAATGACGTCAATTAAATTATAAAGCTCACTCGTTCCTAAGCTAAAATATGAATCTTCAGAAGACTAAAAATACTTAAACCTATGGTATGTGTATAAATACGATTACACTAATAAAATTATTAAATGAAACGATCGAAAATTGGGGAGAAATGTAAACTAAATATCGTCTAACTTCGTGTTTTGTAGGTATCGTGTAAGTGATCAGTTCTGTTAATCAAGTTAAGAATTAAATTTGTTTCAAATCGCAATTGGTCCCTTTTGCTTGTAATCGCTGAAAGTTCGTCATTCAGAGATTTCACCGTTAATAGAAACTCGATGTTATTTACAACTGGAAAAAAACATGCAAGTGTGAATTCTAAATGTGAATATTTGTTAATTTATTAGTTTTGTTACAAGCAAGGGCATACTAAAGTTGTTCGTAATCGATAAAACTTACGTGAACGTATCGGTAACTAATAAATCTACGGGCAGTAAAACACTTCGTTACGCTACGCCCTCTAACAATACTGCCAAAGCCCGATTCGATAAAACCATATAAACATTTGCAATAAACATATATTAATTCTGTGTAAATATTAAAATCTGCTATATATTAAATAACTCTTTGTTTTAAACAAGTTATACTCTGTACATAACAGACGATAAAGAAATAACGTTTAAGGTACAAATTTCGGAACTAAAACTAAATTGTTCTTAATTAAATCTTATTCTAGATTAATCGATATTATGACTCTAGAAAGGCATTCGCGTACAGATCTGTCAAGGACGGTAAATATGTTGTGAAGGCCGGTGACTGAAGCCTGTCGGATCTTATCGAGGTCTGCGAATGCGGCCAATGTCAAAAGCCAGCAAGAAGGTACCTCGACGCTGTAACCCCACGAAAAACATTTAATTCACACTTCAAATAATTTAGCCTGGTATTAGTCCGTTAATCCGGCGGTCTTGGCTCTCCATATTAGTCTGTTACCATTTTCTAGAAATACAACTCACACGTGTTAGCGCATCGCGATAAAGGGTTAGGCGGGCAAGTCATTCCAAAATTGAAATTAACTTACTCGATCAACGAAATCAAGCTGCAAATTGAAACATGCAGTTATTAATCTATTCTATCATTTCATCGTGAATTTCCCTACCTAGTTTTATACTATATTCTTCGACGTACCCAGTACCTGTATTAGTATATATTTGCTGACCCCGTGATATCAGTGTCAACAAATATCGTAACGCGTGGGTCGCAGAATAAACGTTACGCAAAATATCACTACACTAAATCAATTAAATTCATCATGAAACGTAATTTTTGGACACGTTTACGAGTATTCTGCGTCCCTTAAGATTAGCGGTCGAATAACCCACCGTTATGGTCGGCAGCGTACTCCGCAGTCAGGAGCGGATTGGCGGCGGCTGTCAGCGCAGCGTAGTTGGCGTAATCAGCGTAGGGCGATGCGTAGATCAGCTGGTGCGCCTGCTCGCCCGGTGAGAGGAGTCCTGCCGCTGCGCCCGCGCCTGTACCGTTAAGCAGGCTAGCTTGAGCTCCCGGCCCAGTGGTCATGCGCGGGGAGAGGATCAAGGGCGCACCGAGGGGCGCCTGGGTACGCAGGGCCACGCTGCCTACTCCCCCCGTCGGGGCGAGGAGCCTCTGAGTCTCCGCGGCAACGCGACGCCACTCCTCGTCAGCTGTGGAGTCCTCGTTTGTTATACAGCGAAACTTATACTCAAACTTGTTGTACCATGGGTGTAACTACTCGTTATCAGTAGAATAATAATCTCCGCGTGAGATATGTCAAAAATAGCAAATTTTGACATGTCCAGACTCTACCCACTAAAATACTCATACTTCATGAAGAATGATTTGGAGCAATAAATTCCTCTGAACAAAAGCGCATGAAAACCCTTGGCAAGTCAGCAATTTGTCATTATGAAATCACCGATATTAGTTAACAACCGTAACAACGCGCCAATCAATTAGTCAGTCGTGTTGCAGCTTAGATGATTCATTAGTGAACAAAAGATTTAATAGCAAATTTATGGTAAAATTATTTTGACTATACCCGCAAATCCCCCGTCTTAAAAACTAGACTAGACGTATCGCATCAGTCGTTGAAATTATAATTTTTCAGCCCTTATTAGCCCTTGTAGTTATATTTAGAGCTTGATGGGATAATTTTAGGACCACGTGTTGAATAAACTAAACTTAATTACTTAATTTCAGAAACGAATATTCGTGCAGCAACTTTTTCATTTGTCATAATTTATGTCCCAGATAATTTAGAACATATTATTTTGGTGTCATAAAAAATGGATTTTAAAGAGTCTGTATGGATTTTCAAAACGTAGTCCTTGTAGTTTAGTAGACACTTTTGAAATACGAAACGCCTGACCGCTTGGTTCTGATTGGTCGACAGATACTACCAATCATAATCAAGCGACGCAACACGATGATTCGCATTTCAAAAGGGCATTTAACCCCATGTTAGTAAGATCTTAATGTAGATTAGCAACAAAACATAAAAGTGTCCATACTTAATACGCACTGACCGTTGACCGGTACCACACCCTTTGCGCTTGAGTCGCGGTACGTGCCATTTATAATGGCCAGTTCCATCAACTGGCGTTTCTTCAATTCATCTTCGCCATCGGCTTGCTGGAAATTATGACATAAGAATATGAGGGATAAAATACTAATGGAATGTTTTTGAAATAGTTTTATGAGAACATAATAATTATTATACAAGTATTTGTCAATCTTTAATTACAAAACCGATCCCAATGAGTAACAGATACATAGAACAAAAAATGTTACTTTTATTCTAAGTCTACACTTATAAATACACAGATCAGTGAAACGATTATATTATTCTGAATTAACAAAAAATATAGCGACAAAATTGTCAAAACATTTATATTTCTTAACAAAATAAAGCTTCTACGCAAACACAAATAAATTCTAATTTAAAAGATTGAACACTTACAAATTGGTGACTTCCTTTTCTAAGACATGTAATTATTACAAGTCATGATCAAAGACAGATTTAGTTTGACCTAAAATTGTTGTTCGTGTATACCTCATTTATCTTCATGCTTTGTAGAGACGCGACATTCTTAAAGTTAATGTTTTGAAATGCTAGATTTCGATGTGTTTTGGCAACTAGCTGCTTTTCATCGAGATTCCATTGATGAAGTATCGGAAACTTTTTAGGTTTGTATTAGTAAATTTCTTTAATTTTGAAGCAAAATTCGCAACGCGAAAGATTAGTAGATAGCTAAGTTGATAACTTACAGGGATGAGCAGGCGTTTCACCTCCTCGACGGCCCTGGCGAGCTTTACCTTCGCCCGATTTTCAGTGTCCTCCACTGTGAGCAACACGTGAAGATCATCCGCTAGATGCTCCCAATTCGGCTTGCCCCTGTTCGCATCCTCCTGGAATGTACCCAACAAATAAATCATGGCACACTGCACAACGTTAACTTCATTTTAATTTATATAGCACTAAGAAATTATTGGTTGCGAAAAACCAATTTTGGTGCCAAGAATACCTTAGTCCGGAGTTTCTACTATTCGCATAGCGGTTTAATTTTACGCATGCATGTAAATAAAACGCATTAGTTAATACATATTAAGCAATAATAAATAAATAATAATACTAACAAGTACATAATGTATCTGTATCAACTTTCTCATGACTTACGGTAATGCTTGTGAAGGAAGTTCAATTCGACTCTTAAGGAATTGCTACATATTAAGAAATGTTAACTGTTCGGGTTGGGATAAATTATAAAGATATTTAAAGAGATAGTTATTTAAACTGCAATGGACTGAACTAGTGGGGTGAGATGAGATTGGGATAAGAGTCGCGCCCGGTAAGACGTCTGAATGCGAACTTAAGTGAACAAAATAAAATATAATGAAAATAAATGCAGTAGCAAATCGTATTGCATGGTGTCGTTAACATTGAATTACCTGTACGTTGTAAACCGTACATTAACACTCTTAGATACTGGATATTAATAACATTATACTAATAAAACAAGAATTTATATCTAATCACAATTCACCACTTCCTCGTTTGTATGTAAATGAGTGCATACATCTTGTAAAAACAGAATTTAAAATTCAACATGAGCCGCCAGCGATGTTTCTCATGAGCATACTAATTATAGAATTAGCAAACCTAATGAGGAAAGTCGACATTGATAATTACCTTCTTCTTATCCCTCATGGAACCTTTTCCTCTGACCATGATTTTGCAGCCAGTCTCCTGCTCCAACTGTTTGGCAGTCATACCTCTGGGGCCGAGAATCCTGCCCACGAAGTTGAACTGGAAAAAATAATAAATAAATTAGAATGTTGAAAAATGAATTCAAACCTTTTGCGAGTCAGTAGAAACAGTTCATTAAGGTCTATCAATTTAAATCATGCGCTCATTATATCGTTCGAGATCAGGAAATGATCCCACGTGCGCAGTAGCATGAGCTACATTTAATGCTATTAACTACTGGAGTAATTGCCAGTTTTCATTACATACAAAGCGTGTTTCCTGGACGCTTGATTATGGAGCATTTTGATTTTAATGCATCAGTCCTGGACGTATGAACCGTGAAGCCATCACTAAATTCATAGGATGAACTAGATGGCATCTTGCCAGCATCCGTTTAAAAACGAGCTTGCTTTTAAAATGAATGTGCAGAAGTAAAATTCGGGAAACGTAGAAGATGCTTAATGGTGGTTGAAATGAAATTAGGGCGGTGTTGATACATTATTTTTCAGTCGACAAATGTAACAAGAATTTCGTTTATAACCTCTCTAACAGACATTTTCAAGGATATTTTTCTCTGTCTAGCATATATTTTATACGGCTTAGATTATATTGTAGTTGGTGGTAGCTGTTTTGATGAATCGTTAATTTTTCAAATACTATCTTTATGTTGTTAATCGAGTCATCTTGCTCGTCGTACCGAAATACAGTTTTTTAATCCCTAAACCCTTTGGTGAACGGAAAAATTAAATTTAATTAAAAAAAAATCAGTGAACGATTCGCTTCAAATGAATTTCGTTAAATTATTTAGTATAAAATCATATAGTCATGTTAACTTCACAAAAGAACAAAGCTCTGTGTATAGGATTTTAAAACAACAGACAAGAAATACGAGACACGGAAGTGTAATGTTAGGTTAGGCTAAGTTTGTCGCGGTCCATCTCCAACAATGCCTCATTTGGTATCGTAATAAGTTAATGCTATATAAAACATAAAACTATTCATGTCATAGGGCCATCTTGAAGAAAAAATATCGTTTCTAAGATCCTTTACTGGAGAATGATCTTATTTTGAAACGTCAATAAAATATCTTGTTTTTGTAGAACAAAATGGACGCTGAACGCGAAACTGTTTTGAAACGTCGCACTAGTTGGCTTTGCGCCCACGTTTTCTCAGCGGTAGTTAACATTTTCATGACAATGGTGATTGCTCTATGCTCTACGCTAAACACTATTTACAGCTACTCGTTTCCCAGTATTCGCTTAATGGCTTGTACATAGAGAAACGGTATTACACTTATTTTTAAATCAACTTTAACTTTTAATGTAACCCTAGCAAATATGCGTGCTCCTATTTCACCATGCCTCCTGCTGATAGAGGACAAATCTTTGTTTTTAATTTATTTTAATATTATTAATTACTCAAGATGTCATGTGGAATATGGTGTCATGGTAGCAGCTCCTTACAAACATTGTGTCTCCAACTACAAACAAAAATCTTTGCGATTAACAGTGGCGGAGAGTTTACTGCCAGTTCTTCTCCGTTCTACGTCATTCTTTTGGGAATTTTCAGTAAATGTTAAATTAGAAGCATTTAATATGTATTTCTTTTTGACGTTCATATGTGTATATTGTGCTACCTAAATTAATAAATGATTTGGATTTGATTTGTAATATTTATGCTCCATTCAAAACCCTAAAATTCAGCCGCCATTAACCTATGTTTGTCTCGTGTCCCTATAAATGTTAATCTATGAATTTAGAGGCGTAGTAGTGTGAGTGCCATACATATGTATCCGCACTATTCCACCGACCGCCTGTTTGTCCTAAAATAACATCGAAATGTGGATTTATATGCGATTTCAACGGAATGTGTTTTATACCAACTGCCTCGCTAAGCATCGAAGATTTGAATCTCGAGAAATGAAGTTTCACTATTTTTTCTCTATAATCGACTTGAGGTTGCTATTTAATGAAGTAAATTATAGTAAAACGCTTCTGCCTGCAGATATTAACATGATGTTAATAGAAATTTATGTTACATATTTTATGAATGATGTGCGATTGTGTTGTCACAACTAATAAAATAAAAATATTCAAGTTCTATAATAAGGATTACATTATGTTATTATTGCAATTTAATATTAGTACACGACCTGCGATGGAGGAAAGGTTTCATCATGCATTTGTTTCTCATGTTTGCTACTATTTTCCTATCTTACCCGGCTGTCACTTTTACTTCCTCTTCCCAGGTAGCTGGTGGGCGTCCTCTCATTTTTACGTTAAGTCACAATTAATACACACTTAACTATACAACAAATCGCACTGATTTGTCTCTTTCCGTCATAGTGAAAAGAGAATTTGTAAGAATGAGACAATTGAATACTTTATCAAAAAGACGAATTTAGTGAATTTGGGGATAAATTCTACACTTAACATATTATCCAATTAAATATGAAGTTATGAATAGAATTCACATATCACTGACAGAGTAAAGCTATTTATACAAATGGTTTAATGTAGGAGTGCCCATTCAAAATAATGTTCAATGCACAATCTGTATGACACATTTAACTAAATGCAATATACGTATACTAGTAATATTTATAAGATTTTACTACATATGTATTGTAATAATATATTTTTTTTAATTTTCCAGGCAATAGTATATAATGGTTATGGAAGAGACACAGGTATATTTAACTCAAAAGGGTCCCTAAATCTAAAAAAATGTAATGGATTGTGGTAATCAATATAAGGAATATTTAAAAAGCAATGATTATAGCCATAGAGTTTAATATATCGGGACAGATTAAGTCACTTTACATTGCATTAATATTATTATAACAAGTGTTTTGAATAGAATAATTGTTTAAATGTCGTTTGAATTCTTTATTTAAATTTAGAAGTTATAATTAAACAAACTATAATGATGTCGTATTACATATTATGCCCATTGCTGACAATGGCATACAAAACGTATTCAATCGAAATTATATGTTTGCCAGTAATTGGCAGTAACCATAATGATAGGTCATGGACAAAGTAGCAGTGTCAGCTGAGTCCAATATTTAAGTTGAATGTCGGTAATATTCACTGTTAAGTCTAATATTTTGTGTATCTGTGAAGACCTTGAAGGTTTAAAAACGTTGATATTAATTTTGAAGTCTTTCCGCTGAGTTCCACTGGTATACCTCCAATATAGCTTTTATATTTGATTTCGATTTTTATTTCTTTCGAAATGGTTTCCCAAGTATAATAAAAATATTCATATACCAGTTTTCTATTTGCTTTGGATGACGTTTTGTATTGACATATTATTTGTATGTAAAGAGGTTTATATTACGCGAACACACATTAAAATGAATATACAGTTTATCAGATTGATACGCTTTTTATAATCTAGAATAGCGTTTGCAAGCGATATTTTATTCAAAAAAAAAAAATTAAAATATGACAAAATTAAATTAGTTTTATTTTGGAAATCAAAAAGTTATACAAAAACTCGCAACGTGTGGACGGGTATTTCTACTGCAGATGAGTTTCTGCATTTGGCACAGGACAACGCTTCATGAGACTGATAGCCAACTTCCAGTAATAGAGAAGCACTAAAAGAGGAATTTGAAAAGTAGTGTTATCTACCGTAAGACTGCCTAATATCGCTTGCGCACATAGAAAGGCAAATTGTTGCCGGGAATCCAACGATTTTGTATTCTAAGACTGTCCGAACCTTAACGTCCGAACATTAGTGCAGATTTTATAATGGCCATATTAGACTACATTCAACATTAGTCCAGATTTAATAATGGCCATATTACACTACTACATTCAACATTAGTGCAGATTTTATAATGGCCATATTAGACTACATTCAACATTAGTCCAGATTTAATAATGGCCATATTACACTACATTCAACATTAGTGCAGATTTTATAATGGCCATATTAGATTACATTCAACATTAGTGCAGATTTAATAATGGCCATATTACACTACATTCAACATTAGTGCAGATTTTATAATGGCCATATTAGACTACATTCAACATTAGTCCAGATTTAATAATGGCCATATTACACTACATTCAACATTAGTGCAGATTTTATAATGGCCATATTAGACTACATTCAACATTAGTGCAGATTTAATAATGGCCATATTACACTACATTCAACATTAGTGCAGATTTTATAATGGCCATATAACTTACATTATTGGCCATGTCACAGTTGCTATAGGATATATTTAGGCAAATGTGTGTGGAACAGAAATATAAAAACAACCGTTGTACAAGAAAGTATTGAATCAATTTAAAGGTCAAATCCGAAGTCACTGCACGACTGTATTGTTTAGCATTCCCACGGATACACTCATGTTTTTTCAGCATTTCTCAATTGTTACTTACAATGTTTTCATTTCACATATTTATTACATTATACGATTTAAAAACAAAACAGCTTTGATGTATTCCTTCAGCGTACTAAATTCAGTTATTGTTATGAGTTCGGCCTTCTATTTTATTGAAATGTGGCGATTTTAAAGCTAGTACATGCAGTTCGTTGTTATTTTAAAACTCGTCATTCACCTCCTTAAACTTAGTTGGTTACTATTATGTATATGATCTATACATGTAGACACAGAGGGCTGATTGCCTATTGTATAATATTAATGATTCGACCATAGAATTTATTTAGTGTAATTTATATAAACTTAAGAATAAAATTAATTTTATATATTTGTTTCACGTATTATATTCATTTTTGAATAGCCCATACATTTATCATAGAATCACTGACAGTTTGGCTGAAACTATTCATTCACACTTACAATTTCTTTGGCACCACGTAGTAATAGTTGCGAGGATTTGCCCGAGAGACATTTGGCTAAAAACACATTTCAAGTCTTGCATTATGAATGGTCTACAGAAATAAACAGCTCAGTTTCTACTGGACCCATTTGCATATTGCGTCTCTTTTCATGTCATAATACATATTACAGTCAAAATCTGTTATAACGACATCGATGGGACTACTCATATTTGGTCGTAAAAACCGATAGTCGTAACAGCCGATGACGTTGTTATTAAGAACCTAATACAATAGAAATCAGCCGGGACATTTGATTATGGTCAATATAACCGGTATGTTGTTCTTAACGATGTCGTTGTAAACGGTTTTGACTGTAGTAACACTAGAAGTATTTCTTAATTTAAAAATGTTACCGACACCGGTCTCCAAGCTTATAGGTAAAGTACAGTACAGGCGCTTAATTAAATACGTTAATGTGGTTAGTAAATAATTGATTCTAGAGAACGAGTGCGAGAGTACAACTCATCATCCGTAATGTGTCAGACTCACCCGCTTGACCCTATCAAATGAAATGTTAAATGACATCGTTCCTTTGTACAAGTCCCCTATTGGGGCATGGGGTTCAACAGATCTTTATAATAATAATTATCAAAAGTAGATTTCTCTCAATATGTGTAAAACGCATTTTAGTATCTCGGGTCGATTCGTTAAACAACATTATTGGGAAAGTAGCCGTAAAAAACAAACTTTATTATCACACAAAACAGATGATATGTATAAGAACATCTACGGGTTTGTTTTATAAGACAAAAAGACTCAGATTTTTGCAGGAAAAAGGTCTAAAAATTACAATTGTTTGATTCCTGAACTGCAAAGTTGTGCTGAAATCGTTACATTATGGCCAATGTTATAAGGAATATCAAATATCTGTTTCGCTATTAAAAGACAACTGGACGATACTATAAATATAAAAGTTTGGAAAAAACTTTAATCATCAACATCGCAATAAAATCGCGCTTTAACGTGAGCGTCATGAAAATGTGAGTCACCGTCGAACTTTTTTTAAGCCAAAAATTTGCAAACGGTATATTATGTTTACAACTTTAGCATTGAAGGTTAAAGAATAGTTATTAAGTACTAAAAGCTTTTGCTTGGATAATGTACCGTTAGCTTTTATTTATGTTGTAGTCCAAAATACAACATAAATAAATTTTAATAATCTGATTGTGGAGTCTGAATTTAATTAATAATGCCCATCCATTATTGATTACAACATCAAGGATAAAAATTTATGATTTTATAGGTAAGGTCACATTCACAGTAAACCTTTATTAAATATGTATATAAATCCTTACAAACTAAAAAGAGGGGCGGAGAGTTTATTGCCAGTTCTTCTCTTTCATTCCCTTTATTTGAGAACTGGCAGTAAGTGTAAAATTAGAAGCATTTAATATGTATTTCTTTTTTGACGTTCATAAGTGTACATTGTGTTACCTATATGAATAAATGACTTTGATTTGATTAAAAGTTACTCTATGATTCGCATAAAGCATAATTTAATTTTGATTCAGAAATATCGATTTAAATTTAGAATTAATAAGTAAATTAAAATTAATATATTATCAAATTGTCACAACTATCTAACTAGTTTAAACATGTTTTTAATGAACAAATTATAAAAAAGCATTTCCTCTAAGTTAATAATGCAATAGAAATGTAAAAATATTCGTGGTTTGGCTTTTTTAATGGGCGGACGTTTTGCATCAACATATTTGTAACATTTTATATCTTCCTCTAGTTTTACGATGTGTGACACGATTCGATCGATCTGGTTTATGTTTCCTTTGGCTCATATAAAAATATTTTAAAAGAATATGAAAAGTTTTATTATGGGTCCAGGAATCTGTCTTCATAGACAGATAGATTCAATAAAGACATTCAAATTCAAAATGATAGAACACCAAAAATCAGTAAAAAGCTTTTACAACTTTAAGATAGAGATATATATGGAATATATCTATATCAGAGAAATGTGGAATAACATTATAGAAAAGAATCCAATCGACTTCCGCACCTACTTCCTACCTATGCTTGAGATATAATTGTGACATCTTCAAAGCTCCATGTCCTAGTAGTTTTACCTTCTAAATTTCTAACTTATATAGGTACAAGTTAGATGGTAGCGGCATTTTTCCGGACCGGTGGCAAATAAATCGTCAGAAATTCTAGACAATAAAATTTACAACTGGACGTAGTAACACTAAGTTCAGTACTTGTGTCTGCAGCAATAACACTGAAGAAGAACTTTCAAAAGAATTTGTTATTGTCACGGTTTCTGTGATTGCAAGAGAAATTAGAAAGGAACAACTGATTACAAATGGCGAGCAAGGGGCAATGCCATATATTCTTTGCTTGAGGACAGGTAATGCTATTTTTTCGTCCAGATGGTCGACACACGTTTCTTAGTGCGCTTACAGGTTTGGCAAGTATCGGTTGCCACAAAAAGCGGTATTAACGGGACAGACAAATATGGAAGGATTTAATAACATTACAGTACGGTAGCGGATTTTCAACTGAAGTTCAATGACGTTTACACTAATACATGTGATATACATACAATTGTCAAACAAGAACCGTTATACCCACAGACCTAGGTGACTTATAGAAATGTCAGTTTTAAACATTTTGCGCTATTCTGTGGTTCAAAGATAAGTAAAGGTTTATAATATGTTCCTCAAATGAAACAATATACGACTCTTATTCATAAACAATACACCGCAGCCCTTGTTATGTTATGTTCCCTTCACTCTCGTGTTTTGAAAATAAAGCCACGTGACAAAACATTCTATACTATTTCAGGTAATATGAATTATAACGACAAACGTTAAAAGTAATAAAAAGTGTATAATTTGGTCTATGTAAGCAGAAGAAAATATAAAAGTAAAAACTAGTAGAACTTGTACTATACTAAATATGTCCCAGTACACAGAGCAAGTCTATGCAATGCGGAATTGATATCTACATTCGCTATGCAACGATTCTATTATGGTAATACTCTATCTAATACCGCTTAAACGTCTTTGTCGGTTATGCACATGGTATAACGCGGAGGAATGGTGTACATGCCAAATTGAACGAAATGGTTAAGAGAGTTAACGTTGAAATCAGTAGACCTTTTCTATTTACTAGGTAACAGACAGATACATCACTATAGTAGAAACTAAAAAAGGCAAATAAAATACAAAGTAAGAATATTGGATGGAAAACAATTAGTAAAATAGTTTCACAGAAACAAATAGAATAATTCTAAAAGCAGACAGTACGATAAGTAAACACTAAAATATTTAAGACACATAAAAGGACAATGACAAGAAGATTTAGTTTCAAGGTTTAAAAAACAACAGGCATTGAAATATTTATCGTAATATACACATATCTTTTTAAATCTAAAAATTCAGCGGTAAACTAAAGAATCATTAGTTATGAATGGTAACGTTATACCATAAATCATACGTTATTGTGATACATGCATACCATATAATGCATTAAAACGAATGTAAATCATAAAAGCAGATAAAACTATCGTAGAGCATCACACGAAGATATGAGCACAAACAAGTCATTAAGACAAAATTAGAGTGGCCTATATAATGCGATCTGGGGAAGAAAATTTACTAGGAACTGTACAAAAATCTATTTTAGATTAGAAATAAAGTCCAAGTTTTGTAAACTAAACAAATAAGGATGCGTGAGGATTTGGCATGTTAGCATATAGGATAAAAGTAAAAATAAAATAAAGGAAACTTAAGCAAACAGCTGTCTCGTACAGCAAATTTGTGAAATAATCATAAAAAAATAACCATGCTTTATATATTTGGTTGTTCTTCAACTTCTGTCTATGGTCAACTGTTTCTAATATTAATAGAGAGTTTAAAATTGTTCCTCTGATTCGGCACGATCATTTCCTTCACCGTACGAGCGAGTATTGTATGTGTAACTGGTTCAACAAAATTTCAAATTTGAATACGTGAAACTAGAATATATAAACATTTTATAACCAAGCGTTAAAGCAAACACTGAAGCCATTGTTTCGACAATTTGCGTTCAGTATGTTCTATTTCTAGTTTTGTTGAAATCTGGTACCGTAACAACATGGCGTTTGTTACGAAAAAGTGCCAAAAAAATTAATCATCTTTTCAAATATAGAATCTATAAAGATTTGCTATATTGTATCAAATATATAAATCGTTTTTGATGTGTTTTCTAGAAACATACATTTATAGTATTCAACACAGCGTAAAAATCATGTTAGATTATTGAGGTTTTTTTAACTTTAATCCTACTGCAATCTAGTCTGATTGGGTTCTGTCTCCAGGTCTAGTCTATTAGGGCTACTAAAAAGATTTTTTTACGTAAAAGTACTTTAGTTAATTTACATAGTGTCCTTAAAGATTTGTCTAGTTGTCTTGTGAACCTAGCATTTATGTTCACTGTGAACAACAGAAACATACTGGAAAGTTACGTAGAGAAATTAGCAGTTGTTTAACGTTACTCTCCCTAGTAAGAACACTGACCTGAACCTATACGCTGACTACATAAATTTTCTTAACTATGAGCATTTTAATGAGTTCATGAAATCTATGTTACATAGTAAATGCTTAAATGTCAAATTCTCAGAACTGAATAGTTTCCATCACGTCAACATCTGATCTCATACTTCGGTGTCTTTGATCAATAATCAATATAATTTACCATTCAATTTATCATAAGATTAATGTATTTATTGTTCTCCGCAATTATATTGTTTGTTCTAAGAATTATTAAGAAAAATTATGAATAGAAGAAAATCATATGTTACGACTTAAAGATTCTAGTAAAATATTTTACGTATCAAAACGAGTATAACCTCAATTTTAAGATTTAATTGACAGTCCCATGCTGATGAATAAAATATGAACATGTTGCTTCACACATAAAGAAATAGAGGGATAAAAAGCTTTTAAATTGTATTCAGGCCTTATATGGAAGCTGATCGTGGATGGCGCCTACAATCGCTCACTAACAAGTAACGAAGCACGTATTGAATGTAGATAATATAAGTGTAACTAAAAAACCGATGCCAAAAGTACTCCAAGGCTGAGAAAAAGTTTTTGACTACATAATAATTATTCTCTATATGACAAAGGCCTCCCCCAACGATATACCAATTTCCCCGTAATAGACTATCTAAAGTTTGTAATTCTTTTTTGGGAAAAGGGATACTCTTTTTTAATAAAATCCCAGAGGCTCTTTTATCACTGCCTTTTAGTAAATTTAAGAAATGTATTAAATAAAAGCTGTGTAAAAAGGCTTACTATAAAGTTAACGATTATCTAGTTGATAAAAGGGCCTGGGACTAGTGCTAGACAGGCTACTTCTAATTAATTAGCGATATTTCATTTAAAATAAGTGTTGTTCGATGATTTGCTATTTTAAAAGAGTACCGAGAGTTTTTTACGCCGGCTTTTTCACTCGGCCTACACCCGCTGTCTTCTTTGCCGATGAGTAGGGATGTCTACCTATTCAAATTTAATGACGTGTAATTAGTGATTCCTGTATCTTATGTTCCATAATAAACATATATTTTTTTATTTAAGTTAAACAAATATATGATCAAAATAGTTAAAAGATTTTAACATTTTTCTTTTATCACCAGAAATGTCTGGCATAACGCATCCCAAAAATAACAGGGTCAGTGACTTGCCCATCTTTAAAACAGATTGCGTCTATTATAAGAGTATGAATGTGAAAGATGAATGCTACTGTTAAATGTATTATGTTGATTCAATTATGTTTACTACATGAAGTGTTACCAAATTATTGACGCCTTTTGATTAAATCGAGTTTTAACATTTCATTGTTTATTTTTTACATTGATAAATATTGCATCAAAATTAACATAGATCAAAGCTTCCGAAATGAGCATAAACTATATTACTCTGTAATAATTAACAAATATGTTTTCAATTATTTTTATAGGTCATAATAAACAATCATTGCCGCTTTCACCAACGCTATTTTTACGTAGACAGATTATATCTGTAAACGTATTACCGGCATCCAAAGACAAATGAACAAGAAACTAGAATTTATCTTTTTCCGATAACAGTTTTGTTGGTGTAAAATTGTAAACTTTATTACGAACCTAATCGTACCACGAGATCGCCCTGACATAAGTCACCAAATGTAGCAAGCTGCCAACCTTGTCTTTCTATTTATACGAATTAGTCCCTACATGCAATAAAACTCACAACCTGCGACACTTATCTTGATTGACGTTGAGAGAAAACCCTTTTAAATGGTTAGAATTGCGTCTGCGCTAGATAGTTTTACTGGGAGTAACGTGATGTAACTGACAAGTTTTATTTGGTTTGTTTCTCTTTGCTATTGTAATTTTCATTACAAGGCTCGGTTCATTCATTAAATCTATTCGTATTTAATTTCTTAATTCTTAACATGATTCTTCCGTGTTATTACGTGTGTCATTATAAAGTGTAATCATTATTTTATTGGTATCTACGTGTAATTATTCGCAATGATTATTGTGTATAGCTTTATTAGATGTAATTTTGTAATGTAAGATTTTTCAACATGAAAATGAAAAATTATGGAAAACTACTTACATCTGGGTGTTCCTTGACCGGCACATATACTTTTTCAGTCAGTGTGGTGAGCATGCCCTCTGCCTCTGGCAGAATGAGGGGCTCTTTCTTCACCCCATTTATTTGGAAAAGACTCGCGCGGACTTTTGCGATTTCTGAAAAGTAAAATTAGTGTATTAGTAATGGAAGTGTTATGACATTTGGACGATAATAAAATCATATTAGTGACTATAATTCAAGACGCCTTAACATTTACTGGAAATGATAAAATTTAATGGAGCATTGAAAATTTGCATTTACGAGAAGTCTATTACGAGTCCAGGAAAACTGGTAATTATCCGCAACAAACACGACACAAAACAGGGCATTAGTAGGTCAGAGATTAGAAAGAATTATTGACAGGTCAACAATGACGTCATTTATAACATTGCAGCTGTGTATATTAAAGACGAAATTGAAGATATCGTAATGATTTATGAAACCGCGATAAAACTCATTTTAATACTAATTGAATTCAGAAATTCTATAGAAATAATGAAAAACAATATATAAAGGGGCCTCTACATGGGCTACACTTTTACTTGGCTAGATCATTGCCAACTATATCCCGAAAATAAAAATAAAACATAACAACAATGTATATCTCGGCAATATTTCTGCAACAGTATATGGCTCATTATTTAGTCTTTACACGGTCTACATACATAGCTTGGCTAGTAGACGAACTCATACGCGTTGCAGCAGCGTTTTAGAAGCAAAGGCAAAACAAAAAAAACTAAGCAAAATGTGGATGCGACCTTATTTCAATAGGCGTGATACATTAGATAGTTTAAGTCTGGAAATTAAAATAAAAAAGGCGAAGTGAAAAAGGGACTTACTTAGGCCCTAAAGCGAGATAGCAATAATATAGCTGCGAAATATTGCAGTATTTTCGATTGCAAAGCGATCGTTCCGGCTGGGACACTAAACATTGAACCGACATACAAAAAATAATTGGCAATATACCCCTGCCATAATATTGCCGAGTATTGCATAGTCTAGCCGTAAATGCTAGCTGATTCTAACAGCCACACCCTTGCAGCTACAAATTTTCGTGAAAATTTGACCCGTCTAGGAGCCCCTTTAGGTATTTGTTCAATAAGTAGTGAGTCATATAATATCCGGGATACAATTCTCCGACCATCTGTTTTTGCAGCATCTCATGCATTAAAAGTATGTCAGGTCACACAAGTGCCGCATGGTACAAAGGCATTTAATCTACACGTAGATGAATCTCGACTACGATTCTAATGTGTCTTAATTAAAATGGAGCGCATAAATACTTCAGAATTAATGTTCTATGTGACGCATAATTAGTTGCAGAATGAAATCGAATGTTTTTGTATCAGGTACGTCTGTGGCCATACTGGGTCCATCGGGGTCTGGCGACAACGTGGCTTTCACACCATATAGGGACGTGAAGAGCGTAAACAAGCCATTAACCCGCCACGGGGCTCGTTTGATCAGTGGATTATGTATTTAATTACGTACGTGCGAACATTGATCGCACTTTTTAAATATATACTCACATTTTATTAAGATTACTTAAGATTAACAATTTTTTATTGTACAAATTAGATAGCGCAGTAGCGTAGTAGGTAAAATACTGCACTTTTAAAGTAATATTTTTTTGTATGTGTGAGACATTGCACGGTTTTGACAAAAGTACTCTCCGTCTCGTTTCATTACGGGGTAAGCATAATTTGACGGAAAGAGAAAGACTTTGGCTAAAGAGTTCAATTAGACTTAATTTAGTGTTTATGAATGAGGGCGATAGAGTCAGAATATAACTGTACTAAAGAGAAAAAACAGCGGGGATAAGAATATGGATTTTTTTATGTCACAGATGGCAAACGGGCAGGAGGCTCATCTGATGTTAATGAACCTATGAACTCTCACATTGCCAGAAGGCTCGCAATTGCGTTGCCGGCCTTATGGAATAACATGACGTCGTTACAAATATGCCCTAACTTGAAGTCAAAGTATCTGACAAAGACCTTATATTGACGTAGATCTTGAAGTTCCGTCCATCATCTATGATTAATGAATACAAATTTATAAATGAATTCATAAAATATGGTCGTGTCACTAATGTTGCATATTGTTTTGTACCTTCGACTATAGGCGAAATATAATTTATCACTTGTTGACAGATCCGTCACAATTTGACAATAGCTGTCAAGATACTAGATCATAAGTTCATAACTCTCAAAGTGATTGGTTAGATTTTTTCAAGCGAGTCTTCGCGTTTTCAGCTATTTAAAATTTACATTACAACATTAGCACGAATAAGACGTAAAATATTTAACGTGATAGAATAGTACATTTATATATATTTTTTTTTTATTGGACAAATCACACCAATTGACCTAGTCCCATGCTAAGCTGGTGAAGCTTGTGTTGTGGGTACGGCAACGGATATACACACATATTATAGATAGATAGACATATAACTACATATTTAAACACCCAAGACCTAAGCACAACACCAAATGCTCATCACATCGATGTTTGTCTCAGCCGGGGATCGAACCCGGGACCCATGGATTCGCAGTCAGGGGTACTAACCACTAGACCAATGAGCCGTCATATACATCTTTGTTTTTCTAAACAAAAATTTAGGAGTACATAGGCGTATTTGATCCTTAAAAGAATACATCATTCCAACATGCTTATACATAGTAAACTATACTATATACAATATCGAATGGAAAAATTTCTTAAACTCTTGACCTAAATCTTTACAAAACCGGGCACGATAGTGTTTCCTTTTCGTTCAATTTTACCTCATCTGAATATTGAGAGAATAACATCGAATTTGGTCTTCTCGGGTGACTTCTTTAGGTGACGTCATCAGGGTCTTTGTAAAGCCATTTATTAACTATTGTATTAGTCATAGGTTTTAAGAATTATTTTGAGTCGCATACTGTTAGAGAATTCAAAGCCTGTAACCGCAGAGTAAAATTACAGCTCAGAATATAATACTTTGTACTAAAGTAGATTAACCGCAGTAGATTCGATGCTTGTAATTCTATTCTACTTTTATTTAACGATTCGATGTATCAAGGTTGTTCATATCAGTTTACGTAAGATTTCATTTCATATTGGGTCCAAATCCAAAACATCTAATTAATCGTAATCCCATGTCCAAGATCATTGTAGACACACTTTCAACTTTCAAGCCAGTTTGAATCGTTAGTTTTGTGTTTCCAATTGAAATTCATTACTAATTATTTTTTCATCTTATATCTTAATATGAAAAATATTGCGGGATAATAATATACATACAAAAATTTGGTATCGGCCGTTTTTTAAAACAAAATGCTCCTAGCTGCCTCGTCTGACGTGATTTTTTTCCTTATATGCCTTAATAAATTACCAATAAAATCTCTTTATGGTAAAAGTTTTGTCTATTGTTGAATCAACATTGCAACACTAGTGAAATTTTTTTTTGACATAAGACCAACTAAGGAAGTTATCTAAAATGCCATCATAGAAAAGTTTTAAATAGGTGGAGGTAATTGGGACAAATATAATATAATACTAGCGCCCCGCCCCGGCTTCGCACGGATGCAATGCTGATACTAAATTCAAAGTGCTATAGAGTATAGGGAGAACCGCGGCCTCCAACGGGCTGCTTTCCGCAATTTTAATAATTTTTAATTTTAAACCTGAGGAAGGTTTATATGTTAATCACTCTGTCTACTAAAAAAACCGCATCAAAATCCGTTGCGTAGTTTAAAAGATTGAAGCATACATAGGGAGAGAAGAAGCGACTTTGTTTTATACTATGTAGTGATAATAAATTCCTAATAAATGACCCGGTGCTTACATACATTAAAAGTCGCTGGTTTGCAAGTTTTAAAGAAAAAATTACTGCTGAAATTTTCTACTATGAATACCATAGTCATTTCATGACATTGCATATTATGTATGGTTTATTTTACTGTTCAAAAGCTTACGAAATCCGGAAATGAGATTATCCACATCAAAGTCTTTAGATAAACATTTTAAACTTTTTTGACACATTACGAAATCACGTCATGCGTTTAAAATAAATCTGTAATCAATGTGTATGACTCAGTAACGAAACATCTTAGTAATTAAAATCATATACTTTTGAAACATTAAACTTTATTAATCTAATTCTATTCCCCTGCCATTTTGTTTAGGGTTTTTTTCCATCTCTTATATTGTTATTAAAAATGTACATAAAATAAAATCATACTTAGAGTTGCGCGGCTCGCGAGATACGCCCGGCTATATCGGTATTATTTTTTACAATATACCCGGCAACAGCCTCCTTCACATATTTAATAATTTTGTCGCAGAAACGTTCCAGGCACGGTCTGGGCTTTGTTAACATGGCCTATAGGCCGTTGCGGTCTACGGTCATCTGTGTTCAACGAATCCTGATATTCAATAGGTTTGAAATGCCATATGTTCGAACCCCGGCCCATGGATGGATTTTTCTCTATTAGCATTTGCTTGTACGGTAGACTTTGAGAGAGAACCGGCATGGATTTAACCGAAAATTAAGGACGCGCAAGCACTGAAGGCAGATGATCTGCCTATAAAGAATATTGGTAAATGCAACATGCATATGTACTGTATCAACTATACTCCCTTTACTCAGAATATGCAATTGTTTGCAAGTTCTTTTAGTAGGAAAAGAAGCCTTCAACTTCACGGAATCCAACGATTTGCTAATTTTTTTCAATAAAATGTGCCGAGATCCCGCAAGTCTGGCCACGTCTATAATTAAACATTGTTTTAAAACAAATGAATCACTTAACGCGTAACTCATAAATCAATACATCTCAGTCTCAGAATCACTTTCAATTTTGCCGCTGCTTTGCGGAACATTTATATAATCAAGAAACTAAGAAAGAAATATGTCTGACACAAGCGTTTCTAGCTTGAAGGTTCAGTGCACAGAATACATAAGCGGTTGGAAAGGTTTTAGGTGAAATTTTATTCCAGAAACTTTGACCCCCATCTATTTCATATATGCGCAAATTCCAAGAAATATGTTGTTCATGCAGCATGTATAATGCTTTGCACGCTTGCTATGGATGTTTGATTCCTCCATCCGTTGTTGCACAGGGCTCATACCAGTACCTTGTCTAGGAAATGAGATTCAGTTGCGAGTGTAAAATTATTTCTACACAATTAAAGAAATTGACATTTTTTATTTTAGCATGCTTATACACATTGATATTAACTATTTAATTCACGTCCATTGGTTGGAGTTCAGTAGACATGTGAGTTACAAGAGGCTTATGATAGCTAAAGTATGATACAAAAATTCTTGTAGAAACAATGTCTAAATATCGTACAAATACAGCATCAATAGTATAAAAAAAAACTAAAATGTTGACTATAGCTAACTTCAGGGTGTCGGTTTTTTGTGATGGTTAGCGCGTACATCGTAAAAGTTACTCTCATATTTTTTTCCTAACGCGCCAAAAGAAGTATAACTTCAATAACTTTGGTCGGTTTTTTTGTAATATTCTCTTGCAAATTTTATTATTGGACTGGATTATTCCGAATATTTGAACATCTTTTTCTTTCAACAGTCACACGTCGTCAATTATTATTGGGCCGCTCTCTGTAAGATGGCTATCTTCATCGTACTAGGAAGTTTTAAGTGCGCATGTAGAACGATCCATTGGTTCACTATCAAGGCTTGAGGGCTCGATCTCAGAGTAGCCATGCTTTACCAATAGACCGTAATATTAGCTTGTTAATATTACAGACAAGAAAACGGTTTCATGTTACACGGTTCCTTTAAAAGAAAGTTCATGTACATAGATTCGAAACAATACAAATGAGGAAAGAAATGAGAACAATAAGTAATGAGCGGAGTTTCACACGTGAAGTAACGAAGCGTAAAAGTCTACGGCCAGTTTGCGTGAACCTCCATCACGCAAGATTCATTGACGGATATACTAATGAAAGCAAAAGCATATCTCATTATAATATATTTCTTAGTGACTTTAATTAATATTTTGCACAGGTGAATGAATAAGCAAAATTATTACACTATTTACATATATTAATCAGAGTTTCCAGTGCTATACAGCAGTCATGGTCAGCAAAAAAGTATACGGATATTAACGCCATCTACAAGCATTATTTTTTTAACTGACGTTCATTAAATTAACATACTTATATTTTTTGGATTTTTGATGGTTTTTTTGGTATTTTATAGAATCGAGGGGCAAATGAGCCTACAGGACACCCAAAACGGGCATCGTAGCCCTTAGAGACCCATTTTAGTGGGTGCGTTGCCGCCCTTTGAGGTAGGAGTATACTTCTCTTTAAACAATTGGAGGTCGTATTTCCAAGGGAAGATGGAGGACCAGGAGTCGATTACACAGTTAGTTAGTTCGCAATAGAAATTGTCGAAGTTTTGTTAGCAATTTTAAACATAAAACTACTGAACTACGGAAGCGATTAAATTTTATGTAAATACAATTTCGTATATCAATTTCGCTTTGCGCGCTACAAAATTCTTGTAAAATAATCTTTGTAAAATTGTGATAAAAGACGTCTCAATATTAATTTCAGGTTAAATATGTTTTAAATCAAACTTAGGGAATATAATCCAGACCAAACTCGCAGCATTCAAACCAAGATTTCATAAAGCACAAAATAAATAAACAATGATATTCTCGTTTATAACATGAGTCAGTGAAACAGCAAACATGAAATATTCCCATTCAAGGAGCCATAGGCTAATGTTATTTTAAGAGCATTTAAGAATGTTATCCAAACAGCCGTTCACTTTCAGTCAATAGAACGCACTTCCTGCTCTCAAGTGTCAATGGTACTTTGACGCTAATTGCGTACATTATGGCGATATTTGAAAAATATTTACGGTATTACGGAAACAGGGCACGTCTTGAACGTCAATCCAACTTTAACTTGAGTTGTCTATGTAGTTGACTATGGGCGAGATTGAGACTTGGTATAACAAACAGATCACATCGTCATACATATGTCAAAAATGACATTAACAAACACTTGACCGCTATTTGGCGGCCATTTTATAAGTTACCATTGTCTAACCAGATTCGATAAATGAAGAAAAAAACATTCTTGAACTAATCTTAATAACCTATAACTCAGATTAAAACTAAAACCTCCTTTTTCAAATTAGTTTAACATTGAATTTCCCTCCATCAGGTCTTGGTTGCCTAACATTCAATTGTACATGTGAAGTTGACAAAGTAATATGCGCCATACAATACATTCAAGAACTTCGGATAAGTTATTGTGTGGGACGACATTCATTCCTCAGAATAGTGAATAAGATTGATTCTGACTCATTTTTCAATGACCACATGTTGAGGACACGAGGCAAAAACTGGGCTCCAAGTTTTAATTACATTTGTTAGACTCAGTAATTTAATCGCTAAATGGTGAACATAAATGTTTCTGTGAGATGTATTTAAAAGAATATAAGTGTTAAACTTGTATTATTAGAGTTAATTTGTTTTGTACTATAGTCTTAGAGATTCTTATAATATATATATAATACATTAATATAACGTTATATAATGCATTATATAACGGTATTGAAAAAATTATTTAACAATTAGAAAGCGGTGTCTTGGAGTTTACCTCCCTTACGTATACAAGTAACGAGTCCGAATTCGATTCGAATAATTGTATATATGCCCCAAACCCTAATACGGAACAGCAAAGTAAATAGTTAAATATTAAAGCAATTCTCTATTAAGAAAGCGGCAAATACTGAGTATTGGCAAACTATCATCGAATGAGACCACGATAATTACTTTCAATAAACATTGATTGTGAAAATTTACGGGTACACGATGAATGTACTATTTAAGTGTTATACACCCGCGAAATCGGAACTATTTTTCACGCGCAATTTCGTAAAAAATTATATAGACATACCTTATTGACGTAAGGTAAGATTTAGAGTCTAGACATAGCGGCCGCTTTCTATACTCAATCCCAATCAAATTTTTACTACATGAGATTGATATTTCAATCCATGTCTCATAAACTACTTTTCAAAAACCGATCGATGGATCGATAGTCAATCTGTTTTCGTAAACCATCTTTGGGAGGACCGATCGTTTTTTTTGATTGATATTTGTATGAAAGTGACAGATCGAAGCTTTCCATAAAACTAAAGAGTAAACTATAACTAACTGTCTAAAACGTATTAAATTTTCAGTAATACTAAGCGGTAAGTCTCGACTCTCAACTGCACTGCTAAAGACAGAATCCACCGGGTTACACAATGTGGCACAGGGCTGAGTAAACTCTCCAAACCACCTTGGTTACTTCATTAACACTTACACGGAAAGTTAGTAGCATAATCTTACCCGATAACTCAGAATTGAGCACTAAGTATTAAGGAACCTGGTGTAATGGTTGCAGCTCCTTACAAAAATTTTGTAAATCAAAAAACTTGGCGGTTATAAAGAGTGGCAGAGAGTTTATTGCCAGTTCTCGTCCGTTCTACGCCCTTGATTTGAGAACTGTCAGTAAATGTAACATTAGAAGCATTTAATATGTATTTCTTTATTGACGTTATGAAGTGGACATCCTAAATGAATAAATGATTTTGAATTTCTATAACTTCCCCATCTTATCGCATCGTATACTTCTGAATTCTTGGACCAACCTTACCCTAAAAAATATATAATGAAACTATCTCGTACTCAAATAAATCTACAATATTTGGACACGAAAACCGGCCGCGGTATTATTATAGCTATAAACCCGCTAGACCGAACCGACAGTTAACTGATTTATCGTCTAATATTTATTTTTCACGGTTTACTTGTAAAACAGTGTAAATAGAACACGTTTACGGTGGCGAAAACTATTCGATGCGCTGCCAAAGATTCTAAAGTTATTTGTGTAATAAACTTTTGTTTTATCTTTTTCGTCGTATTATTTTATGTAAAAACTAATTACTCGTTAAATTAGTTTATGCATCCGTTGTATATTTTTTAAATTAGTGTCAGCTGACATAAAACGAATATAGCTATATGGCGATGAATAAAATGATTTGAAAATGGAATATCGTATAACGTAATCTGATTTAGTATTGTCTTTTATTAACATAGCTTTTACACATGTAAAGAAAACACTTTAAAGCTGATTTTTCAATTTTTACTGAGGAAGTTACTCGGGCTTAACTTGAACTCAAAATTCTTCTTCATCAGAAAGGTATACGATTTTCAACTGATATACCTCACGAAATAGTTAGGTATTTGATTGTGACTTACTGGACTTGACACATAGCTTAGAAAACCATCTTGATCTGTCTTGGGCAACTCTTTTAACTTAACTTCAGGTCATTCCAGCTTCCTTCAACTCTGCAATGAGTCTTGCATCCCTATGGAGCGTATGGACCACCCACTTCCACTTTCGGTATTTTATCCCAAAAACAATTGCACACTACCGTTGCATATTTCTTTAATACATTTGCACTAACACTGTATTGTTGGAACAACACGTTATATCATGAACGACGAATTGGGGATAATTCTTCAATTCAATGATGTTAAATACAAGAGAATTTGTAACAGTTGAAAATTTACATAAATTTTCTTATAAACATATAGTACTCTATACTAGGTTTGTTATGTAGCACAAATTCATAAATCTATTAGAATACATAATGTTATTTTGACACGGAGACAATGGATAATTCGGGCACTTGGCAGGTACAGGCAATAAAATGCTTGTCAACTTAACCATTAATAACACTTCACCTACATGACTGTACTTCATACTGACAGATAAGTGTAACTGACAACTGACAGATTACAAAACTTAGGTAGGTGTTTGTTATTAATGCACCCTTGTTTTAAGTTACAAATTAGTACTATATTATGCAATAGATATAGGTATTTTATTATTCTTGACTTTGTCAATGTAATAGAGTCTGGCTAATGAAAGAAGATAATTGAATTATTTGAAAACTTTCGGATGGCAACACAGAATGTCATTGAATTTCTTAGGCTAGTATGATTTATTGTCTTGATACTTCATGCAATTACGCATTTTTATTTCTTTTATATATTTTTTCCGAATAGTTAACAGGTATAATAGCCTAAACTTTGTTTTATTTGATAGAATATTTCGTTTCTTTCGAAGGATTTGATTATTCCGAATAAAGATGTGTTTTATAATAAATATAGTAGTAATTTTAAGTATCAGTAGTAAAAGACTAAATACGTATAGTATTTAATTTCATTGAAATACAGTTACTATCAATGTAAAAAATAATAAAATAAAATCAAGTATCAAGTAAGTTTAATCCACAAAATATATCAAACTTTTAGGGATACCACACTAATTTTTTTTTTAATTTGCCGCGCTTTTTCGTTATCTTCTTTCATTATCCAGACTCTAGTGAAATTATGTTACCGTGACAATTGACGTCATAGATGACAGTTGACAATACAAGGCAATTGAACTGATTATTAACATATATTTAGTTTAATGCGAACTATGTCGTCTTTAGCTGTCTATAATCCTAAACGTTTTAACGTACTTAGTTATATTAAGTTTAGACTCTGTCAAGAAAGGATTTCTTAATACCTAACGCGATTGAGCTATAAATTGGTTATTGTTTAATTGATTATTATTATTTCTCACCATAGATCTCTCTCTTTTAAATCCAATCAAACTAAATACTATTGAAAAGCAGAATATTCTTTTTTTTATAATATTATTTTAAGCTATTCTTGTGTTTATCTGTACTAAAGGATATCAAAGTCAATTTTGACGAATGCATAATAATGTGTCATTTATGCAAAGTCGTTTCACAAAAGCCCGCCTACGCGTTGCCTTGACAATAGATACAGGTGATGTGTCATTGTTATAAGATGTGGTTATAAAACTTATGTTTTAATCCTAATAGCTCTTGACTCGGTAATTATCGATTTAATATGCATGGTTTGGTATAGGGTATAAAGTATATATACATGAGTCACAAAGAAGAAAAATTATTGTTTTTGTATTTTATATAACTACAAAAAAAATTTCATTTTAATATTATTAGTATTTGAAAACTTCTGGGAAATAAGCTACATATTAGTTTTACACATGTTCACTAAAAATAACTGTCTACAATAATAAAAAATAGGAGTTGATCGTAGAGGGGCGAAATTTAGGGGTTGTATGTATTTTTGTATGCTGTATCATAAAAAAATAAAAACAAAAAACAATTCTAAGAAAAAAAATTGGGGTAAACACCCCATTATCACTTAGGGGTTTGAAAGATAGATAGTAGCCGATTCTCAGATCCTGCCGCGATGGTTTGGATAAAACTTTTCATACTATTACGCAGGTATATTTTAAATCCGCGTGAAATACTTTGTTAATTTCACAATATTTGTTATACTGCAATAGATTTCAATATTAAAGATCTTTAGATAATTTGTTATAAAAGCAGCGAACTGCGTCTTGATCTGCGTAACTTTAAATACAGATTCGTCCAATGTCCAATGAATTCAGAAACTATCAAATAATTTATTTAAGGACCGACGCAAAAAAGCTTAATTCTTTTACCCGGCATTCAAAAATAAAAACTCTTTTTATTATAAAGTAGGTAGGTACAGTATAAAATACTGTCATAAATGACTGATGTCAAAACACGCGTAACTACAATGCGACACAAATTAACACCACCTTTTCATGATGTCTAAAAATAATGGGCCGGCCGCCATCTTCGCAGCAATTAGTTTTCAATTGTTTAATTATCTCTCCCACGAAATTGGCTATTTAAAGGACAACAGTGACCACGTTTGAGGTTTTACTGAGCTTTTGTCATAGACAAGATATAACTAACAGTATAGTTTTAATTGTATGTTAATAAATTTATACTTTTATCAGCAAGTTACAGTATATACAATATTCTTAACGTACATGGTAATAATAATAATAATTAAAAAATAATAAATTAAAATTTAAAACAAATTTAATGATTGTATAGCGACATCGAAGGGACTACTCATATTTGGTCGTAAAAACCGATAGTCGTAACAGCCGACGACGCGCGTTCTTATTAAGAACCTAATATGTACAATAGAATTCAGCTGGTACATTTGATTTTGTTTAATATAACCGGTATGTTATAATAACTAAACGATGTCGTCGTAAACGGTTTTGAATGTATATTATATAAAAAAACTATTTATATTACTACAATTGAAAATCCATTGCGAAATAAAGGAAATGTTATTACTATTATTTCTCAGATTTAAAAAACTAGTGTTGAAGACACGAGAAGACAAGAGTAAGGTTGGAGCTGGAAGAACTCGCACTTTTATGGACCAAACTCGAACCTTCTTAGTGAAGGAATGCCGTCTGATAGCGGCGCAGGTCAGGGTTGCGCATTCGAATGACAGTAAAATTATTCTTCACAGTATATGGGTGAATCAAATTCAGGCATTTACTCGTTGGTGACTGTTGCTTGGACCGAAACTAGTGGAACTCTATGGGGTAGTTTTTGGAAGGCCTTGTGTATAAACATTAAAAAAAGTATAAGTATACGTCAATCTTTTAACGCATACGATATGTTTCAGGTTATAATAAACAGCTATGAGACGGCTTGTCCACGGACATTTATTTTAATAATTATGACCTTTTGGTATTGTTATCTATAGAACTGTAGTACATCACATTCTTCTATTGTCAATAGTTTCCGTTATGGGGATTTTTAATCATATTTTCTTAACACCAATATTCATCCCTCAACACAGGGACTCCCTAGTGTAGGGACTAGCGATAGATGAATTTTGTCACAACCTATGTGTTATAAATAAAGTTATTATTATTACATATGCATATGCAGGGAAAATGTAAAAACTTGCATCATTAGTAGGGTCGAAAACGTCAATCTCTCACTCGAATAGAATTTAATTAATACAGTACGCTGCATTAATGAAGTAATTGATTATTTAAATGGAAAACTTACCTTGGCAGAAATATCTGTAGGATTATTACGTACTTTACCTGACATTTTACGATGGCTTAGTAAGTTACTAAACGTTTTATTAACTTAAATTTAAACACATTTATACATTGATTTAAACAATAGGTTTAGTTATAATTATATTAGTAAAGATAGAGGGGAGATAATGAAACTGATTACATCATCAGGAAATAGCGAAATTAATAAATTCTTGTGTTGAGAATTTTAAATGCCCATGCCTATTTGTCTATGACAAAATATACCATGACCGGGGTAAAATCGATTTAGCATCGGTTTAATATAAACTGAAGTATTTCCGAGCCAATTAGACTTAGGGTCCTTCGAGAAATGAGCATACTAATTCTTAAAAGGCAACGCACTTGCGAGCCTACTAGCAATGTGCCCACGGGCGGTATCACTTAATATCAAGTGAACCTCCAGCCCGTTTGCCCTTTGTTATATAAAAAAAAATTGTGCATGTACTAGGTGTACACACGTAAGAAGTGAAACTTCTGTATGATCTTATTTTTCGAAAAATGATCTTTTATATGCAACTTTACAGAAATTCGTTAAGTTAGATAAAGTTTAACAAAAGGCTTTTATTATCATAGACATGAATACAAATATTTCATTTTACCTTATTACTACGAAGATTATTATAGAATTTCATTAATTGTAATAGAATTATTACTATCATTGAAAAACGTGACGATTTGCTACAAAATTTCTCCCATACGTCAATAAAGAAGTTTCATTCCAACGCCGATAAAGAAGTTTCACTTCAAAAAGCAACATGGCGCGTAACCGAAAAATGTGACGCGTAACGAAAAAATGTTACACTAAATTTTTTTCCAACCTCGATAAAGAAGTTTCACTTCAAAAACAAAAGAGAGGACTAAAGGCCGCGTACGACTCTCATCCCAAAGTTAATAAGACTTTCAGTCTATGTGCGCATTAAATACTCGCTCGTACGGAGAAGAAAAACATTTGAATAAAGTAGGCACACATGGCGGCTGATCACGCACTTGCCTATTAGGAAAAGCTAAATGAACACGAAATACATACAAAAGGAGGTCAAGACGAGGTTTGTGGCGCCAGTGTTTTGTTTTTAATAGTAATTTAGTTTTAATAAGAACATAACATTAAGCATTTTATAATACGTGTTTAAAAGTTATAACAAATGTTAAATTTGACTCAACCTGATATGTGTGCTTAAATTACAACTTGTTCGACAAGACGTCAAAAATAATAAACTATTTCAAGCATTTATATAGAGGTCTCGAGGTCTATTAATCAATGGCACAGTACTAAAAAGAATAGTCGGATATATTAAATAATATTAGAAAAAAATTTACTTATAAAAGCGGTGTCTATATGGTAAAATGTTTGTCACATTTAGCTTATAAATGCGTGTTTATTTAAGACTATAAACAAGAAAACTACAAAATATTTAATCATTTTGAAGTTTTATCAACAATAGTTTAGCATTTAAAATTATGAACTAATTTTACACTACCTAAAGCTATACTTTAAACTTTACAGTAAATGCGGATTACGCGCGGTTAACGCTCGATTCTATAAGATTTCATAACTAAGCCCTACTATAATCTTTAATGATGGTATTCTCCGCCAAAGGGCAGAGGTGACCGGACCTCCCGCGGGTCCACCACTCACTAATTGATTAAAAAGGCGCTTGAACATAATAAAAAGTTCAAAGGTCTTACGATTACACGTCAATCAACTTTTTTGTCAAATTCGTCTATGGTTAATTGAAATTAACCAACTAAAGTTATTCAAGTTAATTTTAAATGGATAACCTAAATTCTATGAATGATGTACTTTTAAAAGCCTCTTCATCAAGGTGATGGTATTTAACCACAAACACACATTTAATGCGACGTCAATCAATTTCTCGTAATGATATTTTAAATGTCCTAATATTACACACAAAACCACTTAGGTGTTTTTCATGAATATATATAATTCAAAGTGTTCTTTTGTGATATATGACGAGGATTGTTTCTCAGATAGTAAATAAATGATTTTTTTAACTAGTTGTTGACAGATAAAATGCAAAAAACCCACTTTATAAAAAGGTAGCTAAACCGCACTTTTGAAAAAGGGGAACGTCGGATCATGTCGATTTAGAGTTGATCAATTACAATCAAGCGAGGAAAGTATACTAACGGCAAAGGCTTGTCACAGCTAATATAGCATTAGAATCGCAAGAATTGTCGATGATCCTTAAGTCGTAATAGCCTTAAGGTAAACCAGATCCTGTACACTTTTAGATCCTTGATTAAAAAGCCATTAGATAAATACGTATTACCATACACAGTACACATAAAACACTCAAGCAACTTAAGGAGTAGTAATTAAAATAGCTGAGGGGTTAGTTTGACCACTTCAGTCGGCACGGTTGGGTGATTCCGGTGTAATTGCTTGTCTAAAGCAATGCCGACAGTAGCGGCGTGATTGTAAACTATTTAAATGCGATATATATTGAGTTCTTGATTCAAAAATGCTTTTGAATCTGTGGCACAGCGTAGTAGGGTAGCCCTATAGCTACTCTGTGGACTGTGTGGTATTTTGTCATAACACTTATTTAGAACTTGACGTTTCTCAAGAGTAAGTCGATCAACTCATACTAACCATTCGCGAGAATATCTTAAAATTAAAGCTATTTCTATTACATTATTTAAGTGACAATGGAGTCTATGAGTTGACCGTTCTTCCGTAATACACGTGAAAAGCATCAACATCCATTTTGTTTTTAATCGTTTACTTAATCTGATTACTGTCCAGACCAAACGCGACAGCGACAACTATAATTCTTAATAATCTTGATAAGACAAATTATAATTTTAGATACATATATTTTTTACTTTTCCCATTGTACAAATGTTATCTATATTAGTAAATAATATTTCGTTTCAAACAACCTTTTCCGTAAACACTCAATGTCACAGTCGAAAAGTGACAGATGACATCTAACCTTGATATAGTGCACTCAATTACTCCTACGTCTAATTAAATTACGAAACACTCTTCCTATTCATAAGTGGTCACCCACACAAGACTTAATATTGAAGGCAAAATCGCCTACGTGATTACTAAGTTCTAATAAATGCCGATTCATAAACAATGGACATACTACCTTTTATTTTATATATAGGATACACAGTTGGTTTTTAACACCACCTAGAGGGGATATTTTTAAAAACTAAAACTAAATTTGATAATTTAAAAAAAACATTTTTACAAATTAAATCTAAATTTATTTTAAAACAGTGAGAAAATTATCGCTAGCATTTTAAAAATAAAGAAAATTTCCCTAGAGTGAAGCTTATGATATTTAGTAACTAGGTTTTTTCAAGTCATTATTAAAAAGTAGGGAATGCAATCCCGATCCCGCGGGATCCCGATCTGGCGAGATCCCGTGTAATTTTTCGGGATCGATCCCGAAGCATAATATGACGAGATCCCGTTCGAGATTGACGGGATTAGGAGACTCATTGAGTTAGTGCAAAACATACGTTGCGTTTCATGATTCAAAAGCTAGAAGACCTAAAAACTCAGAAAAGTTGGTCTCTTCGATGAACAATCGTATCTCCGAGCGTCGCATAAAAGCAACTGCAGCGCTGTTATATTTGAAAAATCCGATTAATCTGAGTGTGGAGGAAGGAACAAAGGGGAGATTTTTGCAATTTGCATATAATTGCTTAGTCACGCTGTTGCCAACCAGTGTTGCGGAGAGGACATTCTCAGCAGCTGGTATATTGCAACGGACATAAGATGCCAGTTAGCAGATAGCGCTCTTAATACACTTTGTTTTTTAAGAAGTAACTTTCAAAATCCCCCTTTACTACTTTTTAATCTCCTTGAGCTATGCCTACTTTTGTGTATTAATGTTCATGTTAGTAAAAGGGTTAATTATTTAGTTAGAAATATTAAAGGATTAAGGCTTTTGTTTTCTTTCAAATAATATTGTTTTAATTAACTTCACTATCACAAACAAGAAGTTTTCATCGTATTCAGTCATGTGTTTTTTTTAACTAGACGAGATCTCGAAAATCTCGGGATCCCGCTGGATTGATATTTCTAATCCCGCGGGATCTCGAATTTATGATCTCGAGTCGGGATTGCATTCCCTATTAAAAAGTAACCAGATTTAATACATTGTATTTGTACGAAAATATTGGTTTAAAATTTACATGTGTATTCTATGATACATTTATCTTAATATTTTAGAGAGGTTTAAACTCTAAAGCAAAATCACAATGTATAAGTTTAACAACATCGTGAAAATTCTTCATGTATAATCAAGAAAATGGTCGCTTTCATCTGATAGGTACGTCTCACCACAACCGGTTGTATTTCATACGAATAGAGCATTGTGCCTGTGACAAATTGTGAAACCTCAGTCTACATTACTTGATGACAAATAACACATTGTATAGAACTCATTTTGCATAATACAACAGTTAGACTGGAGAAGGTTTATCGAACCTAACATATGTAATAGAGAAATCGAAGCTGAGGTACAAAGAAACAGAAACTACTATGATAATTATAATTTTAAACTACCAATAGCAAGAAAACTGAACTCACAACCTGGTGGCAAGAGAAAACCCGGTAGACCGAGGCTGCGATGGTGGGATAGAGTTGTCAAGGACCTCGAAACGATAGGGGTTCGAAATTTGACGCAAGCACTAAATAGATTGCGATGGCGAAATATACTTGAGGAGGTTAACCCACAACTCACAAGGGGCTGTTAAGCCATTGATGATGACAATGAAACTAAAACAGCAATGCAAGTTAAGTGTAAAATGAAGATGTGTATGCTAGTTCGCGTGTGCCTGCCTTAAGTGAATTTTTTTTGAAGTTATACTTTTGGCGCGTTAGGGAAAAATGACGAGAGTAAATTCTTACGATGCGCGCGCACACCGATACAAAAAACCGACACCCTGAAGTTGAAAAGAGTCAAAAATTTTAAATTTTAATGATACTTCTAACTAAATGAGCTTTCGATAAAACGCAACTGTTTCGTTGTGACGCACAAATGATTACCTACCTCAAAAGTTTAACAACTAAAGATCTTATTCATAAACGTATAAACGTACATAAAAAAAATATGTCAAGTTTCTTTGCAAATGACAGGAATTATAAGGCATCTAATACACACTTTAATACTTCATTATAATTATATACATACTAACAAGTTTACCTTAAAAGGCGAGTTTGCAGGTTAATATTGTTTATATTACATAGATTATGTCACGAGGCGAGTTTAAAGGGTATTTCCAAGGGCATTATTTGTCGCCTCTATTGAGGTGTATAATTTACACAACATTAACTACTAGCAATTTTTTATTTACTATCGAATATGGAATTAGGAAATCACATAACACATCTTGATAGCTTTTGTTGTTATTATATTGTTTAATAAGAGCAGTGTTGGCCTAGTGGCTTTAGCGTGCAACTCTAATCCCTGCCCTGGGATTATGTAACTCACTTTTCGAACTCGCACAGCGGTTTTCCCATCGGCGGTCGCTCTCAAATCAGTCGTGAAGCAGTCATTTTACGATTTGGCATTCTGAAAAGGTGGGAGCTTGTAGTTTATTGTTTATCAGAATGCCAAATCGTAAAATGACTGCTTCACGACTGATTTATGAGCGACCGCCGATGCGAAAACCGCTGTGTGAGTTCGAAAAGTGAGTTACATAATCGCAGGGCTGGTATCGGTGCGTTCTCCGGCTGTGCACCAATGGACTTTCTTTCTATGTGCGCATTTAACATTCGCTCGAACGTTGAAGGAGAACATCGTGAGGAAACTGGCATGCCTTAGATCCAAAAAGTCGACGGCGTGTGTCAGGCACAGGAGGCTGATCGCCTCCTTGCCTATTTGATTGACAAATGATCATGAAACGGATACAGAAATCATTTATTTTATTTTTATTCAATAATAATTATTGTATTGGTAAGAAAACAAAACAAAAGATTTTATACTGTAAAATCAAACCACAAAGGAATTCATATTCCATATACTAGTAAATTACGTATAGGAATTATAGGCAATATATTCATCATCTGTGATCAATTTGTAAGTGCCAGTTGTGAAATACAAACCATAGTCTCTGTAACAAGATTCCTACTCCTGCGAGGGGTGTTTTTAATTATTACGCCTGAATTATTACTTAAAACTGCAACGTATACTTTCTGAATGCCGCTGCCAAATTGTTTTTTATTTTTATTTCTACACATGCGCGATTAAGGCTGATAGCTGGACAGCCCTGGGATTCTGTAACTCACTTTTCGAACTCGCACAGCGGTTTTCCCATCGGCGGTCGCTCTCAAATCAGTCGTGAAGCAGTCATTTTACGATTTGGCATTCTGAAAAGGTGGGAGCTTGTAGTTTATTGTTTATCAGAATGCCAAATCGTAAAATGACTGCTTCACGACTGATTTGAGAGCGACCGCCGATGCGAAAACCGCTGTGTGAGTTCGAAAAGTGAGTTACAGAATCGCAGGGCAGATAGTAGACATAAATAAAAAAGCCTCTAATGCTGTTTAGTTTAGATGTTAAGTATCAAGTAAATGAATAATATAATATTTAGTCCATATCTATTGGCAAAGGCTTTTCTCTCGCACTACACCCTCTGTCTTCTTTGCCGATGAGTAGGGATGTCTACCGATTCAAATTTAATGACGTGGAATAAGTGATACCTGTATCTTATATTCCATAATAAACATATTTGATTAAAAAAACGGTTATTTATTTATTTACAGGTTTCGACTAACGCCTCCTCTAAATTTTTCCAATCTTGTTCTCTAGCGGTTCGAATACATATTGGACCACCTTTTTATCGTCCAAATTATATTATAGAAAATGCATCAAATCGGCATACACATCATTTCATTACGTTATCGAAATAGCGAGTTTTTTAAACTAGTACAAGTATCGCCGTAATTGTATGAACACCCTGTATTATTTAAGGTATCAGCATCACTGCAACACAATGAATGCCTGTTTCTATGAATTGCGGTTTGCTCGTAAACGGAATTGGAACAGGGTTTACAGTTCATTGGTTCATTGAATGAGCTATTTATATAGAGCGTAATCGAAAATGTTCAATTTATTCTTAGATTCTTGAAACTTAATTATATATTAGTTATACAGTCAAAATCTGTTATAACAACATCGAAGGGACTACTCATATTTCGTCATAGTCGTGCAATAGTGACGGATCTGACATATAGTAAACTTTACAGGGCAGCCATTTCAAACTAATATAATCATGTTGGTTTTTGTCATAAGTATTTTAATTCATTTTTTGTTATTATGAAAATTAGCATTCAAGCAAACAAAAGGGTTTATTTTGAAACAATATAAAAATAATAACATTAAATTTTACAGTTTTCTAAAAAAATCCCATGTTTCTACCAAATCCGTCACTTTACCGACTGATTAATTTGAAATTTAAAACACATGGAATATTTTTTTTAGTGTAGCCGTAATATTTAGTCTATTTAGTATACAAATATGATAAAAAGTGAATTTTTTTTTTTTTTTCAAATCGGACATTTTTCCACGATCACGACGATTTGGTCGTAAAAACCGATAGTCGTAACAGCCGATGACGTTGTTATTGAGAACCTAATACAATAGATTTCAGCCCGGTCCTTTGATTTTGGCCAATATAACCGGTATGTTAGTCTAAACGATGTCGTCGTTAACGGTTTTGACTGTAGTTCACACCCCGACTACGCGTCTGAAACACTTAAAAACCTCAGACAGAAGACTTTGTTTGCCTCATTGGTTAGAATGTTTGACAGTTGACTGCGCTTAGAAGTTGATATACCCAAGTAACATTCCTACAATATCACTTAAATACAGATTTAACTGATAACCTTTGTAGGTTAAAACTTATTAAGATGAAAATAAAATAATCTTAATATGTTATTTTTGTAAAAATGGTGAATGACAATGTCATATCATACCTAATATATAAAATTCTCGTGTCGCGGTGTTTGTAAACTCCCCCGAAACGGCTTGACCGATTCTCATGAATTTTTGTGTGCATATTGGGTATGTCTGAGAATCGGACAACATCTATTTTTCATCCCCCTAAATGTTAAGGGTAGTCCACCCCTAAATTATTATTTTTTAATTTTTAGATGAATTTTTTTTTAATTTTTTATGATACAGCATTAAAAAATACATACAACCCCTTATTTTCACCCCTCTACGATCAATCCCTATTTTTTATTATAAATGATATACATGGCAAAACGACGTTTGCCGGATCAGATAACAATCTTTTGATTTGAGCTTGTGCCCACAAGGTCGGCATGTGGATTTTGCTCTTCATCGCTGTATTATCCAATTTATATTAAGGCATATTAAATTAAGCACCTCCAAAACCTTCCTCAGGAATCACAACCAAAGTGAAAACTGTGCAAAAATTAGTTTTTTTATGGCGTTCTTACAGAGACCTCGGTCGCGTCTCTCAGAACGCCATAGACTGAATTTTATAATACGTAAGAATAATTATTGAGCAGAGCAGTGTTGGCCGAGTGGCTTCAACGTGCATCTCCCATCTCTGGGGTCGTAGGTTCGATTCCCGACTGTGCACCAATGGGCTTTCTGTCTATGTGTGCAATTAACTCTCGCTAGTACGGTGAAGGAAAACATCGTGAAGAAACCGACCTAAAAGTCAACGGTGTGTGTCAGGCATAGAACGTTGATCACGTACTTGCTTATTAGAAATGATCACGAAACAGATATAGAAATCTGAGGACTAGACCTAAAAGGTAGCACCATTGGTAATATATAAGAATTATCATTGATAAAAGTAAACCCAAAATCCTATTTAATACATAAGTATGTATTACACTTATGCGAAGTAAAAATAACAACGTTTAATGAAATGATTCATGCGGTAAAAAATATCTTCATTAATACAAGTTACGACACATTCGTATGCAATTAAAAGCGTATTTTTTATTACATTCAATTATAGAATAATGAAAGTATAAATATCATAATAGAACATATTGTTTCACGATGCTGAACCGAATTAATAGATATTTTTGACGGGTTATTTAGCTGTTATATTATCTTTTTCATACATAATTTTATTTACGTTTGTTCTAACTAATTTATTCAATAGACTTTGGGTTAAATAAACTATTTGGACATAATCGTACACTCGAAGCCGAACAATTTTCCATGGATAATTGCCACGTAAACTGCAAATGATTTTCACTATATCATTTTATATTCTTCAAATAATGTGCATTCAGCCTTTTTAAATAAACAAAACAATTATCTATTCTATTTCTACCATATCAAAAGTCACAGTTTGTATTATAAAATGGTTATACAATAGATCCATACAAAATTCCAGGTATACGGTATTAAAACACCTGTTAAGTTGCCAACAGAATAACAAAGTGTTTTGTTATGGTAAGTAGTAAGAAATAGCGTTAGTTGATTCTAAGACTCGGTTCAAAACACTGATAGAATGAAAAGATGAGTATCTGGCGGTCAAAGGATGAGGTCATTAAATTATCGAATAGTTTTTTTGTTTTTTAAAACTTCATACTAAGTTCCATATTTGAAAATTCTAGTAGTGCATAAATCACTCGAACATGCAGTAGGTGAATATTGTTTACAAATTCAATATGAACAGAGATTTCAAAATATATTATTAATGCTTCGTACGTTTTTATTGAGACAACGTTACCGAGAAATCTGAAAATGTGTCAGTTAATCGCCGTTAATGGCCATCGGCGGTTTCGTGAAAGTTACTGAATAATAAAATAAGTTAAAAAAGACGTTTTTTTGCTTATATTGCTGTCCCTATTCACGCTCTTGGCTGTGTTTACTTTATTACTAATCTTTAACGCAATCTTGTGTTGTGACATCACCCCTCGAAATCTATTCTGAATAGGAGTTAAATATGAATGATGATCTACTGCCGAACTAATAATAATTATATTCATTTGGGTGTTAAAAACTAACACGATACAAAGTCTAGAAAAGTATTTTTCTTTGAGCTCCACTTTCGATAATCAAGTAGAAATATAGAAAAGATTTAAAGTTGATTGGGTTTCTCCGAAGCTATATAAAGAAAAAGTAAGCACGCCATTTCAACAACAGTTATGATGATAATATTCCGGAACTGATTCGTAATAGCAAAAGAATTGTACAATACAAGTTCAAGGCGAAATCGAACTGATAATTTTTTTTTCACTGGCGAGTCGAACGCAAGTATAAGCTTGTCCCTTATCAAAATAAATAAAACTGCAATCACAAACTGTTACGGACGCCAACCTGATTATACCGTTAGGTGAGACACGAACTGACCTAGTGCCGAGAAAGCTATCAGGCCGAGTTTCGCTTTAGGTACGAAACCAATACATAAAGATCATTTTCATTACGACCACGTACCATCAAAAGGCGATAAGATCGTTAAAGCTGATGTCATACCCACAATAGAACAGGACGTCGTTAGAAGAACAGAAGACCTGAGATAGTCTCATTATCATTGCGCTGTAGCGTTTGTTAATGAATGTTAATTCACTGCAAGTGGAACTGATTCAATTGCTATCACTGTTTGAAGATGGCATTGAACTTTGTTTACGTATCACTTGGTTAGTTTTAAATAGGCCAAAGACATTAAAAACATTTAAATACTCTCCATGGATGTATTATAATATTGACTACGTGTACATTGAGAAATACTCGCTATAAAGACTTGGTGTAGCACAAACTGTCGAGTTACTGTATTGATAAATTTCACTTAAAGCGACTTTGAATAAAATAAGAAATCTACTAATTTATTGACCTGCCATGTTTGTTTATTTTTACCCGTATTATACATATTATTCATGAAAAATAAATCCGTAGTTTTATTGTTTCAACTAAAGTACTCATCCATCTCAGTCAATGACAGGGTAAACACAATTTCACAGAAAAATGCGAAATACTATTAGTACTATTATTAGTTAAATGACAGCCTGATTTTATTTCTATGATGTAGTTACAAGGAGTTTACCGTAGTTTCATGTTAAAAACGTTGATTCTTGTGTCACACTTGAATTCTTCAAGATAACAGACTAATAAAATAAATGCAGATGTTGAAATCTAAGATAATAACGAATAAGAAATTTCCATTGTTCAACACTTGTTATCTTAGCCACTGTAGATTATAAAAAACATCGGTTAGCAAATGTTAGCGAGGAATTTCTAAACATTGTATTAAGTAGCAAGAAGCTAAGGGAGATCCCAAATGCGTGAAAGCAGGGTATTATTAGCTCCGTGGGGTCGACGTGCCTGTCTCCCACGCTGCGCCGGCGCGCCTGTGTCAGATCTGCTAGTGAAAATATGTGGAACCAACTGTGAAGTTACATTTTAATTACGTCAAAATTTAGAAGCCGTATGATGGGTACTTTCGTGTAAATATCAATTTTGGAGTATTTATTTTAAATAATGAATGATTCTAGAATAACTTGGGCACCTAATGTTTTCTGAAGCAGAATCCAACATATAAGATTTTTAAATAATAATACCATAACAGCTGCACGCTTCGTCATATTTATTTCGTTGTCATCCGATATCATCCGAATCAATTAAGCGAGCTAAGTTTTTGACAAACTTGCTATAGTATATTGAATACGTACCCAACGCTTGTACAAGTTTAACCCATTTGTGTCTCATTATTTTCTTTTAAATCATCATATTGCTTCCTTATAAGGAGATCGCTATCACAAACTGATCTAGACTAGAACAATGTCATGCGTCACATTTATGGTCACGGAATACTAAAAAGTGAATGGATTGCACAAAAACAAGTTCTGTATGATTGTAGACAAATGTTAATGTAAATATACACGAGGCAGAAATACATAAATTACTATCTGTTTAACGATTATTGACGATTGGAAAACCATTTAAAGAAATTATCTATGAAAATATCATCCATAAAGAGATCTTTAAACATATGTTTGCAATAAGGATTACCTTGATTTGGTAAATAGATAGACTTTTGCAAAATTTCAGTAATGTGGTGTTATTACAATTAAAATTTAGCGTGTAATTAAAATTCAAAATTGATTTTATGATTTACAGCGATTCAATGGAATCAAAGGCCAGATCCGTTACGAAAAAGGATGTCTTCGTGATAAATCCTTGACTTGGTAATAGTGCATTTCCTGTTAATGATTGAGTTCGTAACATTATATTGATTCATTAAAATTTAATTAACATTGCCAAACGACGGATGATAAAATAAAATATAAAGAACTTGCTACAAGAATAATAAAATTAAGAAAATCTACGTTATTGTATTGAAATTAATAGAGTATATTATTATATTTCTTTCTTGATATGAGTCGCGACATAGCCCGAACTGTGTATGTCAAAAACGTTAGAGTTTGGCATATTATTATAAGATAGGGGAGCCGAGCCACGGGACAGCCACAAAAGGCACCGCGTCTCATGGACACCCATTTTATTGGCGTTGTCAGTCTTTGAGGCAGGAGTAAAATCTTAATAAAAAAAAATTGCGAGTCGTGTCTCCCAGGGAAGACCTCCACCGAGGGCGTATTCCACAGTTTCTTGCCAGTTCTTCCTACCCGCTCTACGCCCTTGACTTGACGTAAATTTACAATTAATTTAACCTCTTTTTGACGATTCATAAGTGTACTTGTTTACCTATATGAATAAAGATATTTTGAGTTTGAGTTTTGAGTTTGTAAATTTCCAAAAGAATGACTAGTAAAGCTGACGGTGTCTTCCACCATCCGCTTTACTAGGCATTCTTTTCAGCCATCGAGGTGGTTCGGATAAAATGTGAAATTATTATAATACGGGAGTTCATGCTTCTGTGTGTGTAGTTCAGCTTTCTAACACTTAAAAACCTATTTATTGCACTCGTGTCTTATCGTATTGCGTAAACAATTACTACACACAACAATCGTTACTTTGTTCTGTACCGAGAAACAATCTTTGTCCTGAAGATTCTCATTTAATGCCAAACTATTTGTAGAGACAAAATTAATAGTTCCCATGAGAGAAAATTGTATCAACTATTAATTAAATTATATTAACAATTTATTTAGATTGGCATACAGAGTGTACGTGATATGTCTGCCTACTAACCTACCAATTTCCATAATAGGTAGTGCACGATCTGTCGTTTTAACAAACCCACTTACCTCAATATGGCCATTTATAAAATTATTACCTACATTGTACAAATTTGTTGAAGTCCAGTAATAAATATTGGTGAAATAGTTAATATAATCTCAGCTGTCCCTAGAGATACCTTTGCTTCTAATTTTATAGGTTTATTTATGTTTTCATAATTTTTCACGCAATTGTGTTTTTTTTATATAGTATGGATTAGATAAATAATAATATAGTTTCTGACATTGATCTTCAATCATTTCACATATGATCTTTTAAGTATGATTGCTTAATACACTAGTGCCTACATCAGAGGATCATCCTATCATCTTTATAAATTTAATCGTGTCATTATCAGGCCTCTGTGTCTGGAATGCTTTTCTTAAATTGAATCTTAACCCTAGTGAGTGACTATACTAAGGCGGATATATTAAATCAGTCCAAAATAATTACTCTTTGGACGGTGTCCCAACAGATAAACACCTAAACCAGCCAAAAATACAACATGGCGTCGGGTTCATAATAAAACAATTTAATGGGCCAGCGCGTTTTCCGCGGTGACGAAATTCAGCGCCGACGCATTCGTTACGCAATAGCGAGCGAGATTTTAAGAGAAAACTGGTGATACTAAAATATGCTACGTATAATTAATTGCTGACATTATTTAGCAAGAATTTTGTCAGATTAATTTACTTGCAGGAAATTATTTTAATAACCGGACTAACTATTCAAATTATAGATATAGATTTTAAAATAACAATTGTCTTTTTCCGATAAAACAGTACTTAAAATTCATTACAATTAACATAAATCTTTTAAATTAAACCTTAACTTCCTTCTAAGTGTATGATAGAGGAAATGAACGACAGGAATGCATTTTTAATTCTGTTGCCATAAATGGTTTATGTAAATTCTAGAGATGATTGTCGATTGTCAACTTGCGGATCTTTATATATTTTAATATTGACAAGCTTTTAATTGCTCTCTTAATAATGTAAAAAATCTAATATATAAACAATAGTACATAATCTAAATATTTTTTGTCTAAAAGTGTTACGACGCACTTTCTCAAATTCAATTCGTGATTGAAATGCATGACTTTAATACATTCAAAAACTACAAATGTTCTAGAATATAATCAAATGAATTTGTCAGTACCATAGAGATCTTAATAATAAATTACTTTTAGTTTATACGTATAAAATAATTTACCTGAAATATTACGCATACAATTAAAAGGACAGAGACCTAACGATATTGTGTGTCCAGCCTCCATATACTATTCAAATTATCAAAAAGCTGTTTATTTAAAATATTATATTCGATTCAATTTAAACGCGTTCCCAGTAATGGAAATCAGCGCTAAAAAGGGGTGATGAGTGGGATTTGTTTACAGGGCGCGGCGGAAACGTCTCGCGTCATTGCATCTTTATATAACTGTGTTCAGTAACCGGAAGAATTTTGTCACTGATGATAATCGAGTTCTTAATTAGAAAGTAAAGTTGAACTAGTTGTCGAATTTACTATTATGGACCAACTCTTTATTGCTGTTATAAAGAAGTATTTGAAAACGAAGATTTTTTATGTATCGAGTAAATTGTATATTAGTCTAAAGTTAAACTATTCAGCCGAGAGAAGTGATTTTAAAGATTTGATTTGATTACTAGCAAAATCTATTAAAATTCTTAAGAACGCTTATTTGCGGCAGGCGGTACCTACTTTTTGGCGGTACTCTTGCATCTTTATTGAGTGAACACGCCTTTTGATAGGGATGTTTATTCAAAATTAAATATAAATGAGAGAAAAACAATTACAAACATACACGTAAATGATACGAAACTGTTAATACTAATTGAGCAATTCAAAATAAGGAACACGATAACGAATTTACGATGCCTTTCAACTGACAGTTTTATAATTGGTATTATGAGCACGTCAGAAAGAAATTTAATTAACGTAAGACGTTTTTCTCAAGACATACAACTTGGCAGACAGACTTGGCGTAAAACAGGAGTATACATCTATATATTTAGAACATAGTGGGTCACTAAGATTATGCAGGATGTCCCAAAAGTTTACGTCAAGCCAAAAGCCGAGTTAAGCACGCAGTGGTTAATTCTAGAGAATAAATCAATTCTGTCGTGTTTTTTTTTTATTATTGCCATTTAAATGAAATTAATTTTATGCGCCCTGTTCATTCCATAATTATAATCAAATATTCAACCGTGTTGATGCAAGTGACATATCCTGATAGCGCATTTAGTCCCAATTCTAAAGTATTATGTTTATTTCCAGGGGTTTCCCACTATCACCTGATTTCGGAATGACGTTGACGGGACACACTATATAAAACTTATTCATATTTTAAACGTTCAAGTGACATAAATTGTAAGTGTCAATAAATTTAATTAAATAAATGATCTATCCAAAATACTACGCACTAATTAATTCTACATCAGCTCACTAGCTAATTGCATATTTAAAAAAGCAACCGCTTTATAAATATTCAAGAACACTCCCATATATAAAATAAATCATAATCATTAATTCCCCTACAATGTTACGGTATTCGATCTTATAATTAACGGGCGTTGATTGAAATTTTGGATTCATGTCAAATTATAATAAAATGCAGACATCGATTTGACCATAGATATCGCTGCTGAATTTTACTACATTTTGAATGCGCACTGAAAAAATACTTAAAATAAATCAATCAATCAGTGGTGCTACAACTTTTTTAGGTCTCGGCCTCAGATTTCTGTATCTGTTTCATCATCATTTATTAATCTAATCGGCAAGTAGGTGGTCAGCCTCCTGTGCCTGACACACGCCGTCGACTTTTTGGATCAAAGGCAAGCCGGTTTCCTCACAATGTTTTCCTTCGCCGTTCGAGCGAATGTGAAATGCGCACATAGAAAGAATGTCCATTGGTGCACAGCCGGGGATCGAACCTATGACCTCAGGGATGAAAGTCGCACATCGCACTTGGCCAACACTGCTCGCTAAAAATACATATGAGATGTGGTTTTATTTACATATGAGATACCCTAATGCCATGTTTTTTACAATACCTTCACCGTACGAACGATTGTGAATAGCGTACATATATAAAAATAGTCAATGGGTAGGTACACAGCCAGGATCGTTACTCCTACTTGTATGTACGGGTACAAGTATGTAACTACTTAATCTAAAATTAATTATGGCAGTATAAAAACATATTAATTTATTTTAAATTGGAAAGCTAACCCGTAAATAGATTATTGGATATTCAGTTACAAAATAATGAACCGGATGTCCATATTTTGAACCTCACAATATTTGGTTCATTGGTTTAGACCATTAGGCGCACCCATCCTGGAATCTTACCGCGCCTTACCATCTTAATGGTTAAATGTTTCCGCGCATGATAATATTTAACAATTCTCTCTGAAACAGAATCTATGTGCCAAGTGTGGGAGTGAATATATGGTTCCTAGACCAATTACCACAGATTTTTTATATATAACATATTATTAATGGCAATTTTAGCACGACAGTTATAAAGGTGCGTCTGTATGCGGACAATTATATTTCCATAAACTACATATTGGAATGCAATAATTGATAGAAAAAATACAAGTACTTTTGCATAATACTGGCGCCATTTCCATATTACTCGCATTTATTTCTCGTTTTTTTAATGTCATAAAATATATGTGACAAATTTCCTTACCTGTAACATACAAGTATGAAGTAAATACTCTTGGGCTGTGCAGTTTAATTGCACAGGCTCAAATTAAAGATTTAAGTTGCTCGTAGATAGTACTGTACCCCAGAGCTGGTTCCTCGCTCAACGAATAATTATCGCATTACATCGAGGAAATGGTGCCAGCAATAAACACACAGCCACAGAGACCAAACTTTTTAAATTGTTTCTAGTTAACTATTTATCAATTTTTAACTATTATTACTATTACTACATAGGTTAAGAATACCAAATACTACACTATATCGTAAAAATGACTTTGCAATCTTGTCTTGCATTATGATTCAACTTTTTTTTCTTTTAGTTGCATGACATTTGCGGTGAAAATTATAACGATTAAATCCTTAGCGGTTTTGCGTTTAACCGCTTGCGGGACAAAACTACATTAAAGTACCTTTCATACTTGTTCTTAGAATGAGTGAACTAGCTTCGACTGAGGAAATTAATTTCCCTCACATTCGCATTAATAAAATTATAGCTTACCCGTCAGGAAATAAAAATAATTAGACTGGTGACATACCTGTAACAAAAAAACAAATTATTATATTTTTATATGTACGTACGGTAGATATAATAATTATTAAGCACCTATCATATGAATATCGATTTTAAATGATCATTAAAAGGCACTCTATACATTAAATATGTTTGTTAATGAAAAGTTTTATGTACCTTTAGCCAAACATTTAAAAATATACTAGCTTTCCAATGGTGAAAGAATTTGAAGAAAGAAAATGAGAACAATTTTGACAGTAATTTTTAAGTTTATTCGTTTCAAAGATTTATAAACATTTTATATAACACTATAGCCACTACTCGGTCCGAATTATAGGTGCGTGTCTTATGAAACACTTTTTATACAACAAATAATATTTATTAACGTTAAATATTTATTAACAGTTTCATATGTTTTTCGTCCTATGAAGACAACGTGCCACAAACGCATGAGGTGAAATGTGAAGGTAGGAAGAACGAGTAGAAGAATGTGTTTACTATCCAAACCACGAGGTGAAATATGTATATTTTATTAGCAGAAACGGGAAACCATATAAATTAAGGGCTTTTATCTAATACTTCTGGCAAAAAATACATAATACCAAATCAAGAGTGCGACCGTGGGATCTCTGAATACGTTTTGCGTTAAATTTATTCCGCGTCCAGACAGGTTGAGCTCATGATCGTAGTTCCGGTCCCAGACAACCCTCGTTTGTTATGCTACACAAGGATTCACTCCATGACCGTAAAATACAATCAGTTTTTTACGATTTCAATAAATCTGTTTTTACAATTATCAATCCATTCAATCTAAATGAGACCTTATAATGTTTTTGAAACTCACCCTAATAATACATAAACTTGACTTATTAAGGTATGTTTATCACTAGGAATAGGTACTTTTTATTATTTTTGTCATTGGGGCCATTCAAGTATTATTACGTAAGCAGACTCCCCAAGTTGCGCCAAAAATTAATGCGTACATTATTTTATTGTAGGAATCCTCGAAAATGTATTTCGTTTTCAAGCATAGAGTAATATGTGTAAAAAAGTAAATAATTACTGTTGTCGTAATCGTCAAATAAGAAAATCAAAGACCCCCTCTATAGTGCTTACGTAATACTTACTTGAACGGCCCCCTAACAGCTGACCCTTAATCAACTAGGATGCACATATTCAATTTAAAATTCAAACACGAAATAAACATAACATATTAATTAGGAAAAATAAGCTAAAGAATATTTCAGTCCACGGATTATAAAAAAATCTGTTAATTCGTTGACTAATTTAATACATATATACAATATACATATATGTATATGCCATTTTTAGAAGATTAGTGAAATCATAAAAAAATAAAATTCTCACAATATTTTTACTTCTCTACTCATAATATTTTTAGCACCACAGTAATATGTGTAAAAAAAGTAAATAATTACTGATGTCGTAATCATCAAATAAGTAAATCAAAGACCCCCCTCCAGTGCTTACGTAATACCTACTTGAACCGCCCCCTAGCAGCTGACCCTTAATCAACTAGGATGCACATATTCAATTTAAAATTCAAACACGAAATAAACATAACATATTAATTAGGAAAAATAAGCTAAAGAATATTTCACTCCACGGATTATAAAAAAATCTGTTAATTCGTTGACTAATTTAATACATATATACATATATGTACATGCCATTTTTAGAAGATTAGTGAAATCATAAAAAAATAAAATTCTCACAATATTTTTACTTCTCTACTCATAATATTTTTAGCACCACCCTTTATATCGAGAACTTAAAAACCGTTTAAAAATCATTAAACACCAAATTCGCACGAATAATAAGCAATTTTAAAGTCAATGAAGTAATTGCTAATTGCTTAGCGGTAATTTGAGGGGTTATCGCTAACAATAGGACCCGTACAGTTATCAAATAATGCAGGAGTGGTCGATAATAAATATGCGGGCGATATAACTGGCAAGCTTTTTCTTAGATTATTAATATAGATCGCTGTAATGCGATTCGAATGAAACTGTATTTGTTTATCGACAATTTGTTTTAGGTCCGTTACAGACGCTTTATTTAAATGTACTAATTAAATAATTGTAATAATAATTAACTTAGTAAATACGTCAATAATCCGTCAGTTTATTAACTTCTTTTTGAAGCAGATATTAAATACTAATTCACGCGGGTGTAACTAAATAAATAAAACCTGTGGCTACAACCGCTTGATCTTGGACTCAGACTTCTGTATTAGATTTATATGTAAAATATAATAGGCAACTGATCGGCCTCGTCTGACAGTCGTCTAAAGCATGCCGGTTCCGTCACGATGTTTTCCTTCACCGCTTGTAGCGAGTGTCATAAAAAGAAAATAAAAGTCCAGCTGCTGTTCGAAGTTACGAACTACTCCTCAGGGAGGAGAGTCTACGCTCTAGCCACTAGACCAACACTACTTTTGCTCGTTTAACAAGAGATTACCTTTTAAAATTTACCCTTGATATTTATGCTTGAAACGTTTTTTAAAGTCCAAAGCAAACACAGTAATGTAATGATAATCCAAGATTTTAGTAAAACCTTTTTAGAATTATTAATATAGCTAATTTATAAGCGCGATATTCGCAAAATGTGCAATATAAATCGCCTAATTATGTATGTTGGCAACACTCCAGATCTACATCTAGTTTTCTTACAAGCGTCATTTTCGTTTTTAGATTTACATTTTATTTCGTATAATTTTTTTACTTCTGAGCGTGGAGTAAAGCGCTGCGTCCGTACCACAAGTACACAAGTCGATTTTATTCGGTTTAAGGCCGGTAAAGAATCACGGCTTTTTATCATCGCAGGTTTTGTTATCGAAGCAACGATCTTGATTGTTCAAATAACTGAATTTCATTATGCAGCTAGGAGAACGCACCATCTCAAGATTGTGCAGTTTATTTCTTTATATAGCAATGATCTAAACTAAGTTTTGATTCAGTGCTAAACGAACACGAAAGTACTGTTAATTACATATTTGCTCATGTAAGTAGAAATAATTAAATTAACACATGATGTCGCGTCGTGGCCGAGCCAATAGGTTATTGTAGGAAGGAGATGAAGATACGATAAATAGGAAGAGAGAGGGAGATAGTTATCCGACTAGCTAATGACAAATTGCTAACTTCATTCCGATGAGTCACATATTTTGGTCTAGAATAAGATTTATCTTTAATGTTGCTAGCATACAAGTTTATTTAAAAAAATATAAGTATATATAAATATATTTTAAATTTGAACTTTTAATTAATGGAATAAGATAAATTATAGCCTCAACAATAATCAGTATGTTTCTTAGTTTCCTTAGAATATGTTTTCACCAGCGACAGCTTTGACTATTTGTTTTATTTTAATTTTAAACAAGGTAGCTAGATACAATAAAATAAATAAATTGTAATATAATAATGCACCAAGACTATGCTTTACCACTTACTATAAGATATTTAGTACCGAATGGAATTTAATTCAATAATATAAGTATAAAAAAAAACAAACTAAAATTAATTTAAATATGTAGTACCTTAATGATATTTCTCGCTGCATTTATAATAAACACAATAAGTTTCTACACAGCGTGGTAACAGCTACATTAATTGAAAGATCTTCTTAATTTCTTCTAATACTAGTACATAATATATATATATATATATAATATATATGTACTAGTATTGAAACCAGATGGTGTATACGAGGTCTGCTACGCCTCAGGAAGTGGTAACCAATGACGTAATGTCTAAAAACAATTACAAAGTAAGCCAGCATTCATGTCAAAGTAACATATTAAGTTGCACGTAGGCATGAATGAATCGGTAAACATTGGTTCACCAAATTGCCTAATGCGAAATGAATGGGACACTATACACTTCCACAGAACATAGAACCATTCAAAATTACAATCCTGTCAAAATTTATGGAAAATACATTTAATTAGATTAAAAATATCATAATTGTTTTAGAAAGTAATTTGTATTTTTAAATTTTATTACTTAATTATTCTCCTAGGCTGTAGAAATAGTTTCTATTATCTGAAGTGAATTCAAAAGAATACTACAGTCGCCTACAAAGTTGTCAAAAAATTATGGACAAAATAAAATATGCTTATTTAGATTGCTTACATGAACAATATCATTTTAGTATTGTCTTTTATTGACATAACTTTAACACATTTAAAGAAAACACTTTTTACCGGATTGAAGTTATGTATTATTATAAATTTACAATTATTTTACATAATTTTTAATTTTGCCCATGACCACGCACGCTGTAAAGCACGCGAAACGTCGGAAAAATTTAAAATTATGTAATATTATAAATTTAAAATTAGTAAATTTATAATATTATACATAACTTCAATCCGGTAAAAAAGTGTTTTCTTTAAATATCATTTTATCTAATCTCAGTGTTTGCACGAAATTACAATGTTTATGAATGTTTATTTTAGTGCAGAAATAAAACTGATATTTTTTGTATTTAACTTCTAAACTATGAGATTATGTGCGAAGTTTAATTTAATTTATTCCTAATCCTCTTCTATCCTTAATTAGTTTCTTAGACTTAGTTTAGACAAATAGGAGCATAATTTTGGCAGATGTCAAAGTTAATTCGCACTTATGGCGTGCCTTTGAATAATACCTATAGTAGTTGCTTAGATTGTAGAAAAATTTAATATCATAGTGTAACTCCCAGAATCTATTTATTAAAGTGACATTCCCATTATTGTACCCAGTGCGTCTTGAGTGTGTAAGGCTTTCTCAACTGTGGTGAGGTAAACTCTGGCACCAATACCGGCGCCGCTGCATCCCACACATGTTTCGCAACAGAGGCACTTTCAACATTTAACTGTTTGGTTACCTATTAGTAACGTTTGGTTTGATCATTGAATTCGAATAGGTTATGAAAATCGTATCCTAAAATGGAGGCTTAAATTGATTTCTGATTGATCGTTATAACTGTAATGATCAGCATTTAACTGAGTGTGTGAGCCAGGTATAGGTTGCCGTATATTTTAAATTGTTAAAGTGATAAGTTTTATAATAATTTTTAATGCCTCTTCATTAATTACGAGCATGAATTATTGGAAATCGAACTAGGAACTCCGGGTTAGCCGCTTAACCACTAAACACTATACCTCATTTCAGTTATAGAATAAGTTTATTTTTAGGTTAAAATTTTTGAAAATCCATATAAAAAAGTTTCTTATACTTTCCTGCATACAAAGATTATTTAAAATAATATTCTTATAAATAAAACTAAGCCTATTAGCTGCTGCGTGAGTGCCATGTTTTTGTCACCGAATACTTTTTATCTCGTAGAGAAAGTTGAAAAACTAGACGTATCACATTTATAATCGGACTGTTTTGATTTTCACAAGCCGGAAGTGTAGCGAAAGAAAGCTCGACACGGCTGAGGTCGTTGACATATTTATTTTTAAGTCACCATTAATTACCCGAGAGTATGGCATGATCGAATGCTCTCTGGAACGTTTTTAAAATAGGAATTTTAAAGGGGTATTAAGTTGTAATGAATTCATTTTTAAAAAATTTACAGGTATTCAGACGTGCAAAATCACGTGGAGCTTTCTGGACTCTAGACAAATTTAATGCGCGTTAAGCGTTTACCGTAGGTTTATAATCAAATTCTTTGTTATTTCTAGTTGACAGGACATGAGACATTCGTACTTAGCACGTAGTCTTGCCTGTGAATATGTACCATAAGCGTACAGATTTTGGAGACCGACTTGTGCTTTACAACGATTATGTTCTAGAAGAGTCGTGGCTTCAGCATGCGTCTCTCATCCCTGTTGTAGGTTCTAACCTCGGCTGTGCACAAATGGACTTTCTATGTCCTTATATTTAACACTAAGTCGTACGGTTAAGTGAAACATCGTGAGCAAATCGACTTCCCATAGACTTAAAAAGTCGACTGTGTTAGGCACAGAAGGCTGATCGCCTACTTGTCTATTACAAAAGGAAGTGATCACGAAACATATACAAATCTGAAGCCCAGACCTAAAATGTTGTAGAGCCTTTTTTTATTTTACAATGGTTGTGTATGAAGTTCGAATGATGCATTATATTGTACGTGTACTTATATTCAATTTATTCATGTATTATAACCACTTGTGACATTATTAAAAGTCCTATAAAAAATTCAACATAATTGTTCGATACAAAAATAACAAGAAGTATTTAGCATAATAACAAGATCTAGCACCGATTAGCATAATCTATGATTAAAAATATATCATTAATATTCGCGTAAACATAACAGGTTATATGCGCAGGAGTGCAGAATCGCGTGAAGGCCAAATAGCACAATGCACAATAATCAAACAATTTCTATTAATGACACTATTACAAATTAACTCGCGAAATAGGTCATAAGCTGTCAATACATTTTATCTAATTCTGAAGTACGAACGAATCACGATTGGGGACCAATCAATGGGCTTAGAAAGTAAAATGTAAAACGACGCGACGTCAGCGCTTCACAGCATCTCTCCAATACGCATTGACATGCGACAAGGTATTGCGTTAATTTGACCAATCACAGAGCAACGTTTCGTCTTGCTTTTTACATTCTCACTCCCAACGGTCCGTCTTCCGTTTGACCAATCACAATCAAACGAAACCTTTTTCTATCAATATTAAAACAATTGGACAGGTAAATTTTTGTTAGGTTTACATTTTTATTTTATGAAAAGCAAATAAATTGTCTATGAGTAACAGGACCTTTTTTAAACATTACAATTTGACCGTTTAAGCGTTATTTTTTTGAGATAAATACGACTCTTTGGACGAAAATAATGAAAATGATTTGTAGGCAAAACTAAACTAACGTGGAAAGTTTACGTACAATTTTGTGGAAGTATTTTAGCAAAAAGGGGCAAATAAGCTATAAAGTAATAATGGTAAAAAATTCACAAACGTGCCTACAAAGCCTTTGATATTCATTTCCACTAATCTACATCACATTATTAAATTCTACTCCAAAATCTCTTAGAGGGAAACCAGCATCTATTCAAAAGGTTCGGATGTAGCGATTCGGTCGGTGCCGGGGTCTCGTGTGTACTTATGTACACGCGTTAGAAGTTATACTTCTTTGGCGTAACAAGATAAAAACCTTTTCAAAAATGTATTCTACGTTTGTAGAAAAAACGACAATAACAATAGAAAAAAGGTATTTAATACATTGAAAATTTTATTATAATGCATTGTCTAGTCAAAAAAAATATAAATTACTTTCTTTGAGTACTAGGCGTAATTTGACAGACTGTGTCACTATTAGAAAAATATGTGTAAATGAAATAACTTGTACTTGTCTCGAACTGATACCATTTAATGTTCCTGCCAGATCTCTGCGCTCGCACAGAACTTTTAACCTTCCGACTCCCAGAACCAACATTGGGTTTCGTGAGCCTCTTCACAGGATGTGTTCTGCCTTGGATTCTGCCACTAACATTGACCCTTTTTCGCACTCCTCTACTGCTTCATTTAAGAATAAGTTAAAGCACTTAATGTCTTAATCTTCCTTGTTTTTTTTATTATATAGCTGCTAGTTTGTTTGTCGTTCTCCTAATTCATAAATTTTGTGCTCTCATGTTTTGTCTTGTTTTACTTTGTATTGTATTTTTTATCAGTGAAACTTTTTGTGGATATGTCCAATGTGTTTATTTTATGTTTTACTTTTATTTTATTTACTGTATAGAGATGTATCTGTTTAGTTTCGTTAATAAATAAATAAATCAATCAATAAATAAATAAATAAAGTTTATTTAAATATCACAAAAAACTAAAATGTTGTCAGGGTGACTGTGTGCGCGTAAAAATTTACACACATCATTATTCCCTAACGCGCCAAAAGAAGTATAACTTCAAAAATATATAGAAACGCGTTGCTGGCGTATGTACACTCATTAGAGTAAAGCGTTGTGTATATATCGTACTAAAAACAAAAAACAGTTAAACAAAACTGCATCGCGATCTTGAAAAGAACATTATTATTTCTATTGTATGGCAACACAATGCTTTAAGTACTTACATGTAACTTAACCCATGTCACACGAAGGTTACAGACGAAAAATTATCTCTATGGTACCAACACGAATTTAAACATTTTCGGAGATTTCCATTGTTCTATTTAGGTCAAACACTGTTTATATCATAAATACCAATGCACGGCTTTATTTAAAATAAATTCTAGACTTTTAGGACCTATCCGGTCGCCAAACCCCAAAAAAGTATATTGTTTCTTTCATTTTTCGACATCGTTTCTTAAAGTAGGACGAATGGAAAAAATATATGGTGGAGTTGAGTAGTTTATGTATCCATTTTGAAAGATCGATACACGATTTAAATAACTTCACTCAATAGAAAAAAAATCCAAACATAGCCAATTTTTGACACATTGAATTCATATTATGTCGAAAATGTATATTATGGAACATGATTTTGAAACTTACACGATATATTTTAACACAAGCCAAGTAATCCATTTCAGAAAAAAAAAATTGATAAAATTACATTTATTTAATGTTTTACATAACTAAGTTATTGTTATTACTGGTCGGCGCGCCTCAGTGTACCAGCTCTCCACTGGGCACCGCAGTCCACCCCGAGACACAGCAATTCGTGCTGGGATAGGGCCTTAAGGCGACTGAAGGCGTAGACGTAGACGTAGTTACAACCACAATAGGGCCTAGTTCTGCGTGCGTCCCTGAGGTAGTAGGTTCGAACCCCAATGCACCAATGGACATTCTATGTGCGCATTTAACATTTCGTACAGTGTAGGAAAACATCCTTAGACCAAAAGAATCACACACAAGGAGGTGATCAGCCTCCAGTGCCTGACACTCGCCGTCGACTTTTTGGGTCTAAGACATATCGGTTTCCTCACGATGTTTTCCTTCACCGTTCGAGCAAATGTTAAATGCGCACATAGAAAGAAAGTCCACTGGTGCACAGACGGGAATCTAAGCTACGACCTCAGGTATGAGAGTCGCACTCTGAAACCACTAGGCCAATACTGCTATGCAATTATATATAGTAATATATACATAATGATTTTGGTATGTTTATCAGATATCTCGATGAATTAAGTAGATTGATTATTCAACTCCGGTCTTACTGTAATATTTACATAAACGCCTTGAAATTAAGACGCAAATATTGGAACGGTTGTGTCATTTCAACGACATTTCATTTAAACAACATAATTATGACCCAAATACCGCTTTAACTAAAGTTTTGACTTCCCAAATACCTCTTTTATGATTTATAAAACTATTGTTAATTCAATCAAACAACGATGTAGTTATAAAACCCTTCCATACAATTTTAACTGCAATGATTTCTAAGATATACAAATCATTGTTAAGTACAATAACAGTACATTGTCTAGACGTTATTTTCCGCTTTAAAGTTTGCTAAAATAATCTTTGTCACGGTTTCTTTATGTCCTTCTTGCCAACCTCGGGACGTCCGTTGAACGCACCCATGATTGCTTGCGATGCAGATAAAGAGAACTTCCGTTGCTTTTTATCCGCCGACTTGAGCCAATAGTTTTTCAAATATTTAAAAAAAGAACATGTAATACTACTGGGTATACGCATGTTCAAGGTAAATGTTTGAGTTTTGTCTCATATTTTCTTTGTGTTTTCATCTTTATATCAATTAATATAGATAATGGACTTATTACTTTTGTAATTAATTAGATTTAATTATAACGGAATCATTATATTATAGTTTTGTAGTCCCTAAGTTATTATAATTAGTATTACAGCCGAGGTCCTTAATAGCTAGATAAAATAACCTTTAAAGAATAACAGCTGGTGCATTCGTTGCTAAACCATTGGCATAAAAAGCCCGGGATTTAATAAGTCAAGATGAAATCTAAATAAAAAAGTCAATTTGGAGAACAATGGACGGTAAAAGCTGTGTAGGTGACCAAATATTACGGCATCTAAGTGCGTAAACGCAGTCTCTGCGTAGGCCCTGTCACACCCACTAGACTGGTTTTTGTCGTTCTGAAGTCGGTTTTCATTTCAAAGTTCTGCCCACGCGACCCTTCCGTACATTCTTTGGGCGTTCAAGTACGACTGGCAATCAACTTTCGTTTACATTACTAAGATTTTTGCATTCATTTTAGGCTTTTCAAATAAATCTCTTCTAAATTAGGAGGCGGTTGTGCCCATAACTTAGGCAATATATAGCCGTTTAGATTTTTCCTTGATCGAAATACTATACATATTTCTTAGAATCATTCTTAGAGCTATCTAGGTGACCCATTCAAGTGCACAGTTCTGGCGCCGAATCTTATATTGTATGCATTTTCTAGATGCGTGGACTTTGATCCAAGAAAACTGATCTCGTTAAAAATGTTCACGTCGTAGATTTACCACTGATATATAACTACTTGGCTTCGTGGGAACGGACGAAGAATTGTTGCCTGAACCAGTTTTCTATGATACAGCAGCCTTATCGAGGTCGAGATGATAATGACGAAAGAAAATATTCTTTTAAGCTGTATTTTAGCTTGCATGACAAAATAAATAATTGCTTTGGGTGCAAAAACTCGAATCAAAACATACATTAAACTGAAGGCATGTTTTTATTATGAAATATCAGATTTAATCTAGATCAAGGATCACGAACAGTCGACTGACTAAAGCCGCTATATGTTTTAAATATAAGTGTGAACAAAGCTAATTTCATTATTTGACACCATTTGTTTTCAACGTTAATGAATTATACCTTTTTTAAAATTACGATCCTATATGAATTTTGTTAAAAAAAGGGTGCGTATATTTATGTACGCGCGTAAGAAGTTATACTTCTTTGGCATTATTAAAAATAGTTTTTGATTGCATGCAAATAATTAATTACAATTAAATAATCTAAGACTGGAAAAGGAGTCATTATAGTCAATAAAGTTCAGTTTACATTTGAAAAATAAATAAATAAATATTTATTATTATTCTCCTACATTAAGTGTAACATAAATTCTATTATTATTCAAATGTTGTTTTTAAATTATGTCCACTGCCGTAGCATCTTCCGTGGGCAACTTCGTTCTGTTAATTTTGTGTCACGGTGCGCGCGCATCGTAAAATTTCACTTTCATCAATTTTTCATAACGCGCCTAAAGAAGTATAACTTCAAAACTTACTGTGTCAAAGACCAAAGACCAACACCAGATTCAAAGAGATCAAAACAATTATTTTAATTCATAATTAATAATAACTAATCTACCCACATGTCACGTGTTGAAAAACGACTGGAACAGCCTTGGCTTCCACACCTCCACGCTGCCCACGGCTACCCTCATTTGGTCATCGTTGTGGGCGCTAACATCTAACAAAACAACCTTATAATAAACCAGCAAAGTTGCTTTACGCCAGGGTTAGGCGCCTACACACGATAATTACAATTATTTCATTGAGGCTGATTTAATTTTATATAGCAAGTTACACAATCAACTTATCAATACTTAGCTTTGAAATAGTGAAGTAATCTTTGCTGATGAACATGTAAAAAGGCTATTACACTCCGTTCTAACCGTTATCAGTGCTTAATCTGTAGCCAAGTGCGTGTAACGATAAAAATTATCAGTAAATCTGGTATGCTACTTTTGCTAATATCAAGTATATTGTCCATTGATGTATGTATTATCTAAATTGGACAATCTATGTCATATTTTATCATGTAAACTGTTTTGAATGATTGATTTGTGTTTACATTGTTCGGAGATTGTTATTTTACGACAGTTATTGTATTTGTATCAATCTATCGACACATAGAGTGTAAACAAATATGCATAAATATGTAACACTGTTCTAGATTTTCAATTGTTTAATTACTTAGAAAAATTTTTACTTAGTTTACGTTACTTTGTTACGTTTTACTTAGTTACTTTTAGTTTTACTTAGTTTTTATAATGTAACTACTAAAATACCCAACATCTTGAACAAGAACCAATAATTCTTTCGCCGCCATTTACCATTTTAAGTAGTAATGGTACATTATTTAAATCAATCCACGGAATCTATACTTTTGAATTTTTAAACACTATAAAGCTTCTAGACACCAGTGCTTTTAACCAAACAAGACCTTGCTTAGCTTACGCTAATCATGATTTAAATTAAATAATTGCTTTTGTTTTGGGTAGTCTAAATCAAGCATGGCTATAGGCTGTATAAAACTATGCTATAAATAAATTAACATGTATAAAACCATGGTGTACAGCTAGTGTACTGTGTGCAACGAACAAATTTCCTTCTCTCTTATTTATCCATTCCGTGGATATATAATACACCGCAACCGGAGCAGACGGTTTTACATTTGGCAAAGTTTCAAAATATGACCACAGTAGATGAATAGCTATGGTGTTTTGTATATTAATATAACTTATTTACTAAACATAACATACAAATACATTCAAGACGTAAATGTTCGTAAAATAATTGTGAAAAGGATCAAGATTTTATTATTAAATATTTCAATATTAATAGATAGTTTAAGAGTGTGTGTGTCAAAAATGGCTCGTTTCTAAAGGTCATAAGTGTTAATAGAGCGAGTTCTTTCTTATTAATAATTTGTGTTTAAAACATTACCAAATCCAAAGTTTATGAGAAATCACCATCCGGTAAAATAATAAAATGTGGCGCGTGTTTTGTTCCTGTTTATATTAATTTTTATTTCTTCATTTGCTTAATAACAATAATCAAATTACAATTATACGCATACTTACAAATAATTCCGATTTATTATTATGTTAATCAAGATTATAAAAGAATAATTTCGCAAGGAGCCTATGACTCAACCATATCACGAACTTATCAAAATGAGACTCGAAGCCTTTTTAAGGCAAATGTTAAACAACTCGTGTTATGTAAATGACAAGTATTCTTGCATGCCCAGGCAAATTTAACGCAATTACAATAAAATGTGAGACTCATAAAGGCGGTGTTACGAAATTTTTATTGTTTTCACCCATCGCGTAGGCGTCACGTTCTGGTGCATTTAATCACCAAGTATGCAATAATTTTGGAAATATCGATTTTTTTGCAAGACGTGAAAAAAATGGTCACGAAAATAAAACAATGATAAACATATTTGTTATTAACTATGTAAGGAATAACCACTTTCGAATGAAAGTCATTATATTCATGTCATAATAAAAAATCTGTGGCGCTACAACATTTTTAGATCTGGGCCTTAGATTTCTGTATGCTGTGCCTGACACACGCCTTTTTGGGTCTATGGCAAGCCGGTTTCCTCACGTTGTTCTCCTTCATCGTTCGAGCACATGTTAAATGCGCACATAGAAAGAAAGTCCATTAGTCACAGCCGGGGATCGGGATGAAAGTCGCACACTAGGCTAACACTGACGAGATGTGCATTCGAAAAAAGCAATAATATTAAAATTCGTTTTACTAACTAAACATCGAGTGGAAAACAAATGGAAGTCCCAATGAAAACGAAAAACTCAAAGTAAATCACAAAGCTAATACGAACTCGTATTCGCTGGACCGACCAAGTGACTGCCTTCACTCATGCGCATTCCATAGACAAAAACAAAATGGAGGAAGTTTTCTAACACTAACTCTATCCTCAGTAACACAGTCAAAGAAGAAAGAAGTCCAAATACATTTAGGCCCAATATAGATCATGACGCAATTATAACCGTAATGAATATTAAACGCTTTACAGTATAAATAGCTGACTATTTGTACCATTGAAACATGCGTACAAAATGATTTTAGCTTCGTGCTACTGGCATGTTTCACAAGTGGCTTATTTAAATACGAGTAAATATAACAAGTGTGAGAGCAGCTCGCGACATTATATCAATTTTATGACATCATAATGGCTAAACAGTCCGAAACTATTCAGAACACTCGGGTAATAACAAATATTTTGCTAAAACTGTGTACTTTGGCAGTCCGCTCTATTACTAAGATTTTTTTAGAACAAGAATACCAGGTTCTCTAAGATTAAATAAAGCCTTTTAGTTCATGAGGTCAAATGGCTCCTTATTGAAACACCTATATCTCCTAAATAACTGATATATTATATGAAAACACTTAGCAAATAGATCAATTTAGTTGAAAATTATTCAACTGATTCATTAGAATTCTAATTGCAGCCTTTTTCTGTCTTAAAAAATTAGATTTATTTAAATATCCGGGGATAAAAGCTTAAAGCCCTCGGGACCTAAAAGAAGTACCTTTTTTAAAAAGTCATAGACAAGTTTTTGACTCTGACAAAATCCAATGTCAATGAAGCCTTATTTCAATCTATAAAAACGTTACATATATAGAAAACTAGTCGATTGTAAAGCAAGAAAACATTCACAGGCCTTCATTCCCAAAGTAGTGTGAATTGTTACGATATTATGACATGTTCTATGGAGGTGTCAACTGTCAAGCCTTACTGGTGAGACGTGACTTGACTGCATGATTTTAGAATGGCCAGTGCGTCAATACTGATTGAGATTACAGTAGATGTACTGAGTACATTAAAATTTAGCTTCGGGTAGCATATAAAAAATATCTTTAAATATAAAAATTAAAATTATATAAGACTAGCATACCGGCCAAATTCACCGCACACGGTGTGCAAATTTGATTGAAATCGGTTCAGTAGTTTAGGAGTCCATAGCGGACAAACAACGTAATTTATTAAGATTAGTTATTATTTTGCGCACACGTGAAAGGAGATTACGTTTATCAACATTTCAATTTCACTTGCGAATTGTCAAGCAAGAAATACAGTTTTATAAAAAAACATACAGTATTTCTTCAGTTTTTTATTCTGTAGCTTTACTAGGACTGAACTAGCTATTGTAAGGTTCAGTTCGACATTCAATGGCATAATATGCTTATTACAATTGTCATTTTGTGTTAGGCAATGATGATCATTTAAATAATTCCAAGTTAATTCAGCTATTAGCGGTAATCACGTGTTTTTCCATCAATGGAACCTTGTAACAATAGAAATAATAATGAGAATTATCAGAGAATGAATAATTGCATTTCTTTATTTAAATAGTATTTAATAATTTCAACCAAAATTCCAGTTGGAAAAAACCTTTAAATAGGTATAGACAAAATATGTCTACATATAATATGAAGTATTATTTATGTTCACATATTAAATGTTGTTTAAATTATAGATACAATATCAGCCAGTTACATAAAAAAATACTTACATTTAAATCATAGTAATTAATTTATTATGATATGTATCTTACCTGTTAACCTAACAACGAATATATATTTTACTTAAGCTATAACTACTGTTTTCCTTATCAACGGGTGTTTAAATACATGTAATGATAACAATATTACTCGCAAACTTCCTTAATATTACTAAATTATTGAAAACGAAACTCAAACTGGCATTCTATTTTCAAAGTCTTAACAAGAACTGTCGGTAACTACAAATCAGTCGGCGGTGTTAGAAATCCATTCCGATTCCAACCAGTAATAAATCGAATACCGAGGTGATAGCGGTCAAAACTGTGCGCCTGAGTTGCGTACAAATCTCGTATGGCTGAAAACGGCGCCTACGGTACCTACGCGATGTGGCGACATTCCATTAACTTACGCGGAATGTACCTCGGCCCTACGAACAGGTTATCCCCACAGGACATGCGATCCTTCTCTTTACGCGCCCTCATTTCGAGACATTCACTCCTAATTAGAATCAAATAAACATTTCATAACTAAACCGATAAGTTGAATGTTTCAACATCAACGCTGTCTGACCGCAACTTATCCAGAGACGTTCTGCTTTACTTCACTCTTTGAGACGAGGATCGCATTACAAAATTCACTGGACCATAACTCGGCGGAGCGAAGACAAAAATAAACTTAATATCATGTGCATTTCATTTATCGACCGGGTGACTAAATCACATCGTACTAGATTCAATATGTTTTGGGAGGTCATTAACTCATTAGCTCCGCGGTTTGTTATCTATGATCATGACTTACCTTCATCTAAAAGTCGCTCCATGTGCATGAAAACATTCGGGAACGCAGCGAGTTGCTTCCTGTCTTTGAGCAACTGAGCCAAGTAGTCCGCTATACTTTGCGTTGAAGGATTGGTATTATCACACATTTTGAATACTATTCAGAAAACTAGACACGTTGAATGTTTCTTTTATCACCGTCAATACGTTATTGTACTTTAGTAGTAGATTAGTGTTATTTTGTGAAATGCTATGTTAGAAAAGTTAACTTCACTACCACACACATCGACGTTTTGATCACCACTAAATGACGATTGACGGAGTTAACCGAAGTGAAGTTGTGGGTGAATATAGCTGCGCCTGCGCTGTTGTTGAATACTTTTTTTGTGCGCGTGCGGCTTCTATCTACAGCGTAGGCGTATAAATAACATATAGTGGTCTCGCTCTCTCCCGCACGGTTCGGGACCCCTCTCGCCCTGGCACGTTATGATGACTGCATATGTGCGCCATCTAGTTAACCTAGTTTCAACTACATTAACCGGTCATAAAACAAATGACTAATAAAATCTGTGACTTTAGCCTGCGGTAACTTGTTTACAGTATTTCATTATAAATGATAAAAAAATTATTAAATACGACATTAGTAATGTATAATTTACATTATATAATACAATACATACCTATAAATTTCATGTAAATTTTAATAATTATACGAACAAGATTTATTTGTAATCAAGAAAATATTGTGAGTTCTTTGGCTACCTGTTTTATCATACAATGTTTGTACTGCATCAGTACGTGGTCAGCGGATTACACTAATTAGCAAACGATTGATTGGCCTTGCCTTGAATCAAAGGTCTGTCGAACCAGGACTTATTAGATGCTTCCCACACTCAATACTTAATATCGAGTTACCTTTTTAAATTATTTTTAGATAAGTATGGTTCTAACGTGGTTAAAGATTTCTAAGTTTAGGTCAGTTTAAGTTTAGTTTTGTAAATATTAAATTATATTACGAGTGCTTGAATAATAATTGATTAAAATTAGTCACACATTAATCTCTAATTGTAGATTATTCAAGTTGCACCCTCATATTCGTTATGTAATTCCCACTTATTTAGTTGCCTGATTTAAGAACAAGAAAATGCCTTGAAATAGACCCAACCAACTATTAGTATGGGTACTTTAACTTGCTTTTGTTTTAAGAGGATGCAAATCATTTGTTTATATGACCAGAAGAGGATCCAGCCAATACTCCGTGGGCTTCTTGAGGCTAATGGAACCACACACATTGCTTGTATAGAATTCATGAAACATCGTAAATTGTATGTATGCCTCGATTGAAAAGAATTACTTATCTAGGTTCACCGTATATTCAGGAATCTGTCGGAAACTGTTTAACAGGGCAATGAGAACGCATTTACAGAATGTGTGGTATACAATGGAAAGAGAAAGAAAGTCAAAATACACATTTAAAACACTGCCCTTTAACTTTAGTACTCACCTCTTTTCATTAAAGAGTAAACAGAATCACAAAAAGAGACGAAATGGTACTTTAGACAAAAAAGTGCAATTAGATTTAGTTGAAAAACTCCCATATTTTAATTAAGTTGTTAATAAAACCAGTGGCGCTACAACCTTCTAGGTCTAGGCATTAGATTTGTGTATCCGATTCATGATCATTTATTTTTCTTAAAACTAAATAGAAAGTGTTAATAAATAAATAAATAAAATATTTTCCTACACAATTTGAGCGAATGTTAAATGGTCACATATAAAGAAAGTCGATTGGTGCACAGCCGGGGTTCGAACCTAGGACCTCAGGGATGAGAGTCACACGCTGAACCGGCCAACACTTTTATTGAATTTTTTGCACATGTAGATTATAATCTTGTAATTTATAAATACATATTTGCAGTGTCGAATGATTTGTCGAGTGAATTCGTACATGGACCGAAAGAGCATTGGTGCACAGCCGGGGATCTAACCTACTACGGATGAGAGTCGCACGAAACCATGGCCTAACTCACGCATAATTAAGTTATAAGATATCACAAAATGACTAATTGTCTGCCAAAATAAGGACGTCACTTGTTTACTGGTGAGAAGGGTTATCTTCGTTGTTGTATACTCAACTCTAAAGACCTGCGTTCCAATAGCATTTACGACTGATTTCCAATAATTGTTCAATTGTTAGTTCGCATAAACGCGTATGCTGCATATCTATCTCAATTAATAGAAGGAACTAGGAACTTTGTGGAACCAGCGGCCCACTGAAGTTTTTCCGAACCAATTCGACTTAGGGTCCTTAGAAAAGAGCGTACCAATTCTTAAAAGGCTGGCAACGCACTCGCAAGCCCTCTGGCATTGAGAGTGTCCATGTGCGGCGGTATCACTTAACATCAGGTGAGCCTCCTGCCCGGTTGCCCCCTGTTCTATAAAAAAAACTATGGACATTTTCTGATACTGTTTCTCATAACCCTTCATGATTCCTTTAAATTAGGCTTATCATTAGATAAGGGCAGAGCGTGGAAACTCTTACGTCGTCTAATTCAATAGATCCATGAACATATAGGGGTCAATTATCCATTTATCCGTTTAACGAAATTGATAAAACGTATCCAAGTTGGGTGAATTTAATTGATCCAGTCTGCTGGCTGGTTAAAAACGAATTTCGTCAATTTCTCAAACGATTTCAGTACCAAACAGATATGGAATTTATCTATTTACTCAATTGGGTACAGCTCCCACGTCTTGTGTGTAAATATGGGAACTTCTTTGAATGAACATATCGTTGGGTCTTGTATATGTCCTTCAATTTTTCACAAGTGGGTAGGTCTTGTGAGCGTACCAGCTAAGCGTTGCAGATGACGGAAAGTTAAAACAAATGTTCTCTACCGTTCTCTACTCAACAATATTTGAGAAGCTGTCCGTATTACCAGTCATAAGTATGATACGGATTAATTACAATCTTTGTATATTCTGCAATAGGTTTTTATTTTTGTTCTGATTTTCTCTTTTTTTATAGAACAGGGGGCAAACGGGCAGGAGGCTCACCTGATGTTAAGTTATACCGCTGCCGCTTATGAACGTCCTTCCATTCTTCCGGCCTTCTGTTTTTGCAGGAAGAAGGTCAAAAAGGCCTACTTTTGATAGGATGACTTAAACGACTCATCTTTACGAGTTAGGTACTTACAGTACTTTAATAGTTGTGAATTGTGATGAACAATGTACACAAAATAATTTTAAATGATATTTCCGTTCAGAAAAACTAAAGGATCAAGCAACTAATGCCTACATTGAGAAAAATCTAGACATATTGAAGCGAAGGCTACTAATTAAAGGTTTTACTTTAGTGAAAGTTTATTTCTTAGTAAAACTTTTTTAATGATGGCAATACGGTATTGCCATCTTCGTCGAATCAAGTTTTCAAATGCTACCTATAATTAGTTAAGAGCGGGTTGCCGTAGGTGGTGCGAGGTCGCATAATGATCGTCTGTTTATGGAAATGCAGAGTTTAGGAGTGAAAAATGTTGTCATAAAATCATTTCATTAGTATCGGACATGCTTATTGCTCCGCAAACGTACTTAGACCTAATTGAGATATCAAAACTCTCATTCATTGAAAAATGCCTAGTTTAACTTATAAAAGTGAGTGAAATCCCGTTACCTTGCTACATGTGTCCGTAATACATGGACATATTCAATGATGCGTCACTTTCACGGAAAATGATAATATTCAAGGAAATCTGTTCCTTAGAAAATTTGACAATTTATCTAATTTTCTATAAGTAAACATGCCGATGGACAGATTTATAGACAAGTTTTGTTATTTATTATAATGTGGTGAATTGTTAAAAATCACCACATTATAACATAATGCTTTATGTTCAGTATATGTTACAAGCTATCTATTCTAAAATACTAGACAATTATGGTAAACATAAATGTTACAAAAAAATTAAAAATATAAATAATCACAATATTACATTTGCCATTTTAGATTTTTCGAGTTATTTTGCGTAACAATGCGGATTAAAGCGGCCAAGTAATTGTGCTTCTAATCGGATATAATTGCTTCTAATTTCTTCCCCCGAAATCATACCCAATTTAGCCTGACTTTATTAAATTAATCTCTACTTGAATATCCTACTAATATTACGATGGATGTTTGTTACCTTTTCACGTAACCTAACGTAAGTACCTACACCATATTATAGAACAGATTGTATGATGTGAGATGCAAGTCCAATATGGATTGTTCCATTTTGCGATATTTAATTTATTCTTATGTGGGTTTAAGTGTCGTGTGCATTTTGCCTACTTCTATGTCCGGTACTCGCTAAGTATAGAACTAAAGATATACATGACGTCATACCATATATTTTAACTTAAAAAGTACATAAAAGTTTTTTCAAAGAGATTAAAAAAAATTCTGTAACCCATTAAAAATATTAAAGGACCCTTATCGGTAATCACTTATTTCTTCTACAACAGATACAGTAATGTGTTTTTACCGTTGTGAGTAAAATGCATAAAAGCTAATGTTAATTGAATAGTGTGCCTACTAGTATTACTTAAATTCTAGGGTGTCGTAACCACCTTGATTTATAGCCCTTCATTAAACCCACCGCAAGCGTCAAAGATGGTGATTCTTACGCAACAAGATTTACATAGGCTTAAATGAAAACATCCAGTAAAAATGCGTAAGTTTATCTTTTAAATAAAAATAGTTTAAACTGACACGAGCTATTAACGCACATTATTTTTAAAGGTGTTATTTCCTTTGCTTTCCTTTAATATAGAGTTTTTATTCAGTTGGAAATTTAAATAAGTTCGCTTGGGCCACCCAAAAAATAATCGTTGCAGATATTTAGATGAATAATTATTCATTTCATATTTAATGGAAGGCTTTGGGTACGGCAGTATTTTTAACTAATAAATGGTCTACGCAATCAGATATTAGATTGCCTAACGCCAACTAACATAAACAGTATATTAAAAAACGCGCTCCTAAACAAGACTGCTATGGTTACATTAATACAAACCACAGCGGTTTTGTAATGTAACATATTGTGATTATAATATATTATTTTGTAAAATAAAGAAATTTAAAAAAAAACTTTACAATGTGTAACTTACATTAGACAATGTTAATTTTTTCACAAAGATGTAATATGTAAGTTAAATTGATAAAATAATTCATGACAATCCCGTAAGTGTATCCCATTGTAGAACGTATGTAAGTATGTAGACGATATAACATATACCTTTCTCGATAGATAATTCGAATATGGATGGATCAAGCCTGGACATTTATAAATACAGACGCGGTAAAGACAAGCAATGCATCTTAATAAACCCGCTCGCCAGCGGACGTTACTCGGAAGACGTCTCACAAAATATTGTAATAGAAGTGGACGAACAGAAACGACAAAAAAGATACGCGATACTACAAGAGCCCAAATCTGACATCACCACAAACCGATTGCGTTATTTCTTACTTATTTATTCTAATCCAATATGGAATGTTTTTATTTTGTCCGTAATATTCGCATCCTACATGTTTGATACATGTCTTTACACCTTTTTTCGTGTGGAACAAAGACCTTTGTGGGTTGTTATTATGCTTATTTGCTTTAGCTTCATTTTTATGATCGATGTCAGTGTTCTGTTTGGCTTGAAATTCTTCCGGCAGTGGCGTAAGACATTGAACATTGTCGAGCCTTGTACTGAGAGAGTCATCTTTGATATCATTTTGGCAATGCCATATCCGTTTCTGTATTTTCTCAGAAAAGAAGTATTTATGGATATTCATGCTATTTCTCCAATCATTGCGACCGTTAGGGCTTACAGAATAATAGAGTTTTCCTATAACAAATCTTCCCAAGCAGGAACTAATCAATGGACCACATTTTTGGCCCAATATTTAGTTCTATTTCTGCTCTCCGTACATTCGTATACGTGTGTGTGGTATCTGTTTTCATATAGATCATTTGACGTTCATAAAATTCGCACCTCCTGGTCAATTGGGGCAATTTACTTACCGACTGAAACTGTCCTAGATTGGCATTTTGTATGTGCCTACTGGTCTGTGATGATCTTAACAACCAATTCTTTGGGAGATCTGTATCCGGTATCAACATTAGAAAGAATAATAGCAACGCTCGCAATTTTATTAGGCTTCTTCATTACAACAATAGTCTTTGTCGGTTCATTAACTTCACAATTTATTACTATCACAACGAGACGATCCAAATATGTACGCAAATTGAAGAGAATTCAGAACCATCTGGCGTTGATACATATGGACGAAGATACAACAAAACGTGTTCTCAGGTATTATAACACATAAGAACATAAGGCAAATAGGCATCAGGGATAGATTAATTATATTGATGTCTTTATAAGGTTCGAAAATTTCCAATTTCCAATTCCGTGACAAGCTTGTTGCTTGTATTTATGAAAACGAACGGAAATAGCTGAAATTATATATTTGAAGGGCGTCAGACAAAATTAACACAATTATAACTGTATTAATACAAAAAATCGAATGGTTAAATCTAATATTCCCTTCACAGATACTACGAGGATCTTTGGTACCAAAAGTCTGGCGTGTTTAAGCCAAAGCTTATAAAGCTACTGCCAGCGCCTTTGTTGATGGAAATATGTTACGACCTGAATGCAGTACCTTTGTATAGCTCTCTAGTATTCAGGCAATTGCCAGAGCCTTTCCTAAGAAGGCTTTCATTAGCGATGTGTCATCAATTCTATCTGCCTGGCGATATTGTTTACAATCACAACCAAAACAAAAGTTTCATGGTAAATATGATTTCAAAAGAATTTTCTGTAAAGTCCCATAACTTTCCCATAGGGCATCGCGCAATCCTAAGCACAAAAAAATATTTAGTGCCGGGTTTCGATCCCACGATCGCGGACATTGAAATTAGCATACTTTAGTTCTAGACTATACTGCTTCTAGTTCTAATGTTGCTTAGGCGTAATTATGCGAAAAATAATAAAAAAATAATCAGTGGAGCTACAACTTTTTTAGGTCTGGGCCTTAGATTTCTGTATCTGTTTCATGATCATTTGTCAATCTAATAGGCAACTAGGTGATCAGCCTCCTGTACCCACGTCGACTTTTTGGGTCTAAGGCAAGCTGGTTTCCTCACGATGTTGAATGGGCGAATGTTAAATGTGCACATAGAATTAAAGTCCATTGGTGCACAACCGGGGATCGAACCTACGACCTCAGGGATGAGAGTCGCACGCTGAAGCCACTAGGCCAACACTCTCGTCATTATAGAAAGTTTTATAGAATTGTTTGCACATGTAAGATTATAATCTTGTAATTTATAAATATATATTTGCAATCTGCTGTCGAATTTGTCCCTATCACTCTCATTGCTAATAAATGTAACAAAAATATACTATAAATATATACTTTGAAATAGCGATGGAAGGATAAAGTATACTTAAAAAGTCTAGTTTATAAAATACTGGGGTACAATTTAGGGGTGTCTAAGGGTCTTTTTTCAGTTTCAATGAAGTTATATATGCGTATGCTTTGTATTTACGGACCATTTTTCTTTCAGATTTGTATCACAAATGGGGTAATCGAACTACTGTCAGATGAGGATGATGAAAGTCCTATGATATCGTTTGGTAAAGGCACGTGCATTGGAGAAATATCTTTGGCGTTTAATGTACCAGGTACATCTAATCATACCTTTAATAATAGGCTGCAAAGCAAACACCTATCAATTACATTGAATAACTATAAGTTGTGTCTTTTTTTATTAAAAAATGGATATCATACGAAACAAAAAAGATAAAGGTTTTCAAAAGTAAATTACTTATTTGTGACTTATGTTTCGTTATTATGTATATTTGAATGCTTTATGTATATGTAAAAAACTTTTGTAAGGGATTTTTTAATTTTTAATTTTATATGGATATATATTTGTTATACGCTTCTTGAAGAATTAATCGTTAAGTGAGTTTTCTGGTTCTTAAGCCTTAAATCAGCCACAATTCCTCTCACATACATCTAAATACTTATTTTAGCTATTAAGACTCTAACCCACAGTCGAGACTTTGTGCTAAGTATGTCAAACTCTGCCGTATAGCAAAAACGTATTGGATTTGACATATATAGGTCATCAGTCTTACCAATATCGTGACTATATTTTAGCGAGATGTACCGTTAAAGCGGCGACCTATGTTGAATGTCAGATCCTCAATCACACCGATTTCATCAAACTAATGATCACCTACCCCGATATAAGCGTACAAATAAGGAGTGAAATGTTGGAAAGAATTGGAAGAAGCCACACAAGGAAAATGAAACAGCATTCGAAACCACCTCTGACATTAAATATATACGCTTCGAAAGATCAAAAGAAAAGTAGCATAAAACGCTTGAAAGATAAACTAAGGTTTCTGCAAGGTAATACTAATTATATATATATATATTTTTTTTTTTAAAGACAATTCACACCAAATGACCTAGTCCCATGCTAAGCTGGTGAAGCTTGTGTTATGGGTACTAGGCAACGGATACATATTATAGATAGATAGACATATAAATACATATTTAAACACCCAAGACCTAAGCACAACACCAAATGCTCATCACATCGATGTTAGTCTCAGCCGGGGATCGAACCCGGGACCCATGGATTCGCAGTCAGGGGTACTAACCACTAGACCAATGAGTCGTCAAATATACACTAATACTTATGAAGCCTTTAGATATTATTTATAAGCGCAACTCCGTATAAAACGAAAATTAATCAATAAAGCTTTTTATAAATTTGACGAATATATAAATGATCCTAATCCTTGGGATTGATTTGCTCCAGATCAAACGATTTGTATGACTCAAAACCTAGCGATTAAAAAGAGTGGCGGAAAATTTCTTGCCAGTTCTTTTTTGCCCGCTCTACGCCCTTGACTTGAGAACTGGTAGTAAATGTAAATTTAGAATTAATTTAACTTCTTTTCTGACGTTCATAAGTGTACTTGTTTACCTATATGAATAAAGTTATTTTGACTTGAAAACATCGCCTACTAAAACTGAGTAGATTTTACGTCGGTAAAGTATTGTAGCGACCTATAATCTTCGGCTACTCACTGCGATGACCTCATACCCTTGTAACGCGCTAACAAAGTTATTCCGACCGCTAAGAATATACACATTTCTTGACCTTAGCTACTGTGGCTTTCTGGCCAGTCACAGCTTAGATTGGTCAAGAGGATTCTCTTTAGGTTGGGCGAAGAGCAGCACCTTCCTTCATTAAAATGTCATTAAAGAAAAGAGGGTACTAATTCTTAGTCCTGCAATACATTGGGTCCAAGGAAGTTGTCACTTAATATCAGATGAGCCTCCTGGATTTGCACCCTGGATTATAAAAAATATGTTAAAGGCATTGTATTACAGGTTTTACAGAAGATAACGGTATTGATACTGACCTGGACGAGAGCTGTTTAGATCTCTACATCCTATCCGAACATATCAAGAAGCGATCCACTGTATTCACTTGCGTTAGCGGAAACTTTCCTTGGATTCTAGAAGCCAACTGCCATTTGGTGAAATACTGGCAGTTATTTATGCTCTTTATAGTATTCTATATATGCATAGTCTATCCGTATTTTATCGGATTTGAAAGGGAATTTCCTGGCGGCATGTTTTTTTATACCGAAATATGTATTACGATATCGTTGATGTTAAATGTAATCATGTCAATCGTGACCGCCGTGAAGACTAAGAAAAAATATATCAAAAACTTTACCGGCATATTAAATTACCGTATGAATACACTTGGATTTTATATGGATTTAGTGTCGCTGATACCTTTTGAGTATATTGTGACAATTCATACGAATGTGGGGTATTTGGATACGCATAGAAACCATCTATTTTATATGTGTAAGGGTGTGAAGCTTTGTCTGGTCTGGAGAATATCTAGTTTCTTTGAAGAGTTGGAGAAGAAAGTTATGTCGAATACAATCATTGTTAAGGTAAGGTTATAACAACGTATTATTTGAACTTTGAATTTTGAACCTTACACTGTCATGATAAATGGTTTATAACTTTATACAATTTCGTTGAATACAATTTATTATCATAGCTTTCTCCTATGAATTTCTTTTTTCTTGGCATTTTCTCTCTATAGACAAGTATTTATATCTACGAACGCAAAGGGTTATGGATACTAGACCAATTATAAACGGTGAGGAATTGAATCTGGATGATACAACTGTATTTCTCGGAATCATCATGGATTCAAAACTTCAGTGGTCCCCTCATATTAACGGATTGGCGAAGAGACTTAGTTCTGCAGCCTACGCGGTTAAAAAAATTCGCTCACTAACTGATGTCGATACAGCTAGACTTGTTTATTTTAGTTACTTTCATAGCTTAATGACTTATGGCTTATTATTATGGGGTCATGCTGCTGATGTCGAAACTATTTTCATCCTGCAGAAGAGGGCTATTCGTGCAATCTATAATTTAAAATGTAGGGAATCTCTTAGAGATAAATTCAAGGAAATTAATATACTTACCTTTCCCTCGCAATATATTTATGAAAATATTATGTATGTATACAAAAATAGTGATAAGTTTACTAGAATAGAACATACGCACAATGTTAATACACGGAACAAACGCAGACTGCAATTTCCCCGTACTAGACTATCTAAAGTTAGTAATTCTTTTTTGGGGAAAGGGATACTCTTCTTTAATAAAATCCCAGAGGCCCTTTTATCACTGCCTTTCAATAAATTTAAGAAATGTATTAAAGAAAAGCTGTGTAAAAAGGCTTACTATAAAGTCAACGATTATCTAGTTGATAAAAGGGCCTGGGACTAGTGCTAGACAGGCTACTTCTAATTAATTTGCGATATTTGTTTTAAATAAGTGTTGTTTGATGATTTGCTGTTTTAAAAGAGTACCGAGAGTTTTTTACGCCGGCTTTTTCTCTCGGCCTACACCCTCTGTCTTCTTTGCCGATGAGTAGGGATGCCTTCAAATTTAATGACGTGGAATAAGTGACACATGTATCTTATGTTCCATAATAAACATATTTTATTTTATTTTTTATTTTAAAATATTTCTTATTCATCCGATCAAGGAAAATATCGTGAATATATCACCACGTCTAAGACCTAAAATTCGACGGAGTTTCAGGCACATAAGATTGTGATTAGCCTTTTGTGCCTGAAATACACACACAATACATTAATAAGTGCTAAGCCAGGATTCGAACGCATGACCGCTTGATTACCTACGTATATTATAGATACGAAAATCACCTTTTATATTCATGAATGTTTCATTAAAGAGACTGAAAAAAGTAGATAAAGTTTGTATGTGTCTTAATTCTTTATATTTATAGTTCACCTGAACACTATCATTAAATATTGAAAGCAAATAGTTATAATATCTAAGATGTTTAAAAATAAACACGAATTGTAAATATTATTGTTTGATTTCAGATTGCAAAATATTGTGTATACATCGGATTGCTATGCTATTGGTCAGGAGTCATATTGTATATGGAATCTTGCTTCGTGAATAGATGTTCGCAACATTCGTGGTTTGCGAGAGCTTTGATTCGTGAAGATCAAAGGCATGGTGTGATGTCTACAAAGTTAGAAATTTTACATATTGTTACTGAAAATCAAAATCATTTATTCATATAGGTAACACAATGTACACTTATGAATTTTACATTTACTGCCAGTTCATAAATCAAAGGCGTAGAATGAAAAAGAAGAACAGGCAATAAACTCTCCGCCACTCTTTTTAATCGCCTAGTATTTTGCTTTACACTTCTATGTAATAAAGATGACAAACGGATATGATATGCAGATACGGGGACAATTTTTTTTAAATTATAGCTTACAAATACTGAAATACAACTAACTGGCATTATGGAATGACTTTGGTTCAAATTTATTGATTTTGTGGGTATATTTGGATACATTATCGACATATTTTGGATTCATCATTAAACTAGTCTAAATGTAAGAGTCAAGTGTAGCCTAGACGTCGTCTGTTACAAACTTCAAACCCTGAAATTTTCATTTGAATTTAAAAATTAAGACATTACTTCCATATTACGTCAGGCTCAACCCTCTAGGGTCTTATCAGCGTGTCAAACCGAACTAATAATTACGGTAATAATATATTTTAAATATGCGTAATATATCCACTTTCTACGCATTACCATGTCGCGCGGAAACTTTGATACATTTATCAATTGCCGTTTCTAAAACGTGCCTAGTTATTACTACGAGTCAAAAGTCCATATTCTAATTCATATCCCAAGACACTATCGCGTCTTGAGCGTGGTCAAATATGTCAAACTATATACAGAATAATGTTTTGACTGCTCTTGAAACTAGATTTAAGATTAATTCACAGGGACCATGAATGAGCAGTGTTGGTCTAGGTGCGACTCTCACCTGAGGTCGTAGGTTCGATCCCCGGCTGTGCATCAATGAAACTTCTTTCTATGTGCGCATTTAACATTTGCTCGAACGGTGAAGGAAAACATCGTGAGGAAACCGACATGTCTTAGACCCAAAAAGTCGACGGCGTGTGTCAGGCACAGGAGGCTGATCACCTACTTGCCTATTAGATTTAAAAATGATCATGAAATAGATTCAGAAATCTGAGGCCAAGACCTAAAGAGGTTGAAGCGCCAATGATTTTTTTTTACAATACAGGACATGCGTAGCAATAATAAATATAGTAATTTTTCCAGAACCAAGTACCACGTCTTGACTTCGATATATTTCGCAACAACAATACTCCTTTCGGTGGGTTATGGTGATTTTAATCCTGGCGATAAGCAGGACATGGGATTTATTGCGTTTCTAAGTTTATACGGAGTCCTATTGACAGGATATTGCGTTTCCGAATTTTCAGCTGTTGTTACACATTGGGCGAGGTAGGTTTACTCAAACACTATTTTGGGGCTTAGGCCTTCTTTTAATGGAACATGGAGCAAGAAGGCGGATGGTTCACACAATGTTTAGACTGTCATACATTATTATCAATGGTGTTTTAACCTAGGAATCAAAGATATAGCATATACAGATATTACTTGTTATTTATTCACACAACAAATAATTATTTTAACAATAAACTTAAAAACATGGTGCAACGGGCGGTCTTGTTGTTACTCAGCGATCTCTTCCCTAATTAAAAACAACTGTAAAGAACTAAAAGAATTATGAATACTATTTATTAAGTTAATATTTTATTCCAGAACAAAAACTGCATTTCTAGAAGTGATCCTAACAATAGATAGATTTATGAAAGAAAATAATATGCATTCAGCAATAAAATCAAGAATAATGTCGTTCTATGAACTACAATGGCAATATAATTCAGTAAGTGTAACTGTACTAAATTAATTAACAGGATTAATTAAGATAAAAGTTGCCACAGAGACGTTTATCCATTTTTATACAACCACAGACAATGCCGCGCCGATAGCTTTTTTTTTACTCATAATAAAAACAAACTCGCTCAAATAAAAATTCCTATAAAATTGTACTCGAGGACGGGACTTGTGTTACCATCATTCGACGACAATGTGCGTAGCTTTATTGAGGAGTTGTAACCCAGAAATATTTTTTTTCGGCAACTCACCCGCTAGACCTCCGGCGTTGCAGGTGTCAATGGGAGGTGGTTAGCACTTTATTCAAATTGCCTACCATAAAATAAGAGAATTTTATTAATTATGGCATTGAATTGAGGGAAAACCCACAAGTATCACTCAAATAATTTTTTTTAAATGGCTCTAGCACGATTTGTGCAGCCAGCGTCAAGAATAGGATTTTTAATAATTCGTGCTTGTCTTTAGAAATTCGACCGTGTCCTCCATGTACGGTTTAAGCACTCGCCCGGTACCGCACAACCCTCCCAAAGGTTGAGAACAAATTTTAATTAAATTATAACTTGCCCTCGAACCGGGAATTGAACCCGGTACCCCTCATCTAGCTGCCACTTAATAAGACCGCTAGGCTATGAGGCCCCCAAATGAAATTGAGTTTGTTTTATTAATTATATTAAAATTTTTCAGGGTGTCGAATTAACTGATGAAAGTTGGCTCAAGAAAACCGTTGTACCAACTGAGTTACGAAAGAAAGTGCTTCATCAAGCTAGGTTCAAGACGCTTACGTCAATACAGTTCTTTCAAGTGAAAAATAAAGCTTACATACACACGTTGACTGAGAGTAAGTACGCCTTACATCGGGCGATAAACGCGCGGTTATTTGACATGCTTTAAAATAACATTATGTATTTAATGTCATATATTATAATACTTGAAGTGGGATGTTGTAACTGTGAAGTAGGAGAGTTGTAGATTGAAGGAATGAAGAAAAATAAATTCATAAACAATAGATAAATAGTTTATAACAACACAAACAACAAGAGTTTTCTCAAGAATAACAATTTAAAAAAAATAACAACAGTTGCTAAGGTTTAAATAGATTACAAACTACTATTTTAACAATAATATCATCAACCCACGAGATGAGAAAATGATAGCAGACTGGATGTCAGAAGTTACTGGATATTTTTAGAGGTGGCCTATGCCACGGCACCCTGAACTATTTGACATTTTATAAATTTTAGTTCAGCAGAAACGGGCATGAAATGAAAACAATACGGGTCCATTAATTTTTAGATTTAACGTTAAAGTTTTTGGATTTTCAAACGTATTTTTGTTCAGACAGATGTTAAAACAAAAGTTGTAGGTACATATAGAAAAGACTAGGGTATGAACCGTACCTATATGGAACTAACTTATTTTCACACTTAAAATAATATTCGCAATAAACTGTATTCAATACGCTTACTAAAAAGAACTCAATCCGTCCTTAGGCTGCTAAGCACGTGAAATAAAGTGACTGTAATCATAGTACGTAGTAATTTAGAAAAACTAAACTCTTTTTTAGTTGTGATGCCAAATAAGAAAATTATTGAGCTTAATAATAAATATAGAAAATTCTCGTGTCACAATGTTCGTTCCCATACTCCTCCGAAACGGCTTGACCGATTTTTATCAAATTTTATATGCCTATTCAGTTGGTCTGAGAATTGGCTACTATCTATCTTTCAACCCCCTTAGTGATAAGGGGTGTCCACCCCAAAATAAAAATTATAATTTTGAATTTTTATGATACAAAAATACAAATATCCCTAATTTTTACCCCTCTACGATTAACCCTTATTTTTATTATAGTGGATAGTTGTATTTATTAAACTAAAAAAAGTTTCCTAGAAATAATATACATGACAAAACGACGTTTGCCCGGTCAGCTAGTAATAAATTATATTAATCAGTTCTGCTACCACCTCTAGGCCTCAGATTACTGAATCTGTCTTGTGATATTTTTTTAATAGGCAAGTAGGTCATGTCGTCGATTTTTAGCACAGTGTCAATTTTCAAGTTTCAGTTTTAATTTCACACTATAGTTCTTTAACTTAGAAATTTGGAGTAACTTTACGTTAGGTTCGAATCTATACTCTATTATCTTCTTATATAATTTAAGCTATACTCTAAAACCTGTATGTTTAGTCTGTATTTATTAATGGTACTCGTAATATTAAAATAAATAAAAATTGTGCGTGTACTAGGTGTACACACGTAAGTAGTGAAACTTCTTTATGATCTTATTTTTCGTATGCAACTTTACAGAAATTCGTTAAATTAGATAAAGTTTAACAAAAGGCTTTTATTGAGATACCAAATATGGGATAGTATCCTAATATGGAATACCCCCTATTTCTCTCATCAATCACATACCAATAAAAATTATTTTTTGTTGTTCTACTCCCGTTTCATACAAGTTGTAGCATTCAGTCACAAGTCATTTCTTTGACAGTTTTTTGTTTTGTCCTAATAACTTTCTAAGGTATGTAAAATACGTATTTTTCTAAAGAAAGTCAAAGTATTATTTTTAGCTTTTAGAGACGTTTAGACGTTCTTTAGTATGTTTTAGAGTATTAGATGATATTGCTTTCTTAAATATAAAAATTGAATGTAGTTAAATCGTTGAAAAATCAAATATGACAATCCTACCCATTATGGATATTCCATAATTGGTTCTCTAGTATCAGCTACATGATGATTTTGTTAATTCTATATTTTTTCATGTTTTACCAAATGGCGTGCGTCAACTCAAAACAAAACGAAAATAATGGATTCAACATATCAAACAATAAAATTAGTAAGAGAAAAAAATTGGTTATTTAAAGCTGAAAATACTTTTTTCGATTATGTCAAAAAACAATTTTCTCCAGAAAAGCCCCACTACTCACTCAAAGAAAACTGTCTTTGCAAAAATTCTATAATATCTAAAACCAAGACTAGGCTATTCAATATAGGAGGTAATGATATTTGATACAACTAACCCGATGCTTATATATACAGCTCAGACTCTGAAGATTCGGAGTGTATATTCTTGGTGGGCTGTTTTCAATATACTCATGGTGAAATGGATCAATCTTATGTTGGATTCATGTAATGATTGCCTGGGCCAAGTTTGATACCTGGATTTGTGATTTTTGTAAATAATTTGTGTACATTTCTATATTATACCAAGTTTCCCAAGAGTCTCTTGTAAGTTAAGGTTAATTTTTGATAGTGTTTATAGTATTCCATATTTGGGGTACCTATTCCATATATAGGTACCTAAATCGTTATTTAGTTTCTTAAATTTTTCTTACTTTAAACTAATCAATAAAACCTAAACTTATTACAATGCAAATATATTGTTGTTAATAATTACCACAAACAGTTTTTATTTATAATACATTGAAATTATGCCTAAAAATCAAAATGGTATTCCATATTTGGTCACTTTCCTCTATCATAGACATGAATACAAATATTTCATTTTACCTTATTACTACGAAGATTATTATAGAATTTCATTAATTGTAATAGAATTATTACTATCATTGAAAAACGTGACGATTTGCTACAAAATTTCTCCCATACGTCGATAAAGAAGTTTCATTCCAACACCGATAAAGAAGTTTGACTTCAAAAAGCGACATGGCGCGTATCCGAAAAATGTGACGCGTAACGAAAAAATGTTACACTAAATTTTTTTCCAACCTCGATAAAGAAGTTTCACTTCAAAAATCAACTATTTCAAAAAGTAAATAGTTTAATTTGGCGCATTATTAATTAAATTTAAAATGTAATCGCTCCATTTATATTAACCCTTAATAGCCTGGGTGTAACACGGTTTACACGCTCGACCTACTTATGTCAATTATAAAGCTAATTACCAGCTGCAGTATGAATCAAAATCGAATGTTGAAAGAAAGATGTAAGCTGTTCCGAATATTAGTTAACGAAGTTTCGAATATGATTTACGTGACTATCGTTATAACGATATTAATTGATGGAGGTGGTGGTAATTCATTAAAAAATAGTGATTGGCGAAATATCTCAGATAAAATTTGTACACCAGCTCTGGTATATTGTAAATTCCAATAACAATTGCGATTACGATGTCAATATGAGTTAAAGTACCGCCAGATTCCAAGGCAATCAGCGCTACGGATATTGAATAATATCGAAATTGCAAACAAAAACGTCAAAATCGATGTCGTTATCGCGACTAGACGACGCAGACTACCGGCGCGGGCGCTGTTCGTTTTGTAATAAAAAAATCTAAGTTATTTTTTTTACGCATGTCGATGATGTCATTACACCAAGTTAGTAAACACTTATTTGAAGTACCTAGTGTAAATAAAGTCAACACAAATGTCAGAAAACAGCGGCACAGAACAACATCAACATTAATGCCGTCATTAGGGAGGGGATAAAAAGATATTTTTTGCAATTAATATTTTTGTAGTATTAAGTTTTTAAATTAATATTAAGCCTTTTAATGTACTTTATATTTTAGAAACATATACATTCCTTTTTGACTCCATTCTTATAATTAGTCGCGGAACTCATAAGATATTAACTCTTTTACCCACAGCCGCAAGGGACATAATCCTACCTCCCGGGGAGATAGTGTACTACGGTGGGACCGTTACAAGGGAGCTGTATATAATTGAGAGCGGCTACTGTATCGTCACGTCCAAAGAACTGAGGGAAACGCGAAGGGAACGTGTCATCGGCCCCGGGAATCATTTGGGATTGCTTGTGCTTTTGTATGGAGTGCCTGCTGTTAGCACTATAATTACTTTAACACATTGCAAAGTAAGGAAACGTTATTATCTATGAATTTAATTTTTTATAATTTACGAAAAAATGTTGTTAAATTTTTGATTGTCTTTCACAATTAAACGTCGGTACAGATACGTGATTATTGTTACGTTATGTTTCACTTACTCTCTCTATAAATAATGTAATAAATATGCATCATTGAAATTTAAAAATTTCGTAGGTACTCGTTCGCCGTCGAAGGTTTTTTTTTTAATTTATGGTTAATCCCGAGATCAGTGTGGCAAAGAGACACAAAAAATGTGTGTAAATTCGGATTGAGAGGTTAAGGGGCTTTAAATACCCACGAAGTACCTTGTAAAAAGCCTATATTTACCTTCATTTACTACAGTACATAACTACATGCTACTACCATAAATTAAAGATTATATTGAACATTTTCAGTTAATTAGCATCGGCCACTTCGCGTATACTTCAGCACTGAATTTGTTTCCTGACATGAAGGAGCATGAGGGTTTACTGACATCAGACGAGTTGCATAGCATAGAACAACAAGCGAAATCACAGAATACAGACGCATATTTAAAACACTACAATGTGCTGGTGGGAAAGCGTTTGTCGAGTTTACTAACGAATGCATTGCAAGATTTTTTTAATGGTTAGAAATGTAAATTGTTATTTGTGGCATTGACATTATATAGGCTTTCTTTTATAATCATGGCTGCGTCGTATCTGTTGCTAAGACAATTAAGATAAAGCATAAGCCGCGGTTATTTCGGAAATTTTAATCTCATTATAACCTTATTAATAAAAAAAACAATTCAATCGCCCTTTTAAATAATCTATTCATGTCTTTTGACATAATAGCGTTAACACAATTCTAAAGAGACGAAAGTACTTTAGTTAAGAGCATTAAGACTGTTTTAGATTTATGAATAAGCTAATAACTAAGTTTATAATCTTTGCTTTGATGACCGATTAATAGTTGTATATTATATCTACTTTCTTGTTTATAATGAAAAGATACCAAGAAATAAACAGCCTGAACTATTGGTTAAAACCGCCATTTTGAACTTATTTGACTTAAAAATGGTTCAGATATAGGAATTTAGTTGGACTACAAGCGAATATTATATATTTTATTTTTGTGAAATAAAATGGTGGGTGTCCAACTTCCTACCGGTTTAGAAAGAAAATTAATAAAAGGCCGTTGATGTATCTAATTCTCTTTTCAGATTCATTTATAAATGTGAAAAAATACTACCAACGCAAAAACGAAAGTTATCTTAAATCTTTTCAAGAATTTCACATCCTGAACACCATCTCCCCATACCTGTTGCTCCCGATCGCTATCAAACCTGATGGCACTTTCTTAAAAACCTGGGCATTTATACGAGTTATAACGGCATATCTTCTTAGTTTGCTAATTCCGGTAAGATCTAGAACTTTCCAATATATTATGTGCTACAAAGCTTGATATTAGTTGCCGTTGGACTACGGTGCACCATAAACTATCAGTGTCCATTGTACTAGCTAACCCGGCGAACTTCGTACCGCCTAACAGTCAATAAATGTAGTGTTACAGATTTGCGTAACTTTAATCGATTTAATGAATGTAATTCAATGAATACACAACATATATACATTAATTACTTTAAGAAATTAACACAATAAAACATAAGACAAGCAAGATAAATGCTAATCCTTTTTCATTAATGACATTTTTCTACATTTATTGAATCTAAAATACGCTATTAACAGAATATTGTGGATATATATCTTATCGAATCCTTTAAATGTTCTTTAATTTGAGGGGAGAGTTAACCTTATTAACGGGACGAACATGTCGGGACAGTTACAAAACCCATGAGTTCTTTTTCTTTTGTTTTCATAAATTTTCTAATGTTTTAAAATCGGTCCATCAGTTCTCGACTTTTTTAAGATTATTTGAAGAAACAGATATACATTTTATAGTATATGATACTACAGATTGTTATTAGGTATTTTAGCTGAGCTTTGAAAAAACCTGAGATAATGGAAGATTTGAAAAAATGTTTTTGAATAAATATATTATTTATTCTAAACAGTATCTTCTTTTGTTCCACTTCATGTTACTTTTTAATGTTTTTTTTTAAAACACCACTTAAGAATTAATAAGGACGTAACCCGATAAGACATTTTCGTAATATTATTTTTCTCATATTTTAGATTGTAGTATGTATGGCTCCGATGTGTGGAAGTTTTAATATAATTATGATAACACTGGAAGCTATATGCTATGTAGACTTATATATAATGCTGCATGTAGCTTATTACGGCTCAAAGAATCAGCTTATTTACCATCCATACTTAACTGCGAAGAACTACTTAACGGTATGATACTAAATTTTCAATAGCTTTGTAACACCTGCGTAAATAAAAATAAATCTTAAACAAAAGCAATTAAACGACGCACGCATTTGCAATGTTGTAACAGATTTCTATATTACCTCGACCTCAATATAAAATAGTTTTTTAAGAAATAAATAATATACCATCAATTACAATCCTCTTTTTATTTTAGTCTATTACACTATTCATAATTCTACTCTAATGAACTTAGAACTGCCTTTAAATAGATTCAAAACACATATTAAAAAACATTGATGTGTAAAGGTTACAACACAGTTAATGATTGCCTGGAAGACAAAAACGCGTGGCAATAGTTCTAGTTATATTGTTATAATTTGTTTTGTTATCTTTGAAGTGTTGTGAATATGTGGGTAATGGTGAATGTGGTAAATCACCGAACAGATTTTGTTTTTACTTATTTAACTTTAATGACATTTTCCTTTGAATAATTGTAATCTAGAGGGAGGGTAAAACTTGCTGAGTTTCTTGCGCGTTCTTCTCAGATTAAGGCGTCCTTTTGCGAACGGATGGCGTAGTCTTGCTCTTTCGCGAATTTTGTAAACGTTTTTGACATTCATAAGCATGCCCTATAACGCATCTAAACTGAATAAACGTATTTTGATTGATTGAATGTACCTAACCTATGCTTTCTTCCAGAGATCCTTTGCAATAGACTTCCTAACATGTTTTCCTTGGTATCTGTGTTGGAAGTTATTTGTTCCTAAACATAACGAGAGTCATACCGATGAAGATCATGGCGTAAATTCGCACTTTTACCATTGCATTTTCCGAATGGTCAATATACTTCAGATATACAAGCTGTATGCTGTTTTTTGGGCTGAATCGATTGGCGCATTAAAAAGGGTATTTTTAAAGTTGCTACTTTTTATTTAAACCGTAATGGCTGTAAAGCTCTGATGCTCATAAAATAAATCAGTGGCGCTACAACCTGTTTCATGATTATTTTTCAATCTAATAGGCAAGTAGGTGATCAGCCTCCTGTGCCTGACACTCGGCGTCGACTTTTTAGGTCTAAGGCAAGCCGGTTTCCTTACGATGTTTTCCTTCAACGTTCGAGCGAATGTTAAATGCGAACATAGAAAGAAAGTCCATAGGTGCACAGCCGGGGATCGAACCTACGACCTCAGGGATGAGAGTCGCACGCTGAAGCTTATAATATTAGAAAGCTTAGCATAGGCAGTCTTTTAAAAACTTGATCAACTTTTGAGCGTAGACTACTTTAGGATAGGCGAGTCCCAAACAGGATCAACCTTCTGTGCCAACCCTAAACTGTTTTAAAAAAAAATCACCCCAGGACCGGGACAGGATACGGATTGCTAAGCGTTTATGGCTTGACTGGTCATTTAAACTTGCAACAATCGTACTTACCGTTATGTATCACAATAAACAGTGCCAACATTGTGCATCTAAAGATTCGAAAAAATTATTGTTTCACCGGAAAACAAACCTAGGACCTTCATGCTAACTGGAAAACTACGGAAAACAGTGCCAACATTGTGCATCTAAAGATTCGAAACAATTATTGTTTCACCGGAAAACAAACCTAGAACCTTCATGCTAACTGGAAAACTACGAAAAACAGTGCCAACATTGTGCATCTAAAGATTCGAAACAATTATTGTTTCACCGGAAAACAAACCTAGAACCTTCATGCTAACTGGAAAACTACGAAGTTATGAATGTTACAAATTACTCCTACAGGTTCCGAAATTAGAATTCCATACTTCAATTCATTCATTAAAGCGAAAATAGGTCCTGATTAACACAATCTATGACTTGTCAGTTATCACTAGGTGGTCTTAAGCGCTGGTAATAATCATGAGCTGTATGAAGAGTCGCATAATTTGATTAACACAAAATAATGATGGAACTAAAGATGTATTGGATTGGTGAAAGCTATTATTTGCCCCTTAATTAACATCAATTTGATTAATTAACGAAATTAGTCGCGGTTGGCATTCTATAGCCGATGTCACAATGATATTTAAAATTTGTACTTCTAGAAGGTTACCTAGTTTGCTAGCCGGCTCTTATCAGGCTACTTTCGGAACCAATGGGAACTAAAATGTACTCGACTGAACCAAATAATTTGTTTCTCAATAAAGGATTAATACTATCAATATTTCAGTGTAGATGTGATGAATGAAAATAATCTAGCTGCGAAATACATATTTCAATGCCTCCAAAGGCCGGTAACGCCCTACGAAAACCTACGAAAATGGGTTCCCATGGGCTACGATGACCGCCCTTTTTGGGCGTCCCGTAGATTCGATTGTTTCCCTATACTTTAAAAAAAGAAACTCAGATTCAGATTTCACGTTTGTCTTTTAATATCTGCTGGAACACCGCACCAAAAATCCGCGAGTCCTAATCTTTATCCAAAACATAGAGGCTAATTTAGATACCCAAGTCTGGCCCTATTACATATAGGATAATATAACCCTAAGAAAGATAAATCTACTTTGCTCTTGTACTATGGCTACGTCCTTCCTTCTAACGTAATATTTGTAACGACGATAGGTTATTTAATAAAGAACAGTACTCGTACCAATACTTACATGTATAGTTTTCATATTATATTTAGTGAAATCACTATTATTCACTATTTCTTTATTTTTTGCGACTGAGGCGCAAACTAGCTGCTGTGGTCTCTGGCACAATGACCAGCCAGATGAACAATCTGCTCCTCAGCATAATGCTGAACCAGGGCCAATTACAGCCACAGCAGACACGCATTACTCACTTGAAACGAACCGAATAGGAAAAGGGTTTTTTTTTATATCTCTCATTTTATTTTTTCTTTGATTATTGTTATTTTGTGTGTTTATGTCTGTGTGTTTTTGTTAGTAATAAATGTCATGTTTATATCTCTATGTCTATTATTTCCCAAGCTATTTTTTTAAAGGACCTTACGGTTTTTGAAAGGACATAAATTGTTTCTCTATTCATTTCAGGCATATTTAATGAGCGTGGTACAATTTCTGCTCCTAACATTGTTCTTTTTAAACCTATATGCTTCGATACTTATAACTATGTCCTGCCGATTCATAGTGGCATACGACCAGGAAGACTTCATCAGACGCCTAGAAAGTCTACCTGGACCTTTTATGGAAACGGTTTTTAATCCTGGCGGGAATATGGTTTGTAATTTCGGTAAGAAATATTGGAATGAATATGTGAAGAAATAATAATTATTATAAGAGTGTAGGTTTAAATGAAATAAAAAATAGTTAGTTTTTAGTTAGTTTTATAGACAATAAATTATTTTAATAAAATAATAATTGATTTTATTATTTGAGATCAAGAGACCTGTGAATCCATTGGGTGACAAAGCACATTGCATAGAACCTGGAACGCCAGGTTCGGCTTTCTGACTGCATAGCACTAAGATACTACTTAAAAAACATATAAATAAAAGGTGTTACGCCTCACATGACGCCCGGCCCATTTTTGGATTGGATTCGACAAATAAAGAAATAACATCTCATTCGAAAGCACTTATGATGTTTGTGTATATACACGCTCTAACTTTCACATTGTTGTTTGTAGGCTCTTGGATTGACAGTGCGAAGATTTTCAAAGCCAAATATCTAACGCCTAAAAAAGTATACCTATTAAGCTACTATTGGTCAGCCGCGAGTTTCACCGGCGCCGGCTTCGGTGACATCACTGCCCAAGATACCGCCCACATGCTCCTTTCGATTTGCATCAACGTACATGGAGTTTTGTTCTTCGGGTGGGCAGTTTTTATTAACTTCTTGCTTCCTTAATTGGCCATAGCCAAATCACCGGTCTCTTTTACATAGCATTATAGTCACGACTTTAATGTGAACGCGTGGGTTAAGCTATAGGATGTTTTTAGATACGTTTATGCTCGAATTGCATCTCTCAAAGCCATGGCGGATCAGGTCATAACAAAGTTTCAAGAGAATCTCAAACACATTGACTTGTTCATGGCCAGGGAAAAGGTGCCATTCATTTTAAAGAAATCAATCATTGATTATTGGAAATACCAATGGAAAAGAACCGGCGGCTGGTCGGTAAGAAATAAAACTTAATTTTTAGTGACGGTAACGACCAGTATCTTTAGCAATTACGGCAAAAACATAACCCGTTATCCTTATTAAGCACCAGAAAATATTGGGTAAACTGCATGCCAACTTAAATGAAGACGCGGTCTTGTTCATGTACGAAAAGACACTGCGAGAGATACCGTTATTTGAAGCTGTCGAGTATTCATTCTTTAGAGCTTTCGCTAAGAAGTTGAAGGAGCGGTATTTTCAAAAAGGCTACATGATCATGCGATCTAATGAGGTCATCAAGAATATGTACATTATTTATCGCGGGAAGGTAAGCCTTTGATAACGTTATACACCCATTTGGGAGATTACAATGCAAGACACACTTTTGACAGTTACGTCGCTATATTTGTTGTTTTAACATAAATTAGTGCGTGTAATGGGTATAATCATATTGCACTAACGAATTAATCATACCTAAATAAAGACTTATGCGCTGGTCTTGACTTAGATTTTTGTATACTTGCTACGATCGCAAGCAATAAACAGATAAGGTTATACGGCCGCCACTATATACTATTACAAGCTGAAGAAATAAAACTTGAGTTACAAAGATAAAGCCCTGTATTTAAAGGTGAATGACCTGATGTTCTTTATATATAAACCCTTTTTAATTAATTAAGGTGGATATTATAACCGACGATAATGAAGTGGAGGCGTGCATGGGTCCGGGAGGTATATTTGGAAATATAAAAGGCGCTTCTAAGTACCTAACAATGTCTAATATAACGGCCTCTAGAAATTTAGACTTATTGTACATTGAAGGACACGATTTCTTTACACTACTTAAGGTACTTATTTAATTTATAAATCCATGTTAAATTTTATTTATTAAAATCAGAAATTCATGCAATACAAATGTTTTAATTCTAAATTAATCAGATAAGTAAGAACTCGCTCAAATAATCACAATCACGGTATTAATGTACAATAACAGACGAGGCAATTATTTTCAATGCATTATGGGCTAGCTGATGGCGACGTGTATCTCGTTCGTATATAATATTAAATATATCATGTAAATAAAAAATAATTTTTGTAATGAGAAATAAAGTTCTTTAAACATTAAAATCTCGTCATTTGTTTGCACAGAGTTATCCCAATGTTTTAAGAAAGGTCAAATATTCTGTGGACACAGCACGAAAAGATTATGTTTTGCCAACAATTTTATCGGCGAGGACAAGCCGGGAGGTAATTTTTATTTAGATACCATGTGTCTATTTTAGTTATTTTGATAGAGTTGTAGAAATAAATCATACAAGGAATAGAAAGCTAACATACCCTAGTACCAGCTTTAAGTAGGAATTACTTTAATCAGTGCATTATTTTACTTTCGTTAAGACACTGCCATACAATGTTTTTAAATGAGTGAATGAGGACAAGAGTCTGGCTCATCTGATGTTAAGTGATCTCTGAAGCTCGACTATGTTGCCGGCCTTTATAGAATTAGTCTGTTTATTGAAGTAATCTTAGTTGAATTGGTGGAGAAATACTTGATAAATGTACAATAACTTTTAATATATTCGAACTTTCGCACCCAGTCGAGCGTTTAGGCCTGCGTATCCATTTTTCATCTTATTTGTATTCTTTCAGCTTGAAACTTACCCACTTTCATATGAAGTTGAAGAAGAAGAGGACGAAAATGGAATTGAGCCGAATTTGTTTTTAGAAGTAAGACTTGACACAGTTTCCTCATAACATCAAGATTTCTAATAACCTCTAACACCAGGTGTGTTTAGGATTACGCAGTAGTAATAAAGGGCATTCAGAAGCCATGCGGCATGTGCTGGATTTCATCGAAATAACCTCTACTAATTCTCATTTGCACGCGTAGAAAGAAAAATCCGTTCTTACACACCAGGTCCCAAATGATGATGCAGATGCTTCATGTTTTGTCGAACACACTATTCTAGAACGTTAATAGGACTAAAAATATCTTAAAACTAACGCACGTGCGAGGTTTCCAGCAGTGTTAGTGTCCATGGGCGGAGGTATCTTCTCAGATGAGTCTCCTGACTGTTTACCACCAGTATAAAAAATCTTATTTCTAGAGCTGACAAAACATTTTATACATAATATTTGACATACCTATTTGCCAGCTGTCAAGCCAACATTGCAACTTGAGATACAAGAGAGTTCAGAATATTTGTATAAGTAACCACAACAAACATATAATAAGTATATATACATATATTCAAAATATATGGGCCTAGATCAGTCTTAACTACTTAGGTACAGCTACGTACTCTGTCTCTCTGTGAAGTTGTGTTTACGTTACGAAGAAACCATTTTTAGTTTTAATACTTATTACAATTAATTTCAGAGTCCAGACAAAAGCATTGCAGAATCGCACGGTTCGCGTTCTATTGCTTCAGGATATAGCGCGGATTATACATCAGCGATTACATTAATATTTCTGCCGCATAGGTAAAGACATTTTAAACTTCAAAGCGCTCGAAATCTTGAATAATAGAAAAGCAGACATGTATATGGGACATGGAATTTTAAATAAAGCCATTTCAGCCAAACTAAGCTTTAGTAATTAAAATTTTAACACAGATTCCTTAGCGTCATAATTAAACTATTTTTATAAGCGAAATCGTAAAAATATCAACAGATGGTTCCGGAGCAGTATAATTCCCGACAGCAAATGGGTTACTTTTGTTGGTATGTATTTTCTATTAATAACATTATTTATATACTTAACAGTTGTTATTATAACCTGCTTCAATATATTATAATGGTGTAGGTTGCAGTTCCTTAGAAACATTTTGCAAAGAAACAATCTTGGCGATTAAAGGATTGACGGAGAGATTATTGCCAGTTCTTCTCCACTACGCCTTTGATAAGAACTGGCAGTACATATAAATTTAGAACTTTTTTCTCATGAAATAACATCTGAAAGTCACGGATACATGATTTTTTTCATATCTATAAAATAAACCACAAAATCTGCTAGGATACTAGCCCTCAGTAATCGACATTCCTCAAATTTTGTTTAAAACTTCCTGCATTTATACTAGCTGCTGTAACACTTTTTGTAGTTGTAGAGCTATACGTATTTCACACATGTGTTTTATTGAGAAAATGGAGGTACTTGTAAAAAACTACCTTGTAAGTTGAAACTACCCTCATCGTACGACAGTTGACCACCATTAAGCAAGATTGTTTCACTAATGCATTTTCGTGTACTTTAAAAATAAGTGTATTTCACAATGCATAAAAATAATTCTTCTTTTAGATTATCTCGTATTAATAGTCGCGTACGCAGACTTCATGATATTGATATATCAAATGGCGTTTCTATCGAACACGTATTTTTTCAACATCTGCGTCGTGTCCGATGTTATATTCTTCTACAAAACCTTTCTGGATATTCACAGTGGTTATATGAATCGATATGGGGAATATATTTTGAATTATAGAAAGGTCCGTCACATGTGAGTATTACAATTGATATTTAACTAGGAAGAGCAGTGTTGTCTGTGGCAGCGACTCTTTTCTTTGAAGTCGTAGATTGGAACTTGGCTGTGAACCAATGGAGTTTCTGTCTATGTGCGCATTTAACACCCGCTCATACGGTGAAGGAAAACATCGTGAGGAACCTCATACACAAAAAGTCTACAGCGTGTGTCAGGTACAGAAGCCTGATCACGTATTTGCTTATAAAAAACAAACAAATAATCACGAAACGGATACAGAAATCTGAGGTGCAGACCATAAATGGTTGTTGCCAATTTATATAATTGCTACCCCAATTTTATATACGTTGCTATTATAATTGCGATAAACGCTTGATATGTCATATATATACGTAGTTAGACCCTGGCACTTAAGATTAGGTTAAGGCAATGCGATCAAATATTAAGTTATTAGCTTAAAACACAGCAAAATAATATATTAAATATTGAAATTATTTATGCTGGATCAGTAAAGTTGTGTTCGAAGAATGCGTTCTACAAATTCCTATAAAAATCAAAATTTATCTTAATTTCAGTATTTCCTAGTTTTGTAATATGCGTATCAATATTTGTATAAACTTGAATATTTATAAGTTTAGGCGTGAGTTTTGTTACTTATTTTAACACATACATCCCGCGAAAGCTTTACACATGGAGCTTCGGAGTATTCGGGCGTAAATCCTCAGTGGGTTTGCATTACCAAAATTTTTATTATTTCCAAGAAATAAATGATCTTTAGTGAGGGACATTTTAACTCATAGTACATACTATATGCTTAGTGTTTTGATTTTACTTATATCGTTATTTTAGTTAGCGAGGGAAAATATTTTTAGAATAAATTAATACTAATTTAGTGACAATAATAATATTGTAAACGTATAAGGATTTGTGTAAGCTACTTTTAATAAGACATGGTTCCAGCGCAATAGCAATTTGCGATATTTTAGTTCCGTAGATGCGTTTTAACTAACGCCTCTTTCCAGGTACTTTTCAAAAGTCTACCTACGTCGACGAGATTTTCTAGCTAATCTGCCAATATCCTACTTAGCATTCGCAGTGAATCTCACACCAACTATGCAAAATGCACTATTTTGCTATCTGAGGACCCCACAGCTTTTTCGCATAACGTATTTATTTACCTACCGTCAGCATAGGAAAATAAATATTGGGACTGCTAATTTGTTACTTAAGTTGACGTGAGTATACATTTTAACTGATACATCCAGCGAAAGCTTTACACATGAAGCTTCGGAGTATTCGGGCGTAAATCCTCAGTGGGTTTGCATTACCAAAATTTTTATTATTTCCAAGAAATAAATGATCTTTAGTGAGGGACATTTTAACTCATAGTACATACTATATGCTTAGTGTTTTGATTTTACTTATATCGTTATTTTTATACTATCATTACCTGAAAATCACTTGTTCGCGATAGGGCCAGGTTTTCTGATAGCTTTGCATTTTTTATACGAATTGTTTAATGAGTATTATTAATAATACATAAGTATGGCCAAATAAATCTTTATCTACAAACAAACATTTACCATATAAAACTTGTAGGTAAATTAAAAGTATTGACAAATCGCTCGCCCACACAGGCGATAGTCGATACAAAGTGAGTCACACGTTATATAAGGAATACAAACCCACACACATGCAATCATTATTTTTCAATAAAAAGCGCGATTTAATGTTTATATTAGCCAATATGTTTTAGATTACTTTTTACTGAATTCGTTTTGTTTTAACGTATTTATAATACATACCCAGTACATAATCGAGAAAATTTAAATCATGTTGCGTGACTTGCTTTGACACTACATCGCATAGGTATAGAGAAAACTTTAATACAAATAGCTAAAACGATAGAATAATCAAATGTATATTGAGTATTATATGTTAAAGCTATAACTAGGGAAAGGGCCTACAGTAAATGGCTTGTAATTACTGAAATAACATTATTCAACTGTACCACTGTTTAGAAAGAAAGAGATTTCTATTAATTCTAGCTTATAGTTTGAGACTAGCTATGGCTTCCATTTGTCAAAATCCACATTTTTGACGTACGTGAGTATGAATAGCGCTGAGTCTAGCTTAAAAATCTTATATAACAAGCTACCACTGATATACGTCACGTTCCTATTCAAAAGTACTACCTAAGATTTTAATTGCCTTTAATTAATTACTTTGTCACAATTCTTATTCTACTTTTCTTTAATTGAGGTTTTAAGTTTATTGTTAATACATTAATATTGTTAATATTATTTAATTATTGTGCAAAAGTGTAAATAAAAAAAATCAAAGAAACAGCGAGATCTGATCTCGTTTTTGTCATACTTATCCTTCAACACTGATGAAGTCACAGGCTTAGTAGCAATTGCTGTATCAAAATACGTATCAGAATAACTAAAGCAATCTATCCTCAATCGGAATTAACTAGAGGTTTTCTCAACAGAACAATTGCAATATGGGCCTCGATATTATCGCATATAAACGCGTGTTTGTTTTTCAAATTGTCTTGCCTCACACCTGTGCATTGTACGTCAGCCAACTGGATGTCGAAGCCTGAGCTAAATCTACGCGCTAAGTATGCTGAGGTAACGTCTTTATAGTTAAAATAATTATTTAAATAAACTTTAGATATTTTTGAAGTGAAACTTCTTTATCGGCTTTGGAAAAAAATTTACCGTCACATTTTTCGGTTACGCGTCACATTTTTCCGTTACACGCCATCTTTTTCTTGCCACGGTTGATTCGAAGCCATTAATAACAAAAATATACAATAACGATAACAATGATAGTAATATTACAATTAATGAAATGCTGTAATAATCTTAGTAGTAAAATGAAATAATTGTATTATTCGTATTCATTTCTAATAAAAACCTAAAAGCCTTTGGTTAAACTTTATCTAATTTTTTTAAAACTTTATTTAATTTCTGTAAAGTTGTTGATCATTTTTCGGAAAATAGGGTCATAAAGAATTGTTAATTCTTACGTGTGTACTAGTACTAGTACACGCACACATTTTTTTTATTGGATGCGAGCAGGTTTATGGACGTTAAAAGGTCCGTCCATGGACAATTACAGCCAGAGGGCTCGCAAGTGCGTTTCCGGATTTTTAATATACGCTCCGTTTTTGAAGGACCCTAAGAATTGGTTTGGAGACGCTATCCACAACAGAACGTGCAATGATTTTCGTCTACATTTTGTTTCAGAAAAACTATTTCCCTCTTTACGTTGCGTCACTGTGGTACATAATAAATTTGCTTACAATCACTGGAACAGGTGATGTGTCGTCACAAAATGATTTCGAAGTTATCGAAACCGTTTTCATCACTATAGTTATTAAATTTTGTACAGGTATGCTTTTTTGTATCGGTCTTTATATAAAATAGAGCAGTGTTGGTTTAGTGGCTTCAGCGTGCGACTCTCATCCCTGAGGTCGTAGGATCGATCCCCGATTTGACGGCCATTGGTTTCTTCAGTGCGCATTTAGCACTCCCTGTACGGTGAAGCCAAACATCCGGGTTACGGAACCCGACATGTCCTGAGACCAAAAAGTCGATGTGATGTAGGCATCTGGTGTTGCTGATCAGGTCTTGGGTATTTAAATATGTATTAAAATGATCTATCGAAATAGATTGAGAATCCGTTGCCCAGTACCTATAACACAAGGTTGTACCAGCTTATTTATGGGACTGAACTTCTTGTGTCGATGGTCATAAAAAAAAAATAAAAATTTTATCGTGACGCGTTACATGTTCGGTTACGCGCCAATGGACTTGCTTTCTGAAGTGGCATTTAACTTCTTTCTCGTGCGTTGGAATGAAACTACTTTATCGACGTAGGAGACCGACATGTCCTTGTACCCAAAAAATCGTCACGTCATTTCAGCACATGAGGCTAGATAACTACTTGCCTATTAGATTTAATAAAATTCATAACAATTTCAGAAGTAATAAGGCAAAATGAAATATTTGTATTCATGTCTATGATAATAAAATCCAGTTGACAAATCTAATTCCTTTATACTAAGGTACAGAGAATCTCATTTTTAAATTAAGTTGATTGCAGGGTATAGAATTAATATTAAGGAACTGGGTTTGTATAGTTAAAATAAGGTCATTGGACCCGACAGACGTTCTGTACATCTATACAAACTATACACGAACAATTTATTTGAAATTGATAGGCTACGGAGGAGTTGAATTCAAAATTATTTATATGGACGTAGTAGGACCAAGGTTCTGTCTTAAATGGAAATAATATAAAAACAAAAGTACGGGATAGTTTTTAAGGACCTGATAGACAATTCCTGTACATCTCAATTACAGGAATATAAATAGCATAAACTAATTCGAAATCGACCTCCCTTATATTAATACAGGCCCTTAAGCGCGCGGCCAGTCGACTATCAAGCAGTACGCACCATATTCATGTCTATTTAAAGATTGATTGAGTACTTAAAGAAGCTTTGTTCAGACTTAAACTAGGTTTGGACAATATTTTGCACGATTCTTCTAAGACTGTATAAATTCAAGTACAAAGAAAGACCGAGTGGAGCAAGGCCAACTCAGGTCTGGACTTAAATCGATTTCTGTACGCTCAAACCAGGCTTCAGTAGGTCATGGCTCTTCTGCAGCTCAGACACTGCGTCGAACTGTAAGTGATTCCCGCAAATAGGGTGCGTGGACAGGTATTTCAAGGCGATCCATCACCTGCTGGTGATAGAGGACTTAAGCTCTGTTTTGTTTTAAAAATGTACTTTAGTTATTATTAATTCAATCAAGTGTCATGATGGAACATGGTGTAATGGTTGCAGCTCCTTAAGAACGTTATGTTTAGCTTCTAAAAAACTCCTCGGCGTAAACAAGTGTCAAAGAGTTTATTGCCAGTTCTTCTCTTCCGATTTTTACGCCCTTAAGATTTGAGAACTGGCGGTAAACGTACGAATAAACAACACCCGCATTTAATGTATATTTCTTTTAGACGTTCATTAAGTAGTTCCATTTTGTGTATACCTATATAAATAAATGATTTTTAAAACCTTTTTATTGTGTTCCTACTGACAGCCAGTCTGCCTACACGATCGTTTTCTCTTCACCGACTTGCGATTACAATGCGCACTTGATAGCTTGGATTACTGCTAGAGTTCTATTGGCGTGCGCCGGCCAGTTTGAATCCTACACTGGAGACTCAGGGTCCGAACACTAGTACCATCAAAAACCTAAGTTTTATAATAAAATACTCTTACATCTTAAAATGTACTGGCCAGCGCCATCTCTGGTACAACTGAGTAACAACTCCTTTCAGGTCTTCCTTCAATATCAGAGACGTCGAGAACTTATGAAGGTCATTGCTTCTTTATTTTAAAACAATGGTCAAACATTCCAAAATAGAAGGCATACTTTATAGAATCCTGCTGAGGGATAGAAATAGTGTGAGAGTGACAGAACTTTGGGACTAACTACTAGATTTATTGATATAAGATGTGGGACTTATGTCCAAAAGCAATTGTAGTAGACAACAGGGCAGGGAGGTAAAATATCGGCAATATTTATTTTAAAGTGGACAGCTTTAAAGATCCAATACATAGAAACTGGAGCTTCAAGTTTATTCAGGAGGCTTCAGATACTGTAAATAGATAATAGAGATGAAATTAATTGTCTGAAACCGTCGACAAATTCAGCTACAATTTTTGCGTTAAATAAGAGCGAGTACAACGTCATATGAACGTCTATTTGTTCGCCCGACTGTTGACTGTATTAAAAAAATTGCCGCTGAAGGCTATATCCAAGTTTTAAACAAATACCTTATTTTAATGCAGCGCCTGTGGTGCCAACTGCGTAGGTCGTCCGTTCAGGACTCCTTGTGCATCAGAGCTTGAGAACTAATGGTATTACTAGGCGCACTATTCATCACGATCGCATATAGTGAAGGACAAATCACCCAAGAAATCAGGGATGGTTTCAGGCATACAAAGGCTGATCACCAGATGTACTTAGTTGGGCCTATGTAAGAAATTGTGGAATATGACAAGGAACAAGTAAAATGTTGCAACATCTTTTTTAAGAGATAGTTTTGAAATATAATGTGATAAAAGGAACAAATAAGGTATCAAATAGTCACTTCTTTCTTGTGACTTTATCCTTCTGTGTAACATAATTGTTCAGCTTATAAGCTCATCCAAAACACAAACGCCACTTTGAATAAAAAAAAAATTATTGCCTAAAATTCTTATCGGCAACCTATTAACCTATTATAAAATATACATTTACTAGATTGATCGTTTCATTTTTATTCTTCATCAACAGATGGCGTTTAGGCGTTTAGACGTGTAAAACGCGATAGCAACACGATACCATAGAAATCGTTTAACGATTTAATATTATAAGTTTTCAAAGTATTGTTAAGAGATCTTAGATATTGATTAAAAATTTAATAAGTATCATTAAGGAAATTTTCGTACAATTATTTTATTAATGTAATAAATAAGCTATAATTTTGTCGTAGATGCCAAAATTAGTGACGAGGCTACCATTTCGTCTGCGTTGTCAAATAATGCAAGCGGTATATGGCAGCCACATTAGAGAGTCCGTGATATTCAGTAAGACGGACGATGACTTCAAACGAATGTTATGTATGTGGCTGAGGCATTGTGTGTTTTTCCCCGGGAATTATATTGTGCAATGTGGGGATGCCGATCAATGTATCTACTTCATCCATAGGGGAGAGGTAATAACTATTGGGATATTGGGTAATTTTTAGATAGAGGCTAATGAAAGAAGATAACGAAAAAGCGCGGCAAATTCACAAAAATTTAGTATGGTATCCCTAAAAGTTTGATATATTTCGTGGATTAAACTTACTTGATTATATTTTATTATTTTTTACATTGATAGTAACTGTATTTCTATGAAATTAAATACTATACGTATTTAGTCTTTTACTATTGATACTTAAAATTACTAGCATTGAAAGCTTAAACTATATTTATTATTAAACACAACTTTATTCGGAATAATCAAAATCAGAATCAAAAAATAAATAAAACAAAGTTTAGGCTATTATACCAGTTAACTATTCGGAAAAAATATATAGTAAAAATAAAAATGAGTAATTGCATGAAGTATCAAGACAATAAATCATACTAACCTAAGACATTCAATGACATTCTGTGTTGCCATCCGAAAGTTTTCAAATAAATTAATTATCTTCTTTCATTAGCAAGACTCTAGGCAGTTTATCTGTCTCACATCCAATAGTACAATTTTGATTAGTTATTTCGCTTGTTCTTGGGATCGCGTGGTACAGATCGCGGGATCGAGTTACATAGTACCCTTGCTGGGGTATCTCACTAACACTATAGGGTGTTCGGACCACGCAAATATTTAAATACAGAAAATTAAAGACAATTCTTTTTTATAAATCTTGCTGAATTTGTACCATACATCAAGAAACAGCGTAATAGTAACGAATACGCTATTATCCAGGCTTAAGAAAACATCAGTATTCAATAAGTTTTTTTCTTATAGAACAGGGCAGGCAAACGGGCAGGAGGCTCATCCGATGTAAAGTGACACATGAGCCCATGGACACTCAATGGCAGAGGGCTCGCAAGTGCGTTGCCGGCCTTTTAAGAATTGGTACGCTCTTTTCTTAAAGGACCCTAAGACATTAATTTTTAATGTAAAATAATATCATATTTATTTTTTATTTTGTACCAAGTTAAAATATCGATTATATAGTTAATTTTAGAATTTTTTATCCCGCCCTTTTACCCCAAAAAAAACCTAATTTAGTTTTTAATCATATAGGTAGAAGTATTGACGGTACATCCAAATTTGACGGAATCAATTTATGACATATTAGGACCCGAAGATAGTTTTGGCGTCGCACAGGTTCGTAAAGCATTTACAAGATATATTCTTTACTACTGGTAGGACTTTAAATAGTCTTTTTGTCAACGAATATTTCGTATACTAAACTTTACAGACTACTTTCTACCATCTTTTGGTCACTTGTGAAAAATTGTATATTAAAATAACAGGGAAGTTTTCCTGAATTTAAATGACGTCATTAAAGTTCATAAATCGCACTAACTACTACTAAACACGTTTAATAATACGGCTATATTTTTTTTTTTGGCAGACTTAGAAGTATCAAAGTTAAATAGAAACATCATTTCAGGGTCTATTTGTTGGAGTTGCACACCATTTCTCCTTTAGAGCGCGCACAGTAGTAGACATCGTGTACTTAAAGTTAGAAGAATGGAAGTATCTACTAGACTTCTACCCAAAGTCGGCGAAATTAGTACAACGGAAAGTAGAAAATGTTTATTTAGCGATTTAATAAACATAGTTAATGTTTTTCTATACTAATATTATAAAGAGAAAAGATTTGTATTTTTGTTTAATTTAACCTATTTTTCTTTAAATATTTTTAAGATTAGAATGCCTTAAATTCGCATCCGCCGGCCCGCGGCCCGGATGTTAGACTTGTCGCGTTGACTGTGGGGATGGGTATACGTAGTTGGTCCCAAAGTTCTGTCACTAGGACATTATTTCTACATTTCGAGCAGGAATTTTATAAAAAAATTCTTGCATTCTAATTTGGAATGTTTGATTATTGTTTTAAAACAAAAACAATAACTTTCCGTAATTTTTCACGATGGAGTGGACATTGAAAGTAAACCGAATAGTTGTAGTGCGTTGCACCGCTTGGACACCAGTACCATTTTCAAGTTGCTCAAAAATTTGAATATAACGCTTAGGTTGTGTACGGTACTATTGATAGGTACCTTGAAGTCTCCAGTGTTGAGGAAAGAGAATGTGCCACTCCAAAAACAGTAATCAAAGTTAAGGCGCGGATAGTAAGAAATCTGTCCGAAAGAAGTTGATGGATTTGCAGATGGGTGTCAGTAGGAAAACAGTAAAAGGTTTTAAATAAGATCTTGGTCTAGAGCATACAAAAAAGATGGGCATTATTAATGCTCGTCTAAAACAATAAGGCTTAAGAGATCCGGGTGTTGTTTAAGCGGTAGGAAAAAAACTATATCCTCTTTACGGACAAAAATTTTTCATATTGAAGAGAAGTACAATAAACAGAATTATAAGTGTACGCTAGGAGTTCTGAAGAAGCTGAAAATAAAGTTCAAGGGTGCAAATGGAATCATCCATATAGTAATGGTTTGGTTGGGAGTGTCTATTACGGGCTAACTGAGGTTAATTTTTTCGAAAAGGGGTCAAAACCAGTGCTACATTACAAGAGACGGTTTTGTATCGCCTTGTCAAAGACATGTCCAGCACCCTATTTGGGAATCACTTCGTGTTAGCAGGATTGCGTTCTAAAGCCAAGACCACTAAAGCCTGTTTGAGCGTCAAAACATCGTCTTAATTAGACATGAGGATTGGCCTTCCTCCAGTCGGACCTTAATTTGGACAGAAATTATGACAGGGCTTAGAGAGGAAGGTCTGTGATAAACCTCATGAAAATTTGGAGAATCTGAAGTCATCTTTAAAAAACCAGTGACTGAAATCGACACGAATATGGTGCGTGCTGCGATAGACGACTGCCACGCTTAAGGGCCTGTATTAAAAATGAGGAGGTTATTTCGAATATTTTTATGCTTTTTTATTCCTTAATTAATGTACTAAGAATTGATATATCACTCATTACAAACTGATCAGTACTTTTGTTTTTATCATTATTTCCATTATGACAGAACTTTGGGACCGACTACGTACACTCAAAGCCGTTTGCTAATCAGAAGAGTGCGCACACGCACGCCCTTAAGATGGGCTCTCAGGCGACGTGTGCCTTGCCTTGTTAAGGCAAGGCATTCAAATCAAGGAAAAATTATGTTAATTTGCTCTCGGCCTAGGACGTGATCTTTCCACCAGTCTCACTTCTCTTCATCTAGAAAATTCGACCGAGGTGAAAATACATTTGTGCATACCCTGTCCCACTGGGTGAGAAATACCCACTATACTACCTGTGCGACCTACAGGCGTATGTAGATTATATAAATTATGTATTTTTTGAAGTTATACTTCTTTAGGCGCGTTATGAAAAATTGGTGAGAGTGAAATTTTACGATGCGCGCGCACCGTATCACAAAATTAACAGAATGAAGTTGCCCACGGAAGATGCTACGGCATTGGACATAATTTAAAAACAACATTCGAATAATAATAGAATTTATGTTACACTTAATGTAAGAGAATAATAATAAATATTTATTTATTTAATTCTTCAAATGTAAACTGAACTTTATTGACTATAATGACTCCTATTCCAGTCTTTGATTATTTAATTGTAATTAATTATTTGCATGCAATCAAAAACTATTTTTAATAATACCAAAGAAGTATAACTTCTTACGCGCGTACATAAGTATACGCACCCTTTTTTTTTAATTAACAGCAATGCGATAATGACCGTTAGTATTAAATAATATATTATTTTATTTATTAATAAAAAATCTTATGAAAATTACATTACATGTGTACCTATTGATCTGTTCTCTTACGTTTCCGTGTGCCGCGTTGAGACATTTCCGGTATAATCTCTTGGGTGGAGATCTCTTGTGTCATTTCCTCTGAATTTTCGTGTGAACTATCTGTATTTATTTCATCTTGTACCGTGTTCGACTGACTCTGTGTTAACCTGGAACTGAGACTACTTTTTAGTTAACTGTAAATATCTCAAAAACGAATAAACCTTGATGAAACTTGAACTATTAAATTACTATAACTATTTAAATTATAATAATCGATGTGCTTTTAGTTTACGAGAAATTTGTGGAAAAATATACATTGACAAAAAAGACTTATGTGCTTTGCCTAGATCTACTGATCTATTGATCTAGGGGTCAAATTAATGAACTCCTTTTTTGATGTCAGTTAAAAAACAATACATAATTAATTATTGTGAAATAATGTGTTCATGAAGTGACCATTACCGATGAGGATATTATAAGACTACTAGCGGATCCGACAGATGTTGTCCTGGACAAAGTACACATCATGTCAGAAGTGAAACTTCTTTAGCAAACAAAATTTTTAACTCTTGTTCATATTTTTACAAATCTAAAACTTTAGATTTAGAGATAGGGAAAAAGGAAGATATGTTAGGAATTTAATATATACAAATTATAAATTATATTTTTAAAATTCATTTCTTCAATAATAAAAACACGTGACATTTTAATTTACAATTCGTCATTTGAGATTTCAATAAATTATTTTGCATAAATTATAAAATACTAATATTTCATAAATTCTCGTTACGAAAGTTAACTGTCCGTAGGCTGTCCCTGATTGGTTGGCTTTATAGTAGACCGTTCTATGTCCACAGAGTTAGGAATGAAACACGGGTATCAGTCAAATAAACTTAATGCACTTCAAGAATTGTGACATCAAGTATTTATTCATTACTTAGTAGGTAATTAATAATTCTGACATCACATGGTAAAAAAAATTGTATCAAAATAAAAAAATCAGAAACGTAACAATTTTCTCCTCAAACATAAATTAAACTTGAAAAAGTAGTTCAAAAAAAGTTCATATAACTAATTCTAAAGCTGTGAATTACTTTCAACACGACATCAATTTACATTCATCAAAACAATCAATTTACATTCGACAACAAACGAATTAACAACAAAATATGGTGGCGCGGGGCATATTCCATAGGTGAAACCCAGAATAAATAAGGATAAGAATCCGTAAAGCATTGTTTTGCAAATCACACTACCACAAATATCTTCATTCAAGATATATATTGCACTATATAGTCTTTGTCACTCACTGATGGTACCTTCCTATTGGTAAAGGTTTCAAAATCAGTTAAGTCGATTCATAGATTATTACTACCTCTCAAACATTACCTTTTTATAATATTAGTATGAATGTGTAAATTTTTTATCTTTTTGTATTAGATATTTTGTGTTTACCTTTGTGAATATACTCTGTCCAGATGATCAGCGCTGAATTCAATCTTGCAGCAAGGCCATTTCTTCACTCTCTCTGTATATTTGTTTATACAACGTGTATGGACCGCATTACCACAGCCAATGCAATTGTATCCCTGAAACGTTTGTTTGTCAAAATTAAAAAAAAACTGTTTTTTTTTTATTTGTCTAATGGTATTTCAAAAAATTTAACGACAAAAAAGGCTAATTGTATTTTCAATTGTGATAAATATTCAAAAATGGACTTATACACAAACAAAATTCTTCTGCAAGATATCAGTTTTATTTATATTGTTCAAAAACTTAATTATGTTTTAGAAAATGCTGTGTAGGTCAAAACCCCAATGAATTTTAAAATGTGTATAAAATATATTTATGGTGAAGGAAGTAGTGAATTTACACTGACAATTTTATTTTCACACAACACTATTCTCAGAACCTAATAGTTCAAAATTCAAATTAAAAGTTTTTTTTTTTTTGTTGGATAGTTAATTTGTCTTGGGCTGATAACAGCTGGCACAATGCTTGCAACCTAGAACATGAACACAGCTATGATTCTATATTGTCTTTGTATGTATAAAAAAAACTTTTGACACTGTACATCTATTCAAAATAAAAATATTATTATTCAAGTCAATTATTGCATGCAAACCCATGGGTCACAGTTAGTTGATCTATCAAAGTTTTATTTAAACAAATAATTTTTTTTCTGGTTCAGCCAATAAAATTATAGCTTAATGAATGCATACCCGTAACACAATTTGTTTGCACAAACAACATTCTTCAATAGAGTCAGCCATGTTTTCTCGAAGATATCCCTCAAACTCATGAATTGTTCTTACTCCTAACACATAATTTGTGTCTTCTTTGTCTAAATATTTCATTCTGCACCATGTATCCAGCATTTTCTGTAATATTTAAAAATATTTCATAGAATAAAATTTCAACTTAATCAGAGTACATATAAAAATATTTTATTTAAATATTGTGTAAACTTTAAATAGAGGCATGAAGGGATTATAAGAGAGTAAAATCGATAGAAATGTTTTACTATTATAGTACATTAGTATCGTAAGCCAAACAAAGTCAAGTAATATTGTTAATTAAAGATCTTGATGCTAAATGAAGCAATATCAAAATATTTTTCAGGATACAATATGACCAATGGCCCACGGAAAACTCTGCAGTAGTCATATGCAACAATCTTCCAAAATGAGTGTGTACGTGCAGAATTTGATTTTATCATTCACTTTGACTATTAAACTTTAATAATGACAATACTACTATACTATTGTTTTTATCAGTATGTTAATAACAAAAGCTATGAGACTCACCTGTGCAGAAGTTTTAGTATATGTAGATTTCATATTACCAACCAAATTCAAAGCATGTATTCCAGATATTTGACGGTTTTCAGTAGTCACAATCTGCTCTATTAAAATCCTAAAGTACTCTAGGTCAGCAGCAGGAAACAAATTTTGTGATTTTGTAGCATCATCAAACCCAAGAGACATGAAAACAAGCACTTCTTCAGCAGACAATTCATCATTTGTTATTTTAATTTGTTGCTTTATAGGTCTTAATTCTTCATTTATCTTTTCCACTAAAGCAGGAATAGATATATCTTGATCATCTAGAGAATATAAAGTAGAAATATTAATATGTGTAATCAAAAGAAAAACCAAACCTTAAAATATACAATAATTTTTCATGATCTGCCATTAACTTAGGACACCTAACTATGCAGTGGCTGTCTAATAATTAATTTTAAAACAAATTTACAAACTAAGTATGTCTTGTAGGCAATATTTCCAATTTGATACTTCTGCAACCAACAGTAAATGGGGGGAATTTATGTACCTACTAAGTCCTTACATAAACCAGAAAAAGTGTAAGATATTGTTTTATAAATTGTTGTGTACTTCATGTAATTTTGACTATAAATGAATTGTATGTATTAAGTCTTAGAACTAATTATGTTCAACATTTATAAGCATTCTTACCAGCATGATTCCTAACAATCTTCTCTGCATCTTCTTTTGTTATAACACCAGCACTAGCAATAGTTCTTAATAAAAATCTATGAATATTTGTATAAGTCATGTTCAACTTTTTTGTAAATTTGCTTGGTTTTTATAAATAAAATGAGAAACACATTAAATTCTAGTATATACATAAAAGTATTAATAAGAATCAAAGATACAGTTACAGTCTCGGTTAACATTTAAATTTTATTTTATCTTTGACACTTGACAGTTATCTGCAGCCTACCCGTAAAACGTTGAGTGTCAACTGTCAATACTAACTACTAAGGCAAATACTTTCCCTCAATGCGTAATCAAAGTCAGCATAATAAATAGCATTTATATTGACAGCTTATAAGTATTAATAGATGACTTCTTTAATATTTTTGAATATTCATTGTTTGTAGTACGAAGCACGCAAATCAATAAAATACTAGTTTAATTAATAATTAATATTAAAAGTATAAAACGGCGGTATGGTTGTATAACTTTAGTCTGCCTTAAGAGAAAATAAACTTAAAGTACGAGTATGATAATAAGCCTAATACGCGTAACGGTAAGCTTATTTGTAATTAATTTAGGTAATACAATTAAAATAAGATTACGTATTTTATGGCACATCATTTCAAAAATTTTAAAGTATCCATCTATCTTAAAAAAAACAAACCACTTCTTTTTTGTTTTAAGAACAGAGTCTCAATTATTGTTCATCTCGTCATTATGCTCGGAACATTAGGCGCTATTTATAAAATAAGAATGAAAATTTATAAAATCTTTTAGAAATGTCTAAACAGTTTCCAAACCACATTTTTCCGAATGTCACAGGCGATCGACTTCGGCGCTCAATTACACGGACCGTTTTAATTGCGATTGTGTTTGTGAAACCTTCTTTTTCTTTTTAAAACGTCTCTTGTTTGTTTTCAGGAAACCGTAAAATAAAGAAAAATTCGAAAAATAAATATTCGACTGATTGCACTGACGTTTAGACACAAAAATATCTTCGTTGATACCTCCTTAGTTAGGTTTTTAAAATTGGTTAACTAAACAAAAAAAAGTGTGTGTACTTATGTACCTACACGCGTTAGAAGTTATACTTCTTTGGCGTATGGAAAAAAATAACTAAAATGCAGTAGTGATTAACGATAAATATTAAAATTAATGAATAAAATTATTATTAGTAAATACTATCACCATCGTATATGACATTAATTTAATAAAAATCACCAAAATAATATTTATTTATTCACACTGTTTAATTGTACTGTTACGAAACACGTGTTCTAAATATAAAAATACTAGAATATACAACTTGAACATAGTTATTATCGATTTTCATGCCATCTAGAACTAACTTCATTCTGTTAATTTAGTGTCACGGTGCGCGCGCATCGTTAAATTTCACTCTCATCAATTTTTCATAACGCGCCTAAAGAAGTATAACTTGAAAAATCTAGGTACCTACTAATTCAAGAGCCTCGTAGTTTTGCGGCGTTAGGGATGTATGGTGCCCAGTGGAAAGCATACATGAAGGGCATGGTTGAATTTCTAAGACAAGCGGGGATCTACAAATCTACAGATCTTGCAAAGAAGAGTGTGTGGTCGAAATCTGTATGTATCAATACGTCCTAGGCCGAGGGTAGAAATTTCATGCAGGGCGGTAATTCAACACCTAAAAGCAACGCAAGAGCCACCCGGGAGCCTCTCTAACGCGGCCTTGTAGGACCGACCTCAGGTGGTTTTAGTGGATATACTACTTCCAACTCGGATATAAAAACTGATGAATGGTGAATGAATGGTGATGAACGGATATGAAACAGAAAATGATTTTGGCTATAAATTAATAAGGCAGCATTCCTTGAAATAGCATTGGTTGCCGTAATTTAACTTCACGTAACACAGATCGAATGGAGACCTAATTACTTTGCCTTGGTGCCTTAATTGTCGCATCCTGTGTCCCGAGCGAGTCTCTGATCAATTATAAGACTTTCACAGTAATACGACCGCATCCTATTCCAAACTGTTAACTTCACCCATTCTGTCTAAAGAACCTTAACTTTTCCCTTTTTCCTTATATTTTGAACATTAGTATTAAAAGTAAGGTGGTATCCTATTGGGATTAGAGGGAAAAATGTAAGAGCCTGTTTTGCTGAACTCTTATAAATTCCTGCTTTCAAACAAAACGGTTTTTATTGTCTTAGCTAACTTTGACAAAATTCAAACTTATAATATTTTAATAACTATCCCAACATGATTCTATTCATATTATAATTGTATTATTAAAATGAATACTTTGTTACTACTACTACTCTAGTACTATTACTATAAATATGTTATAAGTAACACCTGTAACCTATAGTGAATGAACTTCTACCCTCAAGAACATAGAATCGTACTAAACCAAATTCTAAATTATTAAGCTACCGAAACGGGAATATCTAATTATTACTTTTATGCCTACTAAATAATTACTAATAAATTTAACTATTTTAGCCTCCAATAAACATAACAATCAGTCAGGCATTTTTAATAATTTAAATGCATACTAGCATCTATGGTAATTGGCTGTCTAGTCTGCGAGCGGTCATTCATTAAGCCTTCAAGAACCAACGCTAAAATATGAATATGGAAATAAATTCATTAGTTTTCAGTACCTCCGTTTGCTTTAAATAGAAGCCATAACTCGTTCCGTAAATTATCTAAGCTACGGAACGCTTTCAAAACTTTTAATGGAGTCAATTTGGCCTCGCATTCAAAACACCTAACGTATGGAGGCAGGTAAGTAGAATTTATACAAACATATTTAGTGCAGAACATTTCTCTGTAAACTTTCTATAAACAATTCACGCTTCAAGCTCCCTGGCTGAGCTTTATTTTATTCCAAGTCGTTGGTACTGTACTGTCTAAACGTTTTACTCGAAGTTAGTATGGGGACGTTTTAGATTGTTAATATTGGTACTGAATAAGTCAAGTTTATAGAATATTGTATGTACGTATATTGGTACGTTATAAGTACGTTTTTGACATACGAGAGTCGTACTTACTCGTTTCGTAATCTTACCCGTAGACCTTTAGGCTTATACCGTTAAATATGATATTGAATTTATAACTAATTCATTCGAGTTTATAAACTCTGGGGATTCTTAGGTGCGTAGTACATCTAAGTAATGCTAGAATTAGCTTGAGCAAGCTAACGGTGATAAAATTTGCCAAACGCTGTACTACATTAAAAATAATTCTCAAGTAATCTAGTATCTACTTAAAATTTGCAATTTAATTTTATTATAATATAAAAATAAACAAGAAATAATTCAGTGGCGCTACAATCCTATACGCCGCAGATTGCATCCGTTTTTTTGAAAATTTTCTATATTTAAAGACGGGTAGATGGTGATCGGTCTTTTGTCAGACGTATCGTAGAAATTTTTGGGTTTTAAGACATGTTTCCTGACGATGTTTATCTTCACCATAGCCAGTATTAATTGCGTACTTAGAAACACTTCCGTTGGTGCAGCCGTGGTTCGAACAGGGTTGAGAGTCGCATAATTCAACCACTAGGCCAACATTGCTCTGTTGTAAATTATTACATAATTATTTTTTTTTATTTTTTTATAGAACAGGGGGCAAACGGGCAGGAGGCTCACCTGATGCTAAGTGATACCGCGCCCATGGACACTCTCAATGCCAGAGGGCTCACGAGTGCGTTGCCGGCCTTTTAAGAATTGGTACGCTCTTTTCTCGAAGGACCCTAAGTCGAATTGGTAATAACAATAATAATGTTCAAACACTACTCCGTTTTATATAACATAACCACAAACCCATAAATTTAAATCTACGATAGCAGACGCAAAAATAAGATGACAAAATATACGTATATTTTATTGCCACGGGCTTTGAAAAGATAGCAATAAAACGAGAGCAGAAAGTATTTTCACATACTCTATGAAATATATTCCGTGAACACATGAATGGACCCGACGGAGCCACCGCCTGTTTTAATCGAACTACAAAAAGAAATAGCCGTGTACCGAGCACGAATGTTTGAAAGTGTGCCAAATCGTAGTTAAAGTTTACCGCTAGATGATTACACTACGCCTCGAATCTTTTGTAGAACTTCTTAATAACAAGTAGTTTGTGGTTGAAGCTTTTAAATGCGATTGTAATTGGAGTTACGATGAAATTAGGAATTGAAAGGAGTATGGAAAAGTACTTTCCACATTCGGACTTCTATGTGGAGGAAAGTTGAGTACATTTAAGAAGGGGCTTTCGAGTGGGATCGTTACGCAACTTCTGCATATTGCAGGGCTTGTTTGTAGACCCGTGGCTTGGGGTGGAAATTTCTGCCTTTACAAGTACATATATCTATAACATAAAAATGAATCGCAAAATGTGTTGGTAAGCGCTTAACTTAACAACGCCTGGACCAATTTGGCCAATTCTTTTTTTATAATATTCCTTGAAGTACGAGGATGGTTCTTACGGAGGGAAAAATTAAAAAAATTTAGTGAAAAAGTCTAAAAACAACACATTTCTATATTCCCATACAAAATATTCGTAATAATACTTAAAAGTCAATTTCAAACTTTAATACCATATCATGAAGTTCAAGTGTTAGTGGAGGGGTTCCTGGAAGGTAAATTTTTATTTTTTTACATAATGTATTTGTTGTCTTATCAACTTTCTTTTTTTTATCTTACTATCTAGACCGGTGTCCCGAATAGCAGTATTTAAATAAATAAAGAATCGACTGTCAGGCGGTACGATGTTCGCCAGGCCAGCTAGTGTATAATGATTCTGCACCTACCAATCATTAAATTAACTTTTAGGTCAAATGTAACAACTCAATGAATAGATAGATTATATTAGTTTTTTAAAACATTTGCATGTTCTTCCACGAATGTACTTGTGTAAGTGCGTGCTCCTATTTCACCATGGCTACTGCTCATAGAGGACAAATCATTGCTTTTTATTTATTTATTGTAGTGAAACTTCTTTATCGGGGTTGGAAAAAAATTTAGTGTAACATTTTTGCGTTACGCGTCACATTTTACCGTTACGCGCCATGTACCTAGGTAACCCCTCCCCCTTGTTTTTCCCCCTTAAAAAAAAAAATCCCCCCCCCCCCTTTTTCCTTTCCCCCCCCTTCCCCCCCCGGGGGGGGGGGGGGGGGGGGGGGCCCCCCCCCCCCCCCCCCCCCCCCCCCCCCTTTCCCCTTTTTTTTTTTTTTTTTTTCGTCGTCCTCGGCCCCCCCCCCCCCCCCCCCCCCCCCCCCCTCTTTTTTTTTCCCCCCCGGCGCCGGGGGGGGGGGGGGGGCCGGCCCCCCCCCCCCCCCCCCCCCCCCCCCCCCCCCCCCCCCCCCCCCCCCCCCCCCCCCCCCCCCCCCCCCCCCCCCCCCCCCCCCCCCCCCCCCCCCCCCCCCCCCCCCCCCCCCCCCCCCCCCCCTTCCCCCCAATTTGTTGCTTTTTGAAGTCAAACTTCTTTATCGGCGTTAAAATATTACATATAGTATGTTTTTGACTTTGAAGTTTGACAACGGATTACATTTTCGAAGTCAAACTTTTTTATCGGCGTTAAAATATGACATATAGTATGTTTTTGACTTTGAAGTTTGACAACGCATTACGTTTTCGACTTGAAATTTGCTAATCGCAATTTGCAGCAATTAATTTGTAAATTGTATGCTAGGCAGTGTATCAAAATTTACTGTGTTTAAAGAAATAGTTTCGGACCTCTAAACTTAAAACAAACCAATTATGGCTCTGCGTACAACAAAGGTTTTATATAAGTTTCACTTCTTACGTGTGTACACCTAGTACACGCGCACATTTTTTTTTCGTTTATATATACATTCTACGACCTTGATTTGAGAACTGGCAGTAATTATGTAAAATTAGAAGCATTTAATATGTATTGCTTTATTGACGTTCATAGTGTAAATGAATAAATTATTTTGAGTTTGAATTTAAATATTAGTATAATCGTATATTGTTAGTGATGATTTAACTAGTATATATTGTTTTAAATCGCATTGAACCCGGGACCATGGAGACTTTGGAGATTTCAAAACCAGTTTTTAAGTTAGATAACATTTAAAGTTAAATACGTAGTATGTATATTCTATTGACACGTGTGTATGAATTATTATTTTCAAGTCTAAAATAAGATATAATTTTCATGTAATCCTTATTAAATAGTATATTCTAAGTTCCGTTATGCAAACAGTTAAAGTTAAACCAATGAATCTCATATCCGTGAATAACTTAATCTGTGAGGTAGTTAGATGAACTAAACTGCTGGCAAGAATTTATTAATAACATAACAGTTGTCATATTCTTGTTATTGTATATTCAGCCGTTAACGATTGGAGTTGAAGGTAGTTCAGGAACTTTTAATGGAGCAATTTGTAGGTGTATTGAAAACAGTGCCTCGGAAGTGCAAGGTACTTTAACCCCAGCTGATTAAGAAAAGCAATTCTGATTTAGCCTTGTTCAATTCGATTTTCCACGTGGAATCTCATTAGCTTGACGTAGGCAATTTATTAAAAGGCATTCAGAATCGCTCGTAATATCTTAATAATGGTGCTACGCAGCTACGAAAATTTATATCCGAAAAATACTTTTTGTTAACTCTTAAGGTATACCCTAGGTACCCTCTTAACAGTAGGGTCAATAGGGACGGAAAGGATAATGTCAAGATAAAAGGTTGGATGCTAGTTGTATCATTTTTATGCGACTCCAACATGTTTATAAAGATGCGTCAGGCTTTACTATACACCATGAAAAATACGTAAATAATTAACGTAGTAGTAACTGTAGGTATATGGGGCATATAGCACAAGATACACCGATAAAAGGTGGACCTTAAAGACAACTGTATGGGAAGGACCAAGAGGAAGAAGGAAAAGAGGTCGCCCAAAAAAAGGTGTATAGAAGAAATAGAAGCGGTAGCAGGAAACGAATGGATAAAGAGAGCCATTGACAGAGTCAGTTGGAAAAAGCTGGAGGAGGCCTTTACACGTGAAGGGGTTCCGATCGACGGTACTGAAGGAAACTAGAATATAGAATAACTAAGATGACCAACTATTTTTTTGTTCATAAAGAGTACACTTTGCAAGTATTTCATAGGTTTATTTTCTTTTAAAAGCATATTTTTCTTCGGAGTGGATTTTTTGCTAAATGAAGATGTTCGTCTTATAATGTAGCCACATCCAAACAACTTTCATTTTGCATATTAAATTTGACTGTTAAAACGGCAAATAACTCACTTCTCAACTTCTCACTGCTCCAATAATCATACCCTAGTGAAAATACCCTTACGACAGCAGCATTAGTGCCAGGACACATATGTAAACATAAGGAAATTTATATTCAAACTAAATTTTACAAATGAGTACTTTCAGAGTACAGGTATTTCAAGAGTGCGGTTTGCGAAAAAAGAGCACAAAACTCAGTAAATGAGTATACTTGGTCACCTTAGAATAACAAGCAAAAGAAAAAAAATGTATAAAAATGTAAAATAATCTAAGCTGTGTATTATAATTTGTTTTTTGTCATGATTGGAAATAAAACGGGCTTTATTATTATTATTATTAACTGTATATGGAAAATTGTATCAGCGCTTTGTATTTGGAAATAAACTAAAGCATAGATATAACTGAACCGTATATATTTTTTTAATATAACCGGCAAACGGACAGTAGACTCACCTGATGTTAAGTGCCCATGGACACTCTCAAACCCTTTAAGAGTTGGTACGCTCTTTTCTTGAAGGACCCGTAGTGGAATTGGTTCGGAAATATTTTTTTTGAGATATTGAGCGCAAAGTCGCCGTTGTTGTTGTGATATTGTTAACTGACGTATATTAAAATAATTAGCGACGTTGTATTTTTAAATGTTTATTGTCAAACGTTGTTTTTATTTAAATAAAAATTTTCTTTATTTAAAAATAACTAATAAGCATTTATGACCGTTAAATTGTTCTCTTTAATTACACCTTGTTTCCATAGTGTACTCTTGGAATATTTGTGTGAAATAAAGGATCTTAATATAAAAATTTATTCAGCTCCTACCACCTATAAATCTAGTTAGAGTAAATTCTAGAGCAGTAATAAGATTCTAGTCATTTTATGGCGAAGGACAATTTATTGCTAGGATTTCGAAGGCGGTTACAACTAGAATTTAACTTAAAATAAGATTTAGTTCGAAGGTATAATAGCTAGATAGTTGCGCTGAAGTGGGTCGTTTAGCTTAAGGCTAACTGAATGCAGTCCATTAAAAGTTTAGGAAATTCTAACTTGTATCTTAATTATTTAGTTGCACGACCTCGGAAGTCGTTTCATATAAAAAAGTGCTAAATACTCATAAAATAATATAAATAAATAAATAAAAAAGAAAATAATAAACGGAACAAATATAAGAGTCTTACCTCCAACTTCGATTTTGTTCCCTTTGGAGTAGAGACTCTTGGGCCCTGCGCGTGGGCCTTAAAGATTTAAGTTGGCGCCTAGTAGATAGTACCGGTGACCCCAGAGCTGGCACTTTCCTGGCGAATAAGTATAGCAATACCAAACACTTAAAGGTCATGCCACAGGGACCAAACTTTTAAAATTTGTTTTGATTTTCTTTTTAATTATTTTTAATATTACTTTTTAGGTTAAGAAAATTTGTAGTAAATACTGTATACTTCATTGTAAATAAAATAAAATTTACAGCGAATGTTATATTTCATTGATAAATTTAAATGAAAATAAAAAAATACTCTTACCTCGTCTATTTGAAATGATAAATATTTTCCTTAATAAAATATCACCCTAGGCACCCTCGATCTATCACCATTATGTCTCAGTTCCTTAAAAGACACCTTTTGTTTTAACAATACCCAATTTATTACGAGCATTTTTACTTTTTCTCATCTATTTACGGTTTAAGATATTTATTTCTCATTAAGAACATTACAACATTCACTTACATGAGAAAATATACAATTCATTTCGCTTATTTATTTATTGTACAAAGTACGAGTGTAGGCAAGAAACAGAAGACTTATTAAATAATTATACAGCAATTTCAAAAGTACAAAATATGTTGTTGTGCCATACAGAATAAATACCTATAAATATTATATACCTATACCTAATTAAACTCTTTGCACGGACTATTAACATATGTACAAAAAAAATACAAATAAACTACAACAATGAATAATAAATAGTCAGTCATTATTTACTATAGTTACGAATAATAATAGAAATAAAAATGACATGACTCATCATTATACAGTGTACTAAGTTTTTTTGTTTGTTTTTAGATTAATGGAAAATGAAAGATGTATAGTTTTCTAAAGTTCGTCATAGAGAAAAGGTTTTTTTTTATGTTAGCAATTAACACGTACGGTTACCATGAGAATCATTAACGTATATCAAATTTGTTACATTTTGGTCCATAGGTCGCGTTGATTCTATTTTGATTCTTACTCTAAGACCCAAATATTATACGTTTCAGGCACAGAATGCGGCGTAGCCATTAAAATAAATAAATTTAAAGAAATATTTTCAAACTTCTGCCAGACATAGGGTAGCATTAATGTAGCCATTGAATTAATATACAATATAAATTCTTACTCAGATTAGGTCCAATCCAGATCCAAACAAAATATTAACCCCAAAATTTTCAATTTATATTTCCGCTTGAATTGCATGCGATTCAACCGTTTAATTATACGAATTTGCTTTCATTTTCTAGAAGTGTGTTAATTAAGTTTCGGAACATTGAGTTTTAACAGAAAAACGAAAATTTGTTTGGAAAATTGGTTCCACTCGTTTCATTGGTATCATTTGTACTAATTGTCTTTTATAGAAATGAATTATTCAATTATAATTAATAATACTATTTCAGTATGACGTGTTGATTGGTGATTTGATATAGTTATTGTCGTAGGTTCGATCCCTGGCTGTGCACCAATGTACTTTCTTTCTATGTGCGCATTTAACATTTTTTTTTAATTTGTGTGTTGTCCCATGAGGATGTAAGTGCGTGCTCCTATTTCACCATGCCTCCTGCTGATAGAAGACAAATCTTTGTTTTTAATTTGTTTTATTATTGTTTATTACTTTAGATGTCACGTCGAACATGGTGTAATGGTTTCAGCTCCTTACAAACGTTGTGTAAAACAAAAAACTTGGCGATTAAAAAGAGTGGCGGAGAGTTTATTGCCAGTTCATCTCTTCCGTTATACGCCCTTGATTTGAGAACTGGCAGTAAATGTAAAATTAGAAGCATTTAATGTATATTTCTTTTTTGACGTTCATGAGTGTACATTGTGTTACCTAGAGTCCGCGCCACCACTGAATGCCGATAGACGCGGCGCTAGCGAGTAGCGCAGCGTAGTAATATGTTGCTAGTGCTAGATGCAAGGCTATTTGACCCCAACGTAACATAAATTAATATGAAATTCGCGAACTACTCTCCAAGATTTGCTTCTAATGTTTTACCTTAAAACGAATAAAATAATATTTCACTGTAACGACAAATTATGTTCCCAGGGTTCCCGTCGGCAATGAGTGGTGGCGCGGACTCTATATGAATAAATGATTTTTGACTTGACTTTTGACTTTTATAAGTATGATTACTAAGCGCTATGTTTCGACGTTGACCGTTTCCCTAAAGGTGCGCTTACACGGGCAACTAAAATTGCTCAATTACAGTCAATACTCGTCAACGATGACGTCACGACTACATCAAGCAATTTACGGCAACGGCAACAAGCATCAATACTGCCCAATAAAATATTAAGCATTATGGCGCAACTTCATCAACTAGGCAATACTGTCCTACACGAGCATTTCAGTATTCGCTCGCTTGATGCGGCGGCTTGTAGCGCTTTTTTTATAATTAATCAAAAACAAAAAAGAAAGAAAAGGAATAGGCGTATCTGGGTGCGATCGTATTTGGCAAAGAGGCCGCAATTTTCATTGTGTAAAGAATTAGATGATATATTATTCAAAAACTTTACTAGAATGTCACGAACAGACTTTGAATTACTTTTGAATAAAGTAATTAGAAATTAATAATATTATTATTTAGACCTCTCGCTCTCCCCGCGGAAGCAAGACGGCAAGCCGCAAAACAAACAATTGCGAATGAGACATAATATACAAAAATTGCTCGGAATTTCCAAGTCCATTGGATATTCGTCAATTCGTAGCTGCGACATTGAGCGATATGAAATATCTGGAGCAATTAGAAGCAATATCGCCGAAATAATTTATTGAATTTATTGAAATTGCTCCATTAATTGCTCCAGATCGGTCCATTCGTGTCGCCGTGCAATTATTGCCCTCGTGTAAGCGCACCTTAAGACAATATAATTTTGATGAGGGTAATATTGTGTCATATATTTGCTAATACATTATATAAAACACAGGAACAGATAATCTCTCCGAGGACGTTGTATATTAGATCAATCTATTATATTACGGCGTAACACTAAGCTCATAGTTTTCTATTTTATTTTCCAATACAAGTTATAAATATAGCCGCTTGACATCACATATATTAGGAAAAATGTTTTTGGGAAATAATGCAATACTTTTTTAAGATATTTGAAGTAGGTAGTGACCGCGCATTGCGAATAACTTGGATACTAACAAGCAGATAAATTTCATAAAAAGAGTTTCTAATTACCATTGTTTGCTTATTTGGACCATTAATAATTTTTTGTCATACGGATTCGAAAAGCATATTATTGGAATGCATTTAATTTAAATGAATAATTAGGTATTTTAATAAACTTAGTATTTAATTATATTCATACCCCTTGTACAGCTTGCTAGTCAGTGGACTGCGAAATGTGTGTTTAAAATTTATATGTATTGAATGTCAGGAGTATCTGATTAGTATATGTAATGTATGTATGAGCAAGCTGCACTAGATGACTAAATATATGAGAGGGTGAGACGTAAGGACCTAACAACCCTACGGATTCCTAAGCCCTACAGACGTACCCTGACACATAGTGAATATATTAACATATATAAATAAGTACGGGATGTCTGCACCAAGAGACCTAAGGTAACAGACGGAGCCCTACGGGTAGGATCTAAGGTTCGAGGTTGTGGGATTATCTCAAACCTACCGGGCAGGCTCACCACGATAATTAAGGGCTTGAAGTAGTCTTCGCCACTTTGAGAGGAAGCGAGAAATGAACAAGACAGAGCAATATTCAAATCTGTTATAAAACAATATCTTAAATACCAATTACACCTATTCACACATACTTGATATTATTCTAGTGAGCTGTTGATGTACTGCGCATCTTCATCTGTTAAGATTTGGAACACACGCGAGCCGTGTCAGCAGATGATCAATCGTCAAATAAAATATAATTAAAGTTGCTCTTCAGCTGCTAAGATTTAGAATACACGTGATCCATGTCAGCTAAAATAGAAGTCATAAATAAATGAGACAAAAACATGGAGTTTACATACTATATGAATACCATAAACAATAATATTTAGTGATACCTCATATAGTCTGTGCAAAATTACCATAGAGGCAACATAAACTGTTGTATCAAATCTGCCTGTCATGTTTCAATGAAATGAAATGAAATGAAATGAAATAGTTTATTCTTCAAGTAGGACTATATAATCACTTTTACAATGTCTTCCTAAACTAATAAGTCGACATTTCCTCTACTGCCCTAGAAGAAATGTCAGAAACAAACTCGGGGTCTTAGTCTCTTTTATAGTCCAATAATACAATAATAAATTAATAAGTTGGTGTAAACAAATGCAGAGTAATTTACTGGACTGGTCTTTGGAAGAAAGAACCATCGATCTGAGCAACCTCCCACAACCTACTCCCCAATAGCTCATCACTCAACCATTTTTGAGACTCACACCCTCACAACAATACCGCCAGAGGCACCATAAAGATATGTGGGCAACAACTCACTCAATCGCCAGCCCAAAATAACTATAGACTAAAATGTATCAAATTATAAATCAACAAAAGAGTTTATGATATACCCGCATAATGTTTACACTTACAATGATACAAAATGTATATTTAAGGTGTACCTTAAAAAGAAAAATAATTAAATTGAAAAATATAATCGTAATATAAACATTATTCACTTGCATGTCAAAGTGTAAAATATTGTATCAAAACACAAAACATGTCATATTGTAGAAAAAGAAAAAATGAATTGCACTACCAAAACTGTCAGTAATGTAGAGAAAAAAATTAAAAATGAATTCACTAGCACAACATGTCAATAGAATAAAATAAAATCTATCAAACACAAACTTCATTGTAAATATGTACAACATGCAAAAAAAAGAAAAAAAGAAGTGAAAGACAGCTTAAAAAAAAACACAAGCGATAGCTGTATAAGCGAGCAGCTCAATCCCAGGCGTTTCTATCATTTAAATAATCGGATATCCTGTAATATCCTTTAGTTAATAATTTTTGATTTAATAAAAAATTTAAATTTCTTAAGGGGAAGTTTACGAACATCCATAGGAAGTTTATTGTAAAAGCGTATACATTGACCCATGAACGAGTTGCTTATTCTATGAAGGCGAGTAGCATGAACTGTTAAATTATTTTTGTTCCTAGTATTTCGGGAGTGAAGATCAGACAATTTGACAAAATCCGGTTCGTTTTTGTGAACATAAAGTAAATTTTCAAAAATGTATTTGTATATATCGACGTAGGAAAGCATATTTGCTGTAAGTAGACAAAATACCTAAAGTGACTTTTTACTGCCATTGGAATCAGAAAAAAAAACCGCATCGAATGTCCCGGTCCTGTGTCTCTATGATGAAAAAAAAATTACATACGCGGTTGAAAACGCCCGTACTTATATTTTTTTAGCAAGATTAAATGCTGTATGTAGACCAAAATCCAGTCATTATAGACAATTTGTACTTACAGCAAAAGAAAAACTGCATTTTTTTCTTTACAAATACTTACTTCTTCCCATTTAAAAACTTAACGCTACTTACAGCATTTCTGCGGCGTGTGATTTTAACATTCTTTACTTACAGCAACTTAGGGAACCTACAGTTTTAGTTTTTTTACCATTTACGACATTTTATTTCAACCAAACATTACATTACCAAATGACCCACTGCATTTCTAGATCTAATCATAATTATTAACTAATCTTACATCTTGAATTTCAATTGAAAGTACCCAAATACATAAATTTACTGCATACAGCATTTTTACCGCCTGTAAATTGATAATATTTCCGCGCGTACATTTTTCTTCCTTAGTTACAGCGTTTTAAAGGTTTGTGATTTAAAAAACTGTATGCTGTAACTAGCCAAACACGTACTTATAGTAACTTTGGATAAAAAGTTTACATTGCAAATGGTGACTGGCAGTTAAATAAATATATGTTTCAAAAATGGTAGCAATATCTTGGATAGGTTAGACACTATTAATTTTTTTCCGAAATTAATTAAGTTTTTTGGCTCTGGTGAACAATTGCAATATGTCTACTTACAGCAAATATGCTTTCCTACGTCGATATATAATTGATAGCCGAATTACATCCAACGTACGTTTAATGATTCCGTTTACTTTGTATAGTTTAGTTGTAGGATACGTGATAGAATTTAATATTTTGACTCTTGATACCAATTCTCAGTATAATGGCAGCTAGGATCCTAAGTAAATTAGATGTGTCTATGCCAATTTGTTAGAGAATTTTATTAATATCACTTAAAAATGCATGAAATAAAAATTGTATACCGTCTTCGACGTATATGTCATATACGAGTATATTATGAGCTAGGGGATCGGATAGAAAACGCCGTCAATCTCTTCAAGGGTTTTTAATAAAAGTGATTTAAAAACTAACAAATTATGCAGAAAAACACTCTTATAAATGCACAAAATACTGTCACTAATTACTTCAAGTACGCACACTTTATATTCTATCACTTGTCTTCACTTTTCGCAGTTTCATCTCTTCGATGTTAATCTCCCGGAATCGCACTCTAAACTGAATTAACTGGTCGCGTTTCGGTTATATATGCCTGGGAATAATCTGTGAGTTCTGAATTTCTATTAAAGTTATTGGTAAGCGGGCGCTGTATCATTTTCCATACAAATTTAAAGGCCGGCATCGCACTTGCGAGGCCCCTGGCAAAGTGAGTGTCTGTGGATGGAGGTATCACTTACCATCAGGTGAGCCTCCTGCCTGTTTGCCCCTTATATAGAAAAAAAATGATTACATTAGCGAGCAATACTTGTGGCCCTGGAACGGCAGAGTTCCAGGGCACAGGCTTCTACCGCATTTACCATGGAGAGTGTTCAGAGGAGTTGTTCGGATTAATACCTGCAGCTGAGTTTCATCATCGGACGTCGAGGCAGAATACGAAATTCCACCCGTATCACCTCGACGTCCGACGTTCCACAACTGAGCGTTTTTCAAGGCAGTTTTTGCCGCGCACCACCACTATGTGGAACCAGCTGCCCACTGAAGTATTCCCGAACCAATTCGACTTAGGGTCCTTCAAGAAAAGAGCGTACCAATTCTTAAAAGGCCGGCAACGCACTCGCGAGCCCTCTGGCATTGAGAGTGTCCATGGGCGGCGGTACCACTTAACATCAGGTGAGCCTCCTGCCCGTTTGCCCCCCGTTCTATAAAAAAAAAAAAAAGAGTGGAGGAGAACCGACCACAGCTGAAAGCCAGCAGAGCCAGCGGAGTGAGTAAGCGAACTGCTGGAGCTGACCCTGCATTGTTCCCCGAGTGAAATATTACTCGTAGAATAAAATATATTGAAAATCTCTAACCAAATCAATCACTGTCCTACTTTGTAAAGTCCCATTATTAGGATAATGCGTTTTCTTCATAATTTATTTATTGAATTTGAGTAATCATTTTGTTTAACAAACGTCTTGAAATCTAATTATGAGTTCCTTAAAGTGCGATGGACCATTTTTATTTCGAATACATAAAAACAACTGGAATTAATAAAACCTCAGATATAAATAAGTCTTTATTGGTTTATATAAGAAGTATGTAACAATCTTATGAGGAAATTTTTTAGATATTGCATAAGATCGATGTTTTGTGTACTAACACTTCACTCTATTGAGTATTTTAGTCGGTTCAAATGCAATACTATTCTATACCTATACCACCCTATCACCTCGACGTCCGTTGTTACACCACTGAGCGTTTCTTCAGGCAATTTTTGCCGCGCACCACCACTATGGGGAACCAGCTGCCCACTGAAGTATTTCCAAATTAATTCGATTTAAGGTCCTTTAAGAAAAGAGCGTACCGATACTTAAAAGGCCGGCGAAGCACTCGGTCCGCGATATCGCTTAGCATCAGGTAAGCCTTCTTGCCCGTTTACGTTTTGATACAAATTGCATACTTAAAAAAAATATTTTTTAAAAATATTTTGTAAATTTATCCTCTTAAAAGTTGCCACTAGTGTAATAGAAATTGATAGCTATCATGTGGGACAGTGGGCAAAACAAAAAATATGGGAACTTTTAAAATCTTTGAAAACTTCTACGAACTGCTCGACCGAAAGTAATTCAAACAAAGTAGATAAAAGTTGCGCCGCTAAAGAAGCGATTAAAAGAAAAATTAGCATTCTTTCAAATTAATTACTCTGGAATAATAAGAGTTTTACAAAGTGTATAAGGGTAATCCGAAGATTTTTGGTTATCATATTTTTTCGGTATCTTTACTTTGCTGTACAATTCCTTTTCTTCTTGTCTATTTATGAAGACATTATTTAATGTCAACTACGCAGCTTTTGCCTTTAATTTTATACAAAGTAAATGTGTCAGACGTAAACCTTTTTGCAGTTTAACTTCTCTTGAAATAACTTAACCTCGAGGTCAATGGAGAGAATCTCCATTACCATATCTCCGTAAAAATTATTGGTTTTACCTTTTTTTTTATTTAATTTATATATAAAAGGGGGCAAACGGACAGGAAGCTCATCTGTTGTTGAGTGATACTGCCGCCCATGAACATACACATTGCCAGAAGGCTCGCAATTGTCGGCTTTTAAAGAATTGGTACGCTCTTTTCTTAGATTTTTTTCGGAAACACATCGCTGGGCAGGTTGTTCCTCACAGTGTTGGTGCGCGGCAACAACTGTCTTAAAAAACGCTCCGTTGGGAACGACGGACGTCGAGGTGATACAAATATTTCCTTACTGCAAACAATACGTAAAATAGATACATCAATTTAATATAGTAATTGTATAGTAATTATACAACTTGAACTCAATATAGGTGTAGTTTGCATTGTAAGGCGAAGCAATACTATACAAAATACTTACAACCAGTGGCGTAGCTACATAGGGGATAGGCGGGGCAGTGCCCCGGGGCCCTCAAGCTCAGGGGGCCCTCGAATCCTTACAAGAAAACTCGATCGTTCTGAACTTTTGGAAATTTCTCCTATTTTCAAAATAAATATGACAGATTGCAACCCCACTTTAATCATGACAACTCAGTTGAGAGAAATTCAAAAGTTATGCCTAGGGAATTCCCCTAAATTTTTTCTGTAGGTTGGCAGTGTTGTCAATTCGACGGATATGATATGTGCGTTTTATTCATATCGATGAATAAACACACCCTTGAATCTTTTCTATTTCGTTTTATTCGCCAAACCTACACCAAGTATTAATTGTAATTTATGTTGTTACTGTTTAATATTTTTTTTACCTGCCCTACAGCATTTAGCTCTTAGCATTTTTAAAGTATTTGTAAATTTCATATTTTGATCAGTTTACATAGCAGTGGGGCCCCATTTTTTAATTTGCCCCAGGGCCCTTGGTCACCTAGCTACGCCACTGCTTACAACATACCATAACGCGACATTGCATAAAATATATTTAATAACACACAAATATAGAACATTTACAATATTCTAAACAACATAGTAATAATAATAATACGTAAAAATAGATAAACATAAAACTAAAATAAATTTAAAAAGTTTGGTCTCTGTGGCTTGTGTATACGATACTTATTCGTTGAGCGAGGAAATCACCAGCTCTGGGGTCACCGGTACTATCTATTAGACGCCTGTACTTGAACCTCACAGCCCAAGAGTCTCTACACCAAAGGGAACAACATAAAAGTTGAAGGATAGACGTGAGATATTACGTGAGATTTACTTCCGTTAATTTGTTTACTCTATTTTTAGAAGTACAAATCAATACATACTTGTACGAGTCCTATACAAATAGAATAATTGAATTACTATTGTATAACTTGCTTTTTCATGCGTTTAAGTGTGTTAAGCAAAAAGCGCTGATAGGTTTTAATAAAGCTGTATCAAGCTGAAGTATAGACGACTTTCTGTTATTTAATGAACAAGTGTTCCATTAACAAACATATTTAAATTTAGTAGGAGAGCCTGCTTAATTAATCATAATTAATTACTATTATTATTTCTCACATATGGCTGCCAAACATGGGAACTTACCAAAGCACAATGTGAAAGATTAAGCGTAACTCAAAGCCATGGAAAGAAGTAATATAAAGACAAGAAGGATCGACAAAATAAGTAACAAGAATTTAAGAGGTAAAACATTACTGACGTTACATATACAACAAAACCACAAAAATGAAAATGGACTTGACATACCATAAGAGGAGCAGATAAATGGAGCATAGAAGAAACAGATGTAGACAATTTAAAAGGTGGGCCGATAAAATCATGGAAATGGCTAGAAATACTAAGACCTGGACGAGATTGGTATACAATAAAGAAAAATGGAGGACAATGGGGAATATCTTTGCCCGTAGGCACACAGAATCGATTATCGTAGATTAAGAGAAACAATAACTATAATGTATACATATTTATTGTATTTCTGATAATAGGGTATAAATAAATACATTATTATTATTTATTATTGTTAGATAGATTTTAACCACAATGATATTGAATATTCAAAGCGGATATATGAGTCCCAAAAGAGCGTGAGTTTTTACGTATGGTGAAAGATGTGACATTTCGAATAATAAATTTAAAGTCCAACGCTGAATTAATGAACCTTAAAAATCAACGATCCAAGCACCCGACCACTTTTGTTGTAATTTACGTAAACGATTTGTTAATTTCGCATTTCGTTTTATGTAAGTTGTGATAATGCAGTTTTACTGAGGCCTAGGCGGTTGTAAAAGTATATATGTATATATGCCTGAAATTCTATACGAAGAATAATGTTACACTAAAATTTTGTGAGTTTATATTTAAAGAAAACACTTTTTTAACGGATTGAAGCCATGTATTATTATACCTTATAATTATTTTACATAATTTTAAATTTTTCCCGACGTTTCGCGTGCTTTACAGCGTGCGTGGTCAAGGTGACTGAATACAAAAGGTGTTGAATGTCAAAAAGTATCACAGCTGTAGAAACATTCAACAACATAATGCAATTGACATAATCAAATGAAAAGAAAGGGCAACTGGCGGCCTTATCGCTTTCGAACGATCTCTTCCAGGCAACCGCAGTGAAAAAAAAATTTGATAAGGGAAGCAAGAAGTGCAAAACTATATAATACATATAGTTATTTAGACAAAACTAAAACAGGAACAAAAAAACTAAACTAAAAAGGGACACATGAAAACGAAAAAGTGCACATGAATCACGATAATTTTAGATCAGTCTCACTTCAGTTAGTACGAAAGTTAGCGATACGACGTGGACAGATAATGTTTGTACAGTAGAGATTTAAAGGAAGATTGAGAAGGAGCTAAGCAAATAGGGACGGGAAGTGAATTCCATAGCCTCATTGCAGAGAACTTAAAGGATTCACCAAGAAAGGAAAAGTTATGAGATGGATTTATTAACTTATCATACATTAATTTAATTTATTTTTATTTAAATTAATATAACTAATTATAGACATTGCTACACAGTACAACTCACATGTTCCTGAAATACAGTTCTCACTGCCTCAGAAGTCTGGGATACGTGTTTGTTATGACAATAAAACCTTATTCCTTGTAATTTTTGTGTTCTTCAGTTTTCTGTCATTCAGTTTATATTTTCTCGCTCATCACTACAGCTGGAACAAAGATCATGTCATACTAGAATATAACAAATTTTACACGCAATGCACATTAATAATATTCAAACATATCAAAAATTTAGAAATCATATGTGTGCGTAAATCACCATTATTCCGCTCATATCGCGAGAAGACTATCATCGACGATTTGGTATTTTTGAGTTTTGCGCCGGGTGGTAGCCGCATACCTAAGATTCCGTCTTGTGTAAATAATGTAGGTACGCGAATACAAGAAGTTTTATTTATTTAGTACTCCTACGGGTAATACATTATAGATAACAAAAAATATTTATACTAAAGATAAAAATTCTATAGATGTATGACCCTATGCAGTATAAACGAAAAAGTTCTCCTTATTACGAAAAGAGCTTTATTTTCGCCTCTTAGTCTACCTGACTTTATAATTATATGAAAGCTTTCTTTCATAAAGTTAGTTTAACAGTAACTGAAGACGGTAGGATAAATTTTAATTAACAGTCCATTTTACCCATTAAATAGTTAATAGTTCGGCGCAAGAAATTTTAAACCTGACTTTTCTATACACATTTAAAAACTGGATCAGTGAAGGTGATGATTTTATATATCCTAGTTCTGCGCTATGAACATAGAAATAATATAATATTTTCTGTAAAACGGAGGGTTTATAAACATCATAAATGTTTAAACATAAATAAGAATTACAGACACAGCGTACTCTTAGCTACGATCTCAAATACGTATCGTATATACGCACACACAACCATTTACATATATTCACGAATACTTAAGGTCTTATAGGACTTGTGTTTGACTAGTAGTAACACTAGGACTACTTTTTCTTAAGAAGGGATGGTGATCCATCCCTGCAAGCACTGGACCCGATCTCCCCTAGCTATTCCTAAAAGCGTATGGCCCGATCTGTGAAGGATACTTGCTGTGTCAATTATCTTCACATTTCAACAATGGGCGGGGAGGGGCGGACGCAACCGCCGCATCGCATGTCGGGAAGCGGATAGGGCTCTGCTGTTACCGCATCCCGCCTAAGGCGATTGTTGGTGGCGCCTTGGGGTTTTAGTGGGTATGCACAATCGCGAGTCCCACATAACCCTCCCGCACTATGAAAACGCACCGCGGTAGGGTATGCGCAATGCATTTCCCCAAGTAAAAAAAAAAGGAGTATTTTTTCTTAGCAAAATTGTTATCAAAAAAAAACAAGATACTAAAACAAAAAATAGAATACCTAATAATAAACAATGAATGAATAAATTATTTACAAAAAGGAACTAAGTATAGGAAACTATGTATTAGCTACTACTTATATATACAGGGTGTCCCAAAAGTCGACGTCAAGTCGAAATTTTCTCATAGGTAATGCCACACCAGTTATCAGAAAAATTAAAAAAAAAATTAAGTCATGTATTTTTGAAGTTATGGAAATTTTCCTTTTATTCCAGAAAATGTACACCATGTGACAGTTTTTTCATTCCTGTTGTTACAAATATTTACTTTTTGCCAATTTTTTTTCTCTTACGTCATCCCGAATAGTGCTTTATGTAACCTATGATCCTAAACCCTGTGCCGATCACTCCAACTTGTAGGAAAATGTCAATTTATACCGTACCAAGTTTTCAAAATTAATTTTTCGCACTAGTTCAACTGATCGTCCTGAAAAAAAATGTACTACTCCAGTTTGGCAAGCAGCTTTAAAAGTTTGCGCATTTAATAAGGATTCTAACGTGGTGTAACACTTACTTCATTATTTCTTAGATCGGCCATAAAAAAATCTGGAACCACATATCTCGTAAAATAGTAAGCGGCACGTCCTCCACACTTTACGCCATCTTATTTAAACCGCGCTGTGGTCATTAGGAACGTTTTGGGTGCGCTAGAATCATTTGTTGTAATTTCAGAGATTGTTAAAAACAGACATTGTTTAACAAAAAATTTTTTTATGGCCGATCTAAGAAATAATGAAGTAACTTTTAAAGCTGCTTGCCAAACTGGAGTAGTACATTTTTTTTTCAGGAGGATCAGTTGAACTAGTGAGAAAAATTAATTTTGAAAACTTGGTACGGTATAAAATGACATTTTCCTACAAGTTGCAGTGATCGGCACAGGGTTTAGGATCATAGGTTACATAAAGCACTATTCGGGATGACGTAAGAGAAAAAAAAATTGGCAAAAAGTAAATATTTGTAACAACAGGAATAAAAAAACTGTCACATGGTGTACATTTTCTGGAATAAAAGGAAAATTTCCATAACTTCAAAAATACATGACTAATTTTTTTTTAAATTTTTCTGATAACTGGTGTGGCATTACCTATGAGAAAATTTCGACTTGACGTCGACTTTTGGGACACCCTGTATATATTTTAATTATGACTCAATTAACGTTTGGATGAGCTTTTACATTTTTCGTTTTTACATATTATTTATATTTTTTCTTTAGATTTTACATAATTTAATTTTAGTTATAGTTACATGTTTTTCGAGGTTTTTTGTTGTTAATTAATTACGCGCTTCTTTTACTTTACCCTCTGTAGGTGTTTCTTTTTTAATTGTTCCAAATTAGGGTTGCCTCAGAGAAATCGCTTGTTAGCGATAAGGCGTTGCCTAATAATTTATGTAACTTGCTTTTTCTTGTGTTTTTATATGTATGACTTTGTATATTATGGTAACGAAGTGTAAATAAATATATCTTCTTACCTATATCTTTTTTATTGTAATTGAGCCGACGATGTATGTAAACAGTTTGAACATCCCTTTTTAATCCCAATGTTTACCGAACCTAAGAAATAGAAAACAGAAATTTGCCCTTCCACATAACCGTTTGTCAATCATCCCGACTGCGCAGTGACAAGTTATGTCACGAGACAGCCGAGGCGTGAGGGACCATAAGTTATACTCGGTGTTTCCGAATCACCCTTTGTATTGAGCGGGTAATTTTCGAACATTTGTGTTATTACTATCCTATATTACTTATTTAGGTTATTTGTGTATGCTGCGTGGTCAATGAATATATTCTTAACAAAATACTATTTGTTCTTTTTAAGGCAGTTTTTGTCGCTAACAACCACTGTGCGGAGCTGCCCACTGAAGTACTTCCGAACCAATTCAAGTTGAGAGTCTTTAACGAAAAGAGTACCTACCAATTCATAAAAAGGCCAGCAACGCACTCGCACTCTGTCATTCAGAGTGTTAACCAGGTGAGCCTCCTGCCCGTCTGCCACCGTCGCGTCGCCGTTATATAAATAAAAAAGCTGATTTGAGCTTTATTATTTTACATGTTTATTTATGAGACAGAGAGATTATTTTTTTCGGGTTTTTTAGCGTATTTAATCAATTCGTTGGAAATCTTTACTTTCCTTTATTTTTTTGACCGCATGTCTTGTAGTAATAGTATCGTTCTTGAATAATTTCTTTCGTAGCGCCTTTTTTTCACTTCAAGTAATATGAAATATATTACTTGAAGTGTTATGAATATGTGTGTAATGGTGAATGTGGTAAATCACAGAACAGATTTTTATTTTTTTACTTATGTAATTTTAATGACGTTGGTTTATGACATTTTCCTTTGAATAATTGTAATGTAAAGGGAGGGCAAACTTGCTGAGTTTCTTGCCCGTTCTTCTCAGAACAAGGCCTCCTGGTAGTTTTGCGAACGGATGGCGTAGTCTTGCTCTTTCGTTAAATTTTTTAAAAGTTTTTTTAATTTTCAAAAACCCCTATCCAAGACAGAGCAAATTGAATAAACGTATTTTGATTTTGATTTTGATTGATTAATTTTACATCCGCATACCATCGAGACTGGATTCCAATTCGTTATTTCCTTTCTTTAGTCTGTGGCAGCCGAAAAGCCAGCGCGGGGCCTGTACCAAATTCCGCCTAGGGGCCCTTGGTTAGCTTTAGGATTGAAACAGTTCGCCTGTTTCCTCGAAATACTTATAATATCGATATTATATAAAAACGCATAAGAAAAAAACCAACCCCCCCCCCCAAAACCCAAAAAAAAAAAAAAATCCTTTTAAAAAAATATTTTCTCATATTCAAAAAAACTGCTAGTCTAATTTTTATAAAGAGTACGACTTTAGCGGTTATTTTTATGTGGAAGGTGAAGCATAGACAAGCGCTTCGTGTTAAAGGTATGAAGATATTTTACGCTACCATCTAAATTAATACTTTTTACATACGGTCATACCATCGAGACTAGGATCCAAATCGCGTAAGCTACGTTTAGTCTGTGGATACAGTAAAATACGCATTAGTCTATATACATTATATAAATGTGTAAAAGAGAAAATTTCGAACGAATTCTGAGTGAATTTCTAGATTCAATATGAAATGGTTAAAATTCAATTGCTGAGACACAATTCCAAAATTATTATATATCGAGAGTTGATGATATCGGGGCAAATATTGGCGGCTTGCCATTCAGTCGTTTAAAACTTGTGGAAACTGCCTTTTAGGTTTAATTCAACAAGCATCGTATTTGTGCCAATGCCAAAATAGATGAGATGTGAGAGCATAATTTATAACGTTTATATATATTATCTAGTTTATCATCTATGAAAGTCTGTACGTACACTTAGATTGCCATTGTAATCTGTGTTTGTAAGAAATACTTTAACAGGCTATATGACACTATGAAAAATGGAGTTATATTGAAAGTAATCATTAAAATGGCTTTAAAAAGGTGTCAAATAACCTGATTTGTTATAAAATAATTATAAATATTGATTTTATAGGTCACGTGGACGAGACACAAAACGGCCACAGATTAGTCGAATCGACGATGTCGTATTATTCCAGCTAACAATGTATTCGCCTGTCTAATCTACACGTAAAAATCTTGACAATTTACATGTGTACGTCATAAGGCCTGGTGCGACGCCATCTTGCCTAAAGAAGCGTTTTGGCGGGTTCTTGGAATTCAAAATTATAAAGTCAATACCATAACAGAATTACAAATTACAATTTGTGAAGGTTGTATAGTCACTAACACACACACTCTGAAATGATTCAATATCTTGTCAAATACACTCTTTGACTTTGCTAGTATGTAGCGTAGCAGCATTGTACTAGTAACTAATATAAAACTGTGCTTATTTGCATATTGCGGAGATATTAAGTAGTAATATACTCGGATAGATATAAAGCTATAATGAACCCAGTTTAAAGTGCACTATGAAAACAAAACTATCGGGTCTTTGATTTATTTCAATTTTAATCTTTGATTGATTTATCATTATACAACAGCGGGTTGTTGACCAATCATAAGCAAGCGAAAATCCAAGTTCTTTTTTTAAAAACTGCATTCAATATTATTATGCCATTTCAGGACTGAGTTTTCTCATATAAATTGTATAGTTACACGAATACTATTTAAACAATGTTCATTTAGCTTTTCACCAACGTTGCTAAAGCTTTGTACCCAAAACATTATTACTTTCCTATAAAGTTAACCGTTTTACGTGTAACTAAATACATTGTGCTTGTACCGACGATCGCGTTCGGGACTGAAAAACCAATAAGCATACATACTCTCAAGTACAGCCCTGCGATTCTGTAACTCACTTTTCGAACTCACACAGCGGTTTTCGCATCGGCGGTCGCTCTGAAATCAGTCGTGAAGCAGTCATTTTATGATTTGGCATTCTGAAAAGGTGGGAGCTTGTGGTTTATTGTTTATCAGTATGCCAAATCATAAAATGACTGCTTCACGACTGATTTCAGAGCGACCGCCGATGCGAAAACCGCTGTGTGAGTTCGAAAAGTGAGTTACAGAATCGCAGGGCTGGATTTTGATGCATGCAATTAACGAGAAATAATTATAGTAATTTATGAAACGCCGGACTTTGTTTGAACAATTTGATAGTTTATCTCCTATGCGAGATGCCTCGTTCGCGTTTACCAAGAGTTTGTCATTCGTGAAATTCTCCAAGCATCAAGCGGTGTCAATAATTTACGTTTACAGTGGAGCTTTGCACGGATAACTTACATAGTTGAAATTTCTCCCAAGATGTCTTGTGGTGTGGTGTACCCCCCAGGCTATGCAGCTAAGTAGGTATTTGCTACGCGATGTTTACCATACAAGACCGAGTATTTAGTAAATGCAGTGTTTCTGCCTCAGCTGCTTTGAACATTGTGGCAATGATTTTTAATTTAAAAGTTCTTATGATAATACGAGGTTTGTAAGCCCATAGTCCATAATATGTTATATGTGGTTTTTCAGGCACGTTTGGGCCCTGGCCTTCTTTGAGCATAAAAAACGTGACCATATTTAGAAAATAAATTACACAGTTTTCTAAGAATAATTTTAAAAATAAAGAAACATACGTATGTGTAAAGCCTTATTATACTAGAAATGTACGTTTTTGTTAAAGCCCAATACTGGATATAAGGCTAAATAGCTTGATAAATGTTCCCTGTTATATAAGCCATTGGTTCTGTGAGAAAAAACGTAGAAAGGAAATCATCGTAAGTCGGCAATATTTTTGTGTCGAAATCCCCTAGTCCTGGCACGGTTCGACGGATCATTTGCTTGATTTGATTAACGATAGATGGGGTGCTTTTAAATACTCCGAATTTATCGTTACAATCTACTCGGTTTTAAAGAACGAAGGCGATAATATATAAAATACTTTGGTTTTAACAACCTTAAAAATCTTCTAAACCTATGCTGAAATCGAAAGTATTCTTCTAGTGCAACAGTCGTTTATTTGTGAAAAAAATGATTTTTTTTCATTGACGACATAATAATATATTAGCACCTACATTAATATGTAGTCAAATGGAAGAGACTACCTGCCCACGACTCAGGGAATCGTAGCGTGGGGGCACTTTCTCTTTTAAGTACATCCTTTTTTGTTGTGTAATAAAATTTATTCTTTTCTATTTATTTTTCATAATCTGTGGCGTTACAACCTTCTAGGGCTCAGTTTTTTTTATCTGTTTAGTGACAATTTTTTTAATAGCATGAGGAGCACCTTGGGTCTGACACACGTCGCTTTTTATGGGTTTGCGGCCTTATGTTTTCCTTACCGTACGAGCGAGTATTGAACGCTCATAGACAGAAAGTCCATTGGTGCACAATGGGGCACGAACCTGCAAACTGAGGGATATGAGTCATTGCTCTTAATTAAAAGAGACCGCTATATATTTAGGTCGATAAAATGGTAAAACCATATATTAACATTGAGTTTTTTGATTTATTTCCAGTATGCTTTGAAAGTTGTATTTAGCCCCTCCAAACCTTGAGATATTTATGCGCAAATCAATCAAATCATCCATACTTTTGTTTTAGGTCCATCTTTGGACGTAGGCCTCCTCAATTATTTTCCAACTCGATCATTGCAATCACATACATTTATTATATTAGTTAATCAAATAAACATTAATTAAAACTCATGTATATCAATAATATTAAACAAATTAATTCACTAATACGTTAAGCTTCATAAACAGGGCTAAATTATTCGGTGTTTTCTACATAACATTATTTTCCAAATAAACCTAATTTTCATTAATAAAATTGGTTGTATCGGATTATGTTAAACACAAATGATGCTACAAATTATTTAATGAAAACGATCAAGCTCCCGAATTGTTACGGTAAAATTGAAATGGACCTAAAATATATGTATAATAAAATAATGACTTGAAATTACATATGTTTATTTCAATCTTTTAGCATAATTTTGATGTGACTATGCGAGTGAAGAGTAATTTAATAAAGAAGGGAATACATCTCTTACACATAATAAAAAAGGATAAAATTAAAAGAGAAAGTGCACTAGGATTGCCTGTATTTGATATAGTTATGATTAGGCACTTGAAGTAATAAATTCTACAAAAACTATAATTCTACTCTGCATAACCAGTATAGTTTTTTGTGAATTTGTGTTTTTTTATGAGAAAGTGGTCTTAGATGAAAGAGCCTCTGAAAGATAAAAAGCGTAGGGCGATGGGTGGTCTGGTTTGTGTTCCTAAAAAAACACATATTGCTTATAATTACAATGTTGAAGTTGGGTAGCAAAAATGTACCATAAACATGTCTTATTCAAAATTACTACATTTTAACATAAAATAGTTTTCATAAACGATAACGAATTGTTATGTTATAACTGACGTTAAGAGGTTAAATTGGCGATCAGCCATCGTGCGGTTCAAAAACGGCTGTAATTGGTCCAGCCATAATTTAATTTTGCTAGCGTAGTAGTGTTTGAGCTCATGCCAGCGATTTCAATAAAAAGAGACTCTTGAACGTCATAGCCCATCAATTTGATAACGCTTTCGTGTGTCGAGCTTTTTACAGTGTACATTGGCATGATTCAAAGCGATGTAACCTACCCTTTTTATGAAAGCGTATTTGGTTTTGCTTTGAATTCAAACGCAAAATTACTTTATATGTTTGCAAATATTTTATCTATATATGAGTCATTCAGTGATTATGATTTATTAATAACCGCGCCAACAAGGCTACACATAACAAAAAACTGAATTATAATGTGTGGGCACGATAATAGCTGCGGACGGCGCGCGTGCACAAACATAATGTTTATAATATAATTTTTTTAAATATATTTTCTAGCTAATTCCCCGACTATGTTGTCGTCAGAGGTATTAAATAACTTAATTATATGTACAACTTAAGTAAATGGTATTAGTAACCCGGATGCTTAAGCACTACTACCTATTTCTTTATCAACTTTTTGTATAACATTTACAGCGAATTCCAGAAAGATGCCTCTTAACCGATCGTTGAACATTATTTCTTTTAAGTTCGTCTCTGCTAGCTTCGGGACTCTTGGAAACGACGGACTGTGCGTATCGGCTGAAAAGGGCAAAACTTGCCGCAGTCTGATAGTTTACGAATTAGCAAAATATTGGATTTGCGTTCTCTAATTGCCATCATTTCATAAAATCTGATAAAAGCCAAGAGGTTGATTGCAGATGGATAAAAAAAAATTCGTCTCTGTTACTTTTATTCCCACAGCTTGTTCAGTGTTATACCCGTCGTATCCATACATTGGAAAGCTGTATTGCTACAAGGACAGGCAGCACTTCCCCCTTGACTTCTTTCTTGTCTATCCCTGCACCTGTAGAGATACGACAAGAAACCACCGTGACCTGTCAACATCTGGGTAATCGATCCCGTTGATTTTATTTGTTTAATTATCGAAAAGGTCGAATTAATGTTTGGAAGAAATAACTAATAATATATTACTGTTTATAATTAATAAGTTTACAAAGATAAATGTTACAAAGCGTAACAAAAGACCCTAAGAACATAGCCGCAAAAAATAAAGCTTGTTCGGGCACTGAAATGATTGCACGTTCTGTATATTGGAGAACAAACAAATTAGAGCGCTTAGAATAGACAAAAAATGATTGTCAATTCGATCTAAATTAGTTCTACGCCAATAGTGTTTTCGTACGGTGATAAAAACATACTCGTATGCATACATAATTATGTAATTGTTCGCTCATGTCATGTCAAAAGAGAATATTAAGAATGAATAAGGCATCACCACACAATGTAATAAACTTAACAAAACTACGGGAAATTTACTCTCAAAGGCTTCCCTTTCTTACAAGTTTGTACATCAAATATTGATAAAGTTACCAAGTTTTTAACTTTATGCCTTATGGGCATTAGTGGAGCTTTGTGAGCTTTAAAATGTAAATTATCTCGACAGTCATTAGAACACTGATAAGATTATGAAGAGATGTTGCAGACAGATTTACTGGATTTTTATAAAAAACTAGCTGACCCGGCAAACGTTGTTTTTCCATGTATATTATTTTTCTAGGAAGCATTTTTTAGTTCAATAAAAATAACTATAATATCTACTATATTAAAAAATTGGGGTCATATGATCATAGAGGGGTGATAATTAAGGGTTGTTCGTTTTTTTGTATGTGTCATTAAAAAAAATGTCTAATAAATAAAACATTTAGGGGGATGAAAAATAGATGTTGTCTGATTTGCATACCTTACCCATATGCTCACAAAATTAAAAATGCTCAAGAAATTGTAATGCTTCAAACTTAGACGTTTAATACGACTTCAAGAATAGAGCGTACAAATTCTTAGCCGGCAACGCACTTGCCAGCCTTCTGGCAATATAAGTGTAGTGGACGGTGGTGGTATATGTACAAAAAGTTGTAAAGTGCATTGAACCTTATAGTAATTGTCATGTACACACGTTTTACATACAAAAACAAATCTAATACTCATTCTCGACTCCACTTGAACCCACAAAAAATTCATCAAAATCTGTCCAGCAGTTTAGGAGTTTAATTACGAACACATACACAGAAGATTTAAATATATACCAGCTGTTTATTTGCTGTATAGATAAATAACCTAGATACCGACTGCAGCGCCTTCTGCCGGGCGATTTGTGAATCTGAACCATCCAGGGCGCCACCCAAACGCATACTAAAAATTTCATTCAAATCGATCCAGCTGTTTAAGATGGGTTCAGTGGCATACACGTACAATAGAATTATATATATATATATAAAGATATGCGAACCCCCATTTTGATAAAATACTAGCTTATCTAAATAAATGTACGTTTAAAAGCACCATTGCACTATCGCACTATGTCCATATGAAACATTTTCCCTCTATTTTATAACATAAGTGTCCATACTGGCTTCAAGCGATATAACGGAAATGAGAAATGAATTGTGGTGAGATCGAGCCAAGTGACCGAAACCCCGCGGGTGCATCCCTCATACATGCGCTTTAACGGGTATAAACAATTTATAGGCGACGATATTTTATTTATTTTATATAGTTTAGTAGTGGTGGCTTAGCGTGCGACTGTACCCGGTGGTCTAAGTTCAAACCCTGGCTGTGCACAAATGAATGTAATTGTACTGTCAGTAGCCTGAGATTTCTGCATCTATTTCATGTAATAATAAAAATATCTAATATATAAATTTCTCGTGTCGCGGTGTTTGTAGTAAAACTCTTCCAAAACGGTATGTCTGAGAATCGGACAACATCTATTTTTCATCCCCCTAAATGTTAAGGGTAGTCCACCCCTAATTTTTTGTTTTTTTTTATGGTACAGCATTAAAAAATACATACAATGCCTAATTTTCACCCCTCTACGATCAACCCCTATTTTTTATTATAAATGATATACATGGCAAAACGACGTTTGCCGGATTAGCTAGTGTAATAATAAAAATATTAATAATATAGCCTCTATATTCCGAAACTCTGTGATCTGTGATCTTTAATATATTTTCACTACAGTATGTCTCGGAGTTCGGTGTGCCTCTTGGCAAAAGCCTAACCCTTATCACTGTTCTCTATCCTTTGCAACTCTTCTCCAGTTATATCCTACTATTAAGTTGAGTTCGTCCTCCCTTCTTTTGCATTCTCGGCCTCTTCTTCGTTTTCCGTCTCTAATGGACGAATGGTACCCCGTCAATATTTTTCTCCATTTTTCATGGGAGCTCCGTAGCATATAACCCGTCCATCTCCATTTAATTTGGTCTATCTAAGTGTGCTGTCACACCTGTTCTAGCTCTTATGTCTGTGTTTCTTAGCTTGTCTAATTTTCTTATTCTCAGCATGCTTCTTTGCATAGCTCTTTGGCAGTGTGCTAGCATGTCCCTGTGCTGGTTAGAGAGTGCCCAAGTTTCGTAAGGCAGAGTAGAATCTATTTCGTGTATGGTTGCTATATACGCAAGTAGGCGAAAAACGTAGATTTTTAGGGACGGTTTCCTCGCGATGTTGATTTTATCACTTTACGGGATAGTTAGTACACATGAAATGAAAACTCTAATTGGAACCGCAATTCACGACCTCCATTTTGAAAATCGCACGTTTAACCAGTTTTAAAAAACAAATTTTATATAGATAAAGTCAGGGTCGTATAATAAAAGTGCAAACTCGAAGCAGACGGCAAATAGACAGTAAAATGGTTTCAGATTCAAATTATTAAAACCGCGCGAACTGAGGTGTGAACAAAAGTAGTGATTTATTTCTTTGATTTCATTCTGTCCCTGGATTTCTTTGTCATATTATATTATTATTCAATATTTCTTGTAGGTATAACTGTGAACGTCTGATATAATTTTATAGTTTTTTTTGTTTTTGGACTAACAAACTATGGACAAAAACACATAATCATATTTTAACGATCATTGACGAAATGAATTTTTTTTTCGTTTCCTGCAATGTTTGGTTCTATCGACATACGAGGTTATCATTCTACAGCGACGATATTATATTCTAAAGTTGTGAAGAAATAAATTGCTTTAGCGTTTTAATAATAAACGCCAGTCATACAACTCTCCTTTCACTATTTTTAGTATAGTTTTAACACATTACCTAGTCTCACTACAAACTTTAAATTTCCATAATAAGTGATGGTAGTATAAACAGAAAACCCTACGACAGTTCGACTTGAATTCGTAAAAAATACATATTTAATCGTTTTCCGGGTTATTTTAAACCGTTATATAAACCCCACAACTACTACAGTAATTTATGTAAGAACGAATACTTCCTATATATCATTTGACCTGTATTATTTTTTAAGAAGACAAGAGAAAAATGCACCTGTGCTTTATCTGTTCCGTTCAGCAATTTGTTTGTTCAGCTGCACCCGGGGCTGGCAATGCATAACGCGAAACGAGTTGCTGATAATAATTGAACTTTTTGTTTATGTATGAAAGCATTTGTTTATGATACATGTTAAATGTAAAAAGTAAAAAGATCTTTATTTAAAAAACGTATACGTAACGTAACGTAAGTATATTTTATTAAATCACTGTTGATAGAAGAATCTACGAAGTGTAGACGCTTTAGTGGATTTAGCATAGTAAGATCTTTTTCTTAAAAGACCTAATTAATGCATTTGACTCGAATCGATTAAAAAGAGTGGCGGAGAGTTTCTTGCCAGTTCTTCTTTCCCGCTCTACGCCCTTGACTTGTGAACTGATAGTAAATGTAAATTTAGAATCAATTTTACTGTTGACGTTCATAAGTGTACTTGTTTACCTATATGAATAAAGTTACTTTGAGTTTGACCCCACACAGTGGGATTGCTTAGGATAGAGTGTAATGTGGGACTCGCAATGAGTGTAAAACCATTGAAACCACCCACTGAACCACCAAAACTCGCTCTTGGCGCGACACCAGCGAAGCTTTGTCCACTCCCCGTCACGTGGTCTATTTTTCATCGTTGGTTCTCTTAGTTCTGGGTTAGCATAGAAATACCTGTTTTAGTTTATGATAACTTTACTGGTCATCACCAGGAAAACCATCGTTTGAGTTACTATTGAATTAATGACCGTGTATGTCTATGATACTTTCCCAACGACATGTACTCCATATTATCTAGATCGTTGTTTCTCAAGCAGGGCTTCGCGACCCTTGGGGGGGTCGAGATTGTTTTAAAAGGGGGTTCGCTGTCTGTTGAAAAATAATAAATATAAACTACATATAGGTACAACAGATTCGTTAAAAATAGCGCGCTATTACATATTATTATCATTTTACAGTGACGTGGTCGCAACACCGTTTTAAAATCACCACAGCTTAGGTATGATACGCGATTAAAAATGGATACCTTCGATAAATTGATAAATGAATAAGACGTGTTTGCGTTACAGTAAATATACGTTATTAGCTCTTCCGTATGTAATATGTCCTTATCTAGTATCGGTTGTTATTAACTTTTTGATGCTGTTACACTAGCGAAAACTCTTATAGAAATCTCAAGTACGAAATATTGATTGCGTTGGTATACATTATTTCTTTATGATAAGCAAATCAACTTATTTTTCCTCCTGAATTCCTCCTGAAACTCTCCTACACAGTAAAAACACTCCACTTCAAGTGTCTGCTCCGCGCCACTGTACATGACTAAATTTAAAACATCGTTTATTTTAATGTCTGCGATTTGTAACTAAATTATATTTCATACTGCACCTTCCTAGTTCCGGTTATAGTCAATTAGTTGGTGCGGGTTTTTAATTGAGGCTGGTATCTTGTTGCAAGGTAAATCAATTAGAGTCGAGCCGCCCCACAGAAAATTGATTTAGTTTGCCCAACCTATGTGTTTACATTGGCTATGGTATTATTTAATTTTCATGTCTATTAAATTGTCTCTGTTTTGTCTTGTTTTGTTTAGCCCTGGTTATACCAAGTACCAGTAGGTCAAATTGTGAATACTAGGCGTATTAAAGAAAGTGGAATACTTTATTATAACTTACTTAGATATAATCTAGACTTGTAAGTAACAAAGCATTCGATTATGTTCCAGCGACCACCAATATAATTTACTCCTTTTCGGAGCCGTATAAAGGGTTATTAATATTGTTAAATACGAATATGTAGGCGAAATATATCGTCACTCCATCGATATGGACATCGTCATAGCGGATTTAGTGAGCGTCGTGTGAGTAAAGTGGGAGCACAAAAGACACGACTAATTATCGTACCTTTTATGTATTGGCCTCAGAATTCTGAATCTGTTTCATGATCATTTTTTTAAATCTAATAGGCAAGTAGGTTTACCCTCCAGTACCTGACACACGCCGTCGACTTTTTAAGTCTAAGACATGTCAGTTTCCTCACGATGTTTTCCTTCACCGTTCGAGCAAATTTTAAATGCGCACATAGAAAAAAAGTCCATTGGTGCACAGCCGAGGATTGAACCTACGACCTCAGGTATGAGAGTCGCACGCTGAAGCCACTAGGCCAACGCTGCTTCAAATAACTCTTTTAGCTTAAATTATAACGAATGGGGGGTTCTAGGCTGTTCAAAGTCAAGATGGCGCCTCGACCCCACTCAAGGCATTTGCTCGGCTGACTGGTCGTAACAATATTCGTACTTTTTTTCGTTAAGTGATGATTCTAACAGTTAAATAATAACAAAAAAATTGAATCAAAATAAATTATGATTCTTAGAAGTAATAGAAGAAATCTCAATTCAAGGCAACAATAAAATTCAACGGTCAATTGACTCGATCAGAATATTTCCTGACATTATATTATATCGTATTTGTCACGCAAGCAAGAGGTGAGAATATAATATTATAAAACATACCTTTTCAAGATGAAATATGGCAAGAATGCATGGTAATGTTTATTGTTAAAAATGCTACATCTTGCCTTGTGCTTCTAAAAGATACAAGTTGATAGACACACATTTTTTAGGTCAAAATCAAATTGCTTCATTCATTTCAAAACACATACGTCGTCTAAGCTGCTTAAGCCACTAAGCTAACACTGTACAATATAATTTTAGTAGTTTTGTTAAATTTAATAGAACTGAACATTTCTATTTCTTCTTAAAGGAATTTCATTCCACAAGATTGTTGAAATTTTGAAATAATACAAGAATTTTCGCGCTTTCGCCACTGTGAAATAATCTACAATACTCGTGACATCTAAACTAGATTTTATTTGTCTTAAATTGGATAAAGTATATCCTTTGAAATAAGAAAATCGTGCTTTACTTATCTTGACCTTTTAATAAAAGTTTTGCTAAAACAACATAACTATCTACTATTGTTTTGCAATATATAAATTAAAAAGTTCTATAATTTATTTACTGAATATCATTAGTAGTTTGTATTTCCAAGTGAGATTCCAATTTCAAATGTTTAAATCATAATTCTATTCCAATTTATGCCACTCATACATGCATTGTTCACCTATATTTGTAAGGTTCAGTCTCAAACTATGACATAGACTATATGATAAAAAATGATATGAAATTGTATATATAACAAGGTATACTTACTAAATATCAATATAACTAAATACATAAATAGCTTAGAATTTGATAGTTGTTAAGTAGTAAAAAAAAAACATGGCGATTAAAAAGAGTGGCGGAGAGTTTATTGCCAGTTCTTCTCTTCCGTTCTACCCCCCTTTTTTGAAAAACCCCCCCAAAAATAAAAATAAAAAATTTTTTTTTTTTTTCCTTTCTCTGAAAAAAATAAAATTTTTTATTTTTTTTTTTTTTTTTTTTTTTTTTTTTTTTTTTTTTTTTTTTTTTTTTTTTCTTTTTTTTTTTCTTTTTTTTTACGAGAGGAAGGGAGAAAGAAGGAAAATTATTTTTTTTTTTTTATTTTTTTTTTTTATTTATTTTTTTTCTTTTGGTCCCGGGTGCCGCGCCCCCCGCCCCCTCCCTAAAATAAAATACAACAAAAAAAAAAAAAAAAAAAAATAAAAAAAAAAAAAAAAAAAAAAAAAAAAAAAATATTATTTTTTTTTTTTTTTTTTTTTTTTTTTTTTCTCCCCTTCTTTTTTTTTTTTTTTTTTTTTTTTTTTTTTTTTTTTTCGGCAACGCTTGAGGCACCACCACTTGGACGAGCTGCCTTCTGGCAGTTCCGTTAAAGGCACTTTAAGCCAGGGGGGCATGGGCGACGGTATCACTTAAAATCAGGTGTAGCCTCCTGCCCGTTTGTCTTCTGTTGCAAAAAAATTTACTTAGGTTCAAAAAACGCAGACAATTAATTAATCTTTTATCACGATATACCAAATATTTTTAGTTAGTAACAACAATTTATTAAAATAAACAATATTGTCTTTTATTAACATAACTTTTACACATTTAAAGAAAACATGGTCACGATGACCACGCACGCTGTAAAGCACGCGAAACGTGGAAAAAAAATTAAATATGTAAAATAATTACAAGTTTATAATAATACATAACTTCAATCTGGTAAAAAGTGTTTTCTCTTAAAAAAAACTATTTTAACACCTAAAGTAAAATTAGATTAATGGTCAAGAATACTGAATACACAAACACACGCCCAACAAATCCGTAGTTAAAAATGAATCAGCAAATATTACAATAATATCGCAAAAGCGTATTATCATTCATGGAGTAGCTATCAATTTTGTAAAGCTGTGGTCCCTTATAAATTAATCAGGGTAATATGCATTAACGCACGAGTGCGATAAATTGCACAATAATGATTTTCCCGCGCACAGCTTGTGCAAAATAATTTCCTCATAGCTAATTGCTTGCTCATGAAGTGAACTTGTCAAATGCCACGAGTAATTCAATGTTAGAGACGGGCTATAATTTTATATTTAAGGGAGTACATAAGTAAGGATAAAGATTTAAAACTGGCGTCCATGCGTCGGGTTGTCTCTCTCCCTAAAATATGGCGAGGGGGCCGGTGGCTGGCCATGCGTCATACTCGTGAACGGGTGCTAGCTACTTGTGGTGACTGGTCAGTGGTCAGCTTGTGTAAAACAAAAAACTTGGCGATGAAAAAGAGTGGCGGAGAGTTTATTGGCAGTTCTTCTCTTCCGTTCTACGCCTTTGATTTGAGAACTGGCAGTAAATGCAAAATTAGAAGCATTTAATATATATAGTACTTTTTTGACGTTCATACGTGTACGTGTTACCTATATGAATAAATGATTTTGACTTGACTTGACTAAGTACCTACAATCCGAGGCGAGGAAACAAGCTTATGAAGTTATTCCTACTGCTAAGGATAGATACAACTTCTCATATCTCATATACCATATACCACTAGGTCCAGCAGAGATACGCTCACCAAAACAGCTCAAACTTTAGGTCGAGTTTATTTTCAATAAAAGCAGAGTGGGCGATTCAGCGGGTAAACTGGTTGTAGAAGAAAGAGAACCTTCCTCCGCCCATACAATTATTAATTTAGAAGTAATGATGTTACTATTAGAACACACACACAATTTAAAACCAAATATTTTGGTTATAAATTAATAATATATAAAGATACGAAAAGTAATGTTGTTTTATGAACCTGTTTTTATTTTATTTTTACCTGTAATTATTTTTAATCTGTGACAGTATGGAGAAAGTTTTGGAATTTTTGTCACTCCATTTTTGAAATGTCCCCTGGCGCACCGACTTCAAAACTTTGGTTTTAATTTGACAAGGTTCTTTAGAAAATATGTAGAAAAATTTAAATATACAATGTTCACTAAGTATTATTTAGATCGAATGTTTTTACATCAGCTGTAATGTGTTAATACAAAATTTGTAGTAACTGTTTTTGTATTTGTCGTATTTTTATAGTCAATGATTCTGTCATCAGCATTTTAAAATGTTTTAAAAAATTGGTGATAAATTAACAGTACTTTCAGCCTTGAAATGCATCAATACCTTTGTCATGAAGACCTTACCTTACTTAAGGTAAATAATAGAGCAGTGATAGCATAGTGTGAGCGATTCTCATCCCTGTGGATGTAGGTTTGAACCCCACTTGTCCATTATGCAACTATTCTTCTTCTTTCTTTTTCTATAGGTTCGATCCCCGGCTGTGCACCAATGAACTTTTCTGTCTATGTCCATTTAACACTCGCTCGTACGGTGAACTCACTATGTTTTCAGTGAGTAAATCGGCATGTCTTACACCCAAATAGTCGACGGAATGTGTGAGGCCGTTCACCGTGCCTTTTAGAAGTTTGAGGCCAAAGGTTTTATAATAAGATAAAAAAGATATTGTTCACGCCATCCGAGTTACCTTTAGTCCGAGACGTTCACGTTTTCTGTCCTTACCGCACCCATTCCCTAAACACCACTCTGTCTCTTCTCCTCTCTCAAGCACAAGCGTAAGCACACGAAGCGTGACCTCGCGACGGCGGTTGTAAGTCTTCTCTGAAGCGCGGGAGCATGTAGAATGGCCCCCACCTTGAATGTAACAAAAGAGACAGAGTTGTGTTAAGGGAATGGGGGCGGTAAGGAAAGAAAATGTGAACAGAAAGTACTAAAGGTACCTGGATGGCGTGAACACATATAAAGTACTCATAAAAACAAAACATAACTGTAAAAGTAAGTTCGACCCTTCAATGTTATTTTAAGCACATTAACGTGGAGATACAAAGTTTGCGAAGCGTGGATATTGCTGTCATTGTTTCGCGGTTCCAGGGGCCGTACCCTTGTAAAGTGAAACACGTATTTGCGGTTATCAAAATGTTTAGGGTCGTTGGGACGTCTTGAAACTTCTTTAAGCCCGATCGAACATCAAACACAACTTATACTGTAAGTGGATCCATTTTGTTACGAACAAGATAGATTTATAGATGAATTATGGCATGATTTAACTACTGTTGTACTGTTATACGATAGTATTATGTGCATATTAAGAAACTGTGATGAGGAATATGTCTGAATTTGTTTGACCTTTTGAGCACCGACACTTATTTAAGCAATGTTATTGAAGTGAAACTTCTTTAGGCGCATTAAGGTAATTTTTTTACGGATGAAACGTCACGAAGATGTGCAGCGTTTTTGTCGAAGAAAAGGGAGAGAGCGATTGAGACCGATTGAGAGAGAGTGAGAAAGGGAGATCCAGAAAATATACACGCTATTGGTTGAAGTATTCGTTTAGTAGTAACATATTAGAACTTTAGATGGCAATTCTGTCGCATAACGCATAACTTGTGCACTACACGCAGATTTTTTATTTATTTATATTATCATTAGCACGTATACCGTGTGTAAATATACCAATACATGGAGTGATCATATACTGGTACATGATCATCTATTGGGGCTTTTACCTTAGTAATAATTAATTTACAAAGAAGTTTCACTTCTGACATGGGTACTTTGTACGCACACACTTTTTTTCATTACAATGTGATTATTTTAGAGTTTTAGAACTCTTAAGTTCCGCTCCTCGTAACCTTTACAGTTAATATGTTTCCAAATATTTTACAGCAAGCAACAAAGAGAGTTATAAATTTTTGTTTAATGCATGACATAAATATCAAACTTGCAGCTGCAGCCCCCCCGAACTTGGTTTTACCTTAATATGTGAGCCTACCTTTTTAGTAGCTACATACCAACATATGGAACATTTTGCTTTGCCCCAAAGAGATGTTAGCTTTACAGAGTAAAAAAGTCCTAAATAAAACTAAACTTTTTTATGTATAATATTTTTCATCGATAAAAACAATCCTCAGAGTTCTCCTAATTGGTCCACCCGTCTTCGAGTTTTGCGATTGACAACATATTTTGTGATAAATTTTTATATAATATGATCAACATGGATCAGTTTGTAAAATTGTAGATATTTAGTAATTGTTTCGGGTTGAAGTTACAAACTGCAGCATCATTACCTATATTTAATTTTGGACCTAAAAAGGAACTCGCACTCCAGCGTGAACATCCACATAATCACAACCATTAATGCCATGATGTTTTCTTTATTATACATATAAAAGTAGACATTACACCGAAAAGACATCGTTTAAACACAATGGAAGCTCTCCATTCTAATTTCTCAGCTCATTATATCCAAAGTAAAAAAACATTGGCGCAAAAACCTTGGCTTTGGCATAATTTACTTGATAATCTTTACTTTTAGACATAAGATAAGAATCAAGTCATCGAATCAAAAAACGTTTTAGGTTTTGCCACACCGGAGCACAGCATTTGTTGCAATAAGTTTTGACTCTGAATCTTACCTTGATTACTCTTTATTGCTTATTGTTTTGTGTACATGGACAATTCCTGTGCATAGTTCAAACACACAACCGACTTGCGCGCTTACTGTTTCTACTGCAATATTTAAAAAAAAATATATACAATCTAAAATTTCTTTCGAACAGAAATACATTCAAGTTGAGTTTATGATAATATTTAACTAACCATTCACAAACACCGCGTGCTACGATCGCGAAATGAGGGATGTTGGAGACTATTAGTGGAATTTTCTCTTTGTTTTAACCGTTATTATATAAGTTTTCGTTGAAACACTGTACCATTCACCCGGATTTAATATCGCATTTTCACAATGATATGAATACCCGTAAAGTATGGACATACTAAAACATAGTCTTCCGTCTTATTAGACGGTTACAGATAAAAAATCATCTCACAACACTTTCTTACCAACGCATCCTGAGTTTTCTTGGATATGTAACATGCAGATATCCAGGAAGTCAAGAAAAACTCATCTTGAGTGGTATAGTGTAGGGCACCAGATCTGAAAGCCGATCCTCTACTCGCTGGGCCAAACAAGTAAAGGCCCTTACAGGTACCCAGGCGCAGAGGCTTGCCGAAAACAGGAGAGGGTGGAGGAAGTTGTGCGGCGCCACTAACACGACCTTCAGAAATGAAGAGTGCGACTGAAGAAGAAGAAAGTATGCTTTATCTGTTTTTTTTTATTATATATAAAACAACTTATTGATTTGCATCAGATATTTATAATATATAGCAATACTTAGCAATTTGTCAGTCAAAAACAACATTTAAGAATTGCAACACACTCGCTTTTGCAATATACCTCCTGTTATATACTATAAAATTGTGTTGATGTTCTTATTATATGACTTTATGAAAATTATATAACATTTGCATGCCTATTTTTATATGGCTGATTGTGCGGAATTTTATAATAGTCTAGTCGACAAGTTGAAAATGGTACAAAATAGAGATACTGCTCTTAAAATTATGTGCGATAGCTCATTGGATCTGGAATGACGTCTAGAAAAATGTGCCAAAAGCGTGTATTAGCACATAAAAAATTGCAAAAGTTATAAACAATTAAAGATGATGAAAAAAAAAATGGCATTTCGTTTTTTGCCAATATTTAATAAACTATTAATATTTAAGAAATTTCAAAAAAAGATTCTAAAAGAGGAGGAAATTTCCAATAAAAAACTCTTGACTCCCGGAACTCTATCTCCATTATTTATAATTTTGAATTAACGCTGAAAATAGGTGCGCGTGAAATTTTTAGGATTCGCGCGTGGCGTCAAAAGCGAGTACGGCACATTAATTAATTTATTTAAGGTATTGAATATTTTTTTTTAAATTTGAAAAAATTATGGTGTGTTCTGAACACTATAATTAATTTATTCCCGTTGGAAATTTTACTTAAAGGTAATTTTTCAACAAGTTAAACAATTGTTAACTAACGAAATTTTCTCGAACTACCGTCTTAATTGTAAGTGAAAAAAAATGTTTAAATAATGGTTGTAAAAAATTTCCGCTTCGTAGAGCCTTTCTTACATACATACTTAACAAGATCGTGCCATAAAAGTTAAAAAAATATTTATACTTTGTTTATAACAATTTTTTTACTTAATCAAAAACTTAAAAATCCAAGTAATGTTGTTAAAAAATTTTTTTTTCTAAATCATCATATTATCGTTTTTTTATTAATACAAGATAATTATTGATTTGCAAAAAAAAAATTCCCGCCATTTGTTGATAAAAAATTTTTAAACAAATTGATTAAATCAATATATTTTTTTTTAATTTCACAACTTTATTAAATTACAAATATTATGATTTTTAAAGAAAAAAATTTTCCTTAATAACAATTTTTAATTGTTTATAATCGTTTTTTTTATTTTTCTATTGTTTAAATAATTAGTTAAGAAATTGTTTTTTTCTAAAAATCATAATTGACAGTCCTCTATAAAGTGACAAAAAAATTTTTTTTTTTTTTATCAACAACTCTATTGTTTATTAACTTACCAATTTGTTATAAACAAATTTTTTTATTATCAGTTTGATGTTCCGGTAGTCTTCTGACATAGGCGTCCCCGATTTTAGCCAATTCTGTGGACTAGCCTAGTCCATCTCTTCGGCAGACCGCCTACCCATCTTCTTACTTGACGTATTCTTTTAACTTCTCATGGATACCAGACTAATACACCTTTTGTGCTTCTTAAAATGTACTGTAAAGTGCACATTATTGATTTCAAAGCTCACCAAACCTGAATTTCTAAAACAGGAGTTATCTCTTGAAGTTTATTATCAGTTCTGTGTCCCTGAAATGCGTAAGATAATTAGAAATACACACCACAACTTATCCGTTATAATATGTAAAATAATGTAACATTAATTAAATACATTTTAATCACATGGCTGACTGACAATTTTCGAACGCTTATTACAGGCAATCTACGCATATTAAAATAACTCTCGCATTTTGTACGATGAAATAAAATTTTAATTTTACTGAATTCAATTATAAAATCTCATCAGATGAAAATAACGTGCACGAAGTGTAAATGCGAGGCATTAAATGTCATTGGCTTCGTTGTGGGTGTACTACACACATACTGCGTACATCACTATTAAATCGTTTTATTACATTTTGTGGCTTTTCGAGCCACGTCGTTGAATTTCAGACAAATTCCATGTTTGCATGACGGGTTTCTCATTTCTATTAGTTCGTATAGTTAGAAGGTATATTTATTCATTTAGAATCTGTTACTTTACATATGACGCAACATCTCGTCAGAGTAATTTTGAGTTTATATTTAAACGGTATCTTGTTATTTAGCCACAACACAATCAATTAGTATTTCTGTGGGGAACACTCAGGGTTATAGTCTAGTGAAGCTATGAGAACTCTTTTCTTAATAATTTTCGACCTCTTGAAGAGCCATTTTGTGATTAGACTATTCAACCCTAGAGGACATCGCGCCTCGACTAAAAGGACACCATCTGAACAATGAATTAGTGTTTGTGCACGTTTGTTTTTTAAATGCTCAACCAAGAAAAACTTGAACCAACAATAGTGTCTTCCCTTAATAAGAGACTGTGAGTATTATTGGACACTTCTTATGAAAAACTTTTTATTAATTAGTTTATATTTGAATTATTATTATTTTTCTAATAATGATCAGTAAGACACATAAATCTTACTAAGGGATTAGATTAGAGAGGCCCGGCCTAGAAGAATTCCGACCAAAACTTGACACAAAGCCATTTCTGTCAATTTTAGGTGATTTGTCAATGGGTCATATCGTTTAATATCAGGTGAGCTTCCGGCCCGTTTGCCCCCTTTCTATAAAAAAATACTATTTAAATAAAGGAAACTATTAAAAGTCCGCTGTTCTCGAAACTAATCTGCTGTTTTCCTGGTATTTTTTTTAGTGCCTAACAAAAATTTCTGGTATTAGTTTTCTTGTAGGTATATATAATATATATATATAGTATTTTTTGTACATTTTTAACAAAGAGTTATGTTGCAAACATATAAAGAGTTTGCATACCGTAGATTTAGTACGTGTACGTGGTAAACTTTAATTAAATAAATAAAAGTATATAACTTTTCGCTACGCTAATATTACATTTCTTTGGTCAATCCAACGTGAAGCAAGAAACGAACCATATTTTAATTAATTTCACCGTCAATAATAATTACTTAGCATGGGCATAATACTGTTGTGGATGTAACAATCCATTATATAAAGTCCGAAGAGGAGGCGTAAAGTAAATAAGCGAGTGGGTGGCTGTGATAGCGATGCCTTCAACAAACAAGCATATTGCTTGCGGATAATCCTCGCTCTGAGCACACGCCCCGCGTTTTCATAGAGAACATCAAAACAGAGCGATCAAACAGTTACAATTATGTGTTATACATATTATGTTGGGCGAGAGGCTTGAGCGTTCGACTCAACGTTGGTGACGTGGTTCAGGTCTCAACGTTGTCTGCTGCACCAATGGACTTCTCTTTCTATGTGCGCATTTAAGGACCTATCCCGTCAAACTCCAGAAAAGTACATTGTTCCTTTTCAATTTTCGTCATCGTTTCTTGAAGTAAAAAAAAAATATATAAAATGGAAAAAATATATGGTGGAGTTAAGTAGTTTATGTATCCATTTCGAAAGATCGATACACGATATAAATCACTTCACTCGATAAAAAAAAATACAAACATAGCCAATTTTTGACACTTTGAATTGATTTTATGACGAAAATGTATATAGAACATGATTTTGAAATTTACACGATATATTTTATCGCATGCCAAGTAATTCATTTCAGAAAATAAATTGATAAAATAACATTAATTTCATGTTTTATATAACTAATTGTTATTACAGGCCGGCGCGCCTCAGTGCTCCAGCTCTCCACTGCGCCTCGCAGTCCACCCCGAGACACTGACAAAGAAATTCGTGCTGGGATAGGGCCTTAACATCGTGAGTAAGCCGGCCCAATGTATTGACGGCGTGTGTCAGGCACAGAAGACCTACGTCAGGCACGTAGGTCTTAAGAAATAAATTATCAAGAAACAGATACAGAAATCTCAGACCAATAATTGTGTGAAAAAAGTGACAGATGAGTACTTTAGTTAAACGGTGCAGTTAGTCTGAATTCGTTTTTATGACTAAATTTTATTTTTTTAAACGTTTCTAGCAAAATCTTAATTTTGCCCTTTAGATACTATAGCTACTCAATCGATATTTAATGTCAAATCGGTTTTAGCTATGGGTCGCATGCTCTATATGACACTGCTCTATGCCTTCCCGTCGCAGACAGACACTGATAGTGGATTGTTTAAGAAATATTTCACCAAAATACTTTTGTTTATTCGATTTCACAGACCACGTACGCATTATCTCTATTTAAGCAGTATTTTATTTGCGACCCTGATACGTTGCCAAACAAAAATACTAAATATTCAATTGGTAGGATCAATTTTATGCAACTATCAATCAATTTTGATCTGTTTGTTCTATTTATTTGTAAAATCCTTGGACCGACAATTAAAGAGCACGGAAAATCCGAAACAAAAGAATTGGTTGCCCAGGCCAACATTATCACCGAGGGCCCATGGATAAGTTGGTGGAAATTGGTCATTGAACAAGGTCTAAGAACGGGCATTGAAGGAAGCATATCGGAGCAAACCCAATGACTGGACAGTCCTGGTACCGCCGCTCAGAGTGAAGGAGGACCTGCGGTAGCTTAAAGTCAGCAACTGGCGGGAAGTTCCACAGGACAGGGAGTGGTGGAAGTTACGGAGGTCATACATTTTGTCACAGAGTTAGCGGCCTGAGTGAGTGAGTGAAAATGCAAACACAAGCACATTAGCATCTCAGAATTCAAACGTGTTTGATTAGCAGAATCGAATAGTGACAATTTTTTAGTTCTAAACTTAAATGGAGTGTAAAACTAAACGTTATGTGTCACATTGTTATCAGTACTACACGTACAACATATTATCTTAGTCTCATTTTTCCCGTATCACCTCGACGTACGTCGTTCCACAACTGAGTGTTTCTTAAGGCAGTTTTTGCCGCGCACCTTTATGTGGAACCAGCTGTCCACTGCACAATTTCCGAACCAATTTGACTTACGGTCCTTCAAGAAAAGAGCAATGTAAGAGGCAATGTGAGTGTCCATGGGCGGTGGTATCACTTAACATCAAGTAAGCTTCCAGCCGGGTTGCTCCTGTTATATATAAAATATATCGATTACGTTTTAATTAAAGAAAAAACTACGAGAGATGACTAGTTATCTGTATGAAATGATCCCTTAAATTCAGCGATTTTAAAAATGCTTTTACAATTATCATTGCATCATTGACAGGACAAAGTGACACTCTTAATTGTATTCATATTTTTCATCTGAGTACTACATTATTACTATATATATTAATTTTGCCCTAATCGTACTCAAATATACGAAAAATAATAGGTAAAATATTTCTTACATAAAACTTTTATAAGTTAAAATACAATATGAAATATACCGGACATTTTAAGCGGCTTTGCTCCAGTTGAGGTTTGTATGAAAACTCTATGTATTTACCGACAAGAGCGTATTTAAATAGTTTTCATAGTAGTCGAACTAGCAAACAAGGTATTCTATTAAATAGCGTAATAAATGCAGAGAAATAGTTAATAGACATTTAATCATACAACTGCCTGTTAGCTCTCGAGGTAGTGAAATTTATGGAAGAAATCGATTTATACGTAATAATTATTAATACGTGATTCAGATTAAGTCAAAATATTATAAAAACAACGGTAGATGCCTGTCTAAAATCACGTAAGTATACGATATGAAACAAGATTCCTTGCCTATTTTGGACTTTTGGCTTAGATTTAGCAAATGAGAATCCACTTTTACCTATTTAGAAGTCCACCTATGAACATAGAGAGACATAGTATTTTCTTTTATTGACATAAATTTTACACATTTAAAGAAAACACTTTTTTAACGGATTGAAGTTATGTATTATTATAAATTTACAATTATTTTACATAATTTGAATTTTTCAGTCACGCGAAACGCGTTACTGAAGACAAAAGGTGTTGAATATCAAAAAAAAGTATCACAGCTGTAGAAAAAGTTGTATTATCTGTATTTGTTTCCCCGGAGTTGAAATGACTCATCTTAAGATTTTAATTTGGATATTATTGGATATTATTGGATCCCAGGTGTTTGACAATTTTAGGCCGTCTTCTCTATTAAAATTGGGGTGTTTTTTGATTTCAGTGGCTTCGCGTACCAATCTTGGGAAGAATCTTTTTTCTTTCGCAAGTACAGTCAAAGCGTATGTAATGATTAGGCCTATCTAGTGTGTGTTCACAGGCTGCTGATTTTGTGTGTCGTCTATGTCTTATTTCTTGACTTATTTTCCTATATCCCCTAGATCATGCACAGGGCTTCCACAATGCTTCGCCATCGCCTTCTTTCTGAAAGAGAGAGATATAGAGATACCTACAAAGTTTTTCACAGAAGATTGAATTTACTATTAAATTTGTTATGCTGCTGGGATATTTTTTAATTAAAAGGGTTAAATCTTACACATTATGACAAATTGTTTATAATTAATAAACACAAATTTTTAATTAAACCTTCTCTTCATTTTATATAGCAAAAATATCATACGAAACAACAATTTAAAAACGCTTTCAAGATCCTTAAGCTTTATAAGTGTTCACGAATCTCGCAAATAAAACTTGCAAAATAAATAGGAGTTATCAGTCAAATGTCAAGAGGTGTCGTGACTACAGAACATTTTACGATTGCCTGATCTTACCCTGGGCCAGACAAATAGATCTCAGTCCCTAATGCTCGAGCGCACTGGATAAAAGATTTTTTTCGGGAAAACATTACGAACGATTTACTTCAAACGTTCAGTGGGAGGAATCATTCTATTTTCACGAGTTTATTCGTATTTTTATTTATTTAACGATTTAATTACTTATTTGTGGTGTGTATGATTTGGCAATATGAATCGTTGAGCATTGATTAGCAATTAATACACTGATATGCGCTGGTCACAATCACGGTCAATCACAGTACAAAAACAGAACATTGAAATCTTGATCGCAATCGCCATATCCGCCGTATCAAGCCGTGACATATACAAGTACTTAATATTTTAAAAGCCAAAGTTTAGCCACACCCTATAAAACAGTATTCCTTGAACGTTCTAATTTTAAAACTCATTAAGTTAACATACTTAAGTCTGCACTCCATCTTCTAATAGGTTAAATTTTATTTAGCTCGGAACCAACCAACGAAGGAAACAGCAAAACATTTTGCCGGCCTCAAGCTCAAGAGTGATGGACAAATTTCCTGGTAAACTGCTTTTTCCGCAGAGGGACTATTTGTCTGAATTTGAATCGCATTTGTTTTCAGAGAAATTTGTCTCCCAGCCCCCGGGTGTATTCACAACGCCTGCGGTAATTCGTCTAATTTAATTGAATAAATTTCAAAATAATTATTCTTTGACAAATGTTGCGTATTTATTTGGAAGATCTCATGTGCGTCAAAAAAGGAAGTCAGTGTTTATTTTCTAATTTTCCGCTTGTCTTCACGGGGTCTCGAAGCAAGCTTTCGGAGGATGTGACAGGGATGTTACAAAATTCAGTTGATAGATGATACAAGCAGTTTTTCATTCTCGCTCGACGAGTTTGTATACACCGGGATAATTAGATTCCAGTAGCATTTATTAGCTATGTTATTTTATCTAAAGTGCTTGCTGATTCTGTAATGGCTCTTATAAATTGCGTATTATCGGTCTTTGTAGACGTTAAGGAAAGATTCGGGATCGTTGTTTCAAATGCTTGTAATCAGAGCTAATTAGTTTTACACCTTATTGGGATAATTGTATTGATTTATAAAACAAATTAAATTTATTTTGGAACATGCTTCTGTGCTACGAAAGCAGTTTGAAAACTTGAATTTGTTTTTTTTTTAACTAGCTTCATTTGGTCGAGTTTTACTACAACTCTATATTCATACCGGCTCACCACGAAAAACACTCATCGGCTTACCTCGCTCTGAGGCGTTACCTCTCTTAGGCGTTACCTCGCTTGAGGCGTTACCTCGCTCTGAGCGTTACATTTAAAATTGACATAATTGTATTTATGCGTACAAATAAATGTAACTTGATCAATTCAATTGTGATTTCCTCATTTCCCATCCATACAAAATACCTATCAAACAAATAAATTTTTTTTTTTTTTTAAATGCAACCATCCCATCAATATTTTTTTATGACGTTGTCACGTTCAACTATCGTCAGTAAACCGACTTTACAGACAACCGAGTTTTTGAATGAGATTTTGGTATGTCTAATGTCTATGCAATGAGTACACAAAAATATGCCTGCTTTGTTACCAACAGGTGCACCAGTGTTCTAATGCGAGCTTTTGTCTATTACGCACATGACCCGGTTATTTATTATATTCGTTCGTCTTATATTATTATTTTAATATCGTTGTGGAGGAAGGATGGTGTACTGTTCCTACAATCTAAATGGATCCTCGATTAGTCTAAACACTGACTCGCCGTCTTCTATATATCCTCAGCAACCGGGTTTCAGAGTATAACGTCATCGCAGTTATTTGTAAGTGCAGATTGTTTGTACAGTCTTTGGTTTACGTACACAATTTAAATAAAACTTTCTTTATCGAAAGTGACGCGAACTTATAAAGTATTACTAAATCATAACGTTTCCAAAGCTTTCCAGCAATCGGTGGTCGCGTCGTGAATCACGCTTAAAACGTATATAAACACTAGCTGACTCGGCAAACGTCGTTTTGCCATGTATATCATTTATAATAAAAAATAGGGGTTGATCGTAGAGTGGGGTGGTGGTGAAGAGGTGAAAATTAGGGGTTGTATGTATTATTTAATGCTGTGCCTGTCATAAAAAAATAAAAATTTATCTAAAAATTAAAAAAATATAATTTAGGGGTGGACTACCCTTGACATTTAGGGGGATGAAAAATAGATGTTGTCCGATTCTCAGACATACCCAATATGCACACAAAATTTCATGAGAAACGGTCAAGCCGTTTCGGAGGAGTTTAACTACAAACACCGCGACACGAGAATTTTATATATTAGATAGGCAATTCATTAAAACTGGAAATAATCTTTTGCCTCAATTTTAGTGTATATAATCTCGAGACCCTCAAAAATAGTATGAGAGTGATTTCGAGAATTATTATTCTCATTCCGCAATAGAGAACTTTTAACAAGAAAACTTTCCAATGTTCGCGCCAGCAATGTTCTCGGAAGTTATTGTAGGTAGCAGTGAATAAATTTTGATCTTTCACATCAATTGATCAGCGGTCACGAAACTTGGTTTAATTTTATTGTGTTAATTTTTAATTGAACATTGTTTAAAGATACTTTGTGGTAATTACTTTTTGTTATGCAAGTTGAAGTGGTTTATTAAACTGAAAAATATATTTGTTTATTTATTTAAAAAAAAAGTACCATTATAGATTACTCTAATGCGATAACTGTTTACATTTTCATCAACATACAAACATTACATACCCATAGAAAAATACACTACAACATTAAACAGTAATAGATTAAAATATTTACAAAAACACTACCTACTTCATACAGTATAGGAATTGACATGAAGCATGACCTTTTGTCAGTTCAACGGACAATTGAAAACGTCTGTTAATATATCCAGTTCGTTCATTATTTCCATACATTGTGTCATGTGTGCCCTTTTCGAGAGGTTAGTTTTCGCTGAGGGTACGAATAGTAACGGCGCCCGATGTCGCCGCCTAACGTACCCATCAGGTACCCTGAGCCCTAGGCCCTGGAGCACTGCCGGATTGTATTCATTTTCACGCAATAACTTTATCAGATACATGGTAAGAGCAAATTCTCGGCGCACTCTGAGTTTGTTGTAGCCCACAGAACCTATTATGAATAAAGTTGGACACCGTAGCGGGTAAAATGGATACATTCTTATTTTTAGAATCATTTAATGTCCCATTTCAGAGTCAAGACTAAGTATGAACTTCTACTTTCTATGTTAAAACCCGATCAGTATACGGGATCATACTTAGCACTAAGTCCGAACTTATATTGTTATATTGGCATGCAGATTGGAGATCGGTCTTTAGATATGAATCAATCCAAGATTGTTTATAATCTTAGATTGAGGATAAATTATTGATTTTGGCCGTTAATCTTACCTATCAGCTACTAGGATAGCGAGTTGTCAATTAAGCTATGCGCTTTTTTTATATTATCTATATACAAAAAGAACATTTTTTATAACTAATCATAGACAAACATGGATGACTAATCTTAGAAACGAAAATGTTTCATACGAACATAAATGCAGAAGTAGGTATAGAATATTCTCTCAAGTATAACAATTTGCAAAATCGAGACTACTAAGTACATTTCTTTGGCTTATACTAAAGAATTGATTTGAGAACTGCATTTAATATTCAGTATTTCTTTATTGACGTTCATAAGTGTACATTGTGTTACCTAAATGATTTTTGAATTGAATTTTGAATAAAAGGGTAAAGCATTCGTGAAGACTGACATTGAAAATTTTTGATATTGACAATATACATCACGCGATAATAGCTGTAATTTGAGCCCCTTGATGTACAAAGACAAAATACATTGACGAAATATCTTGAACGAAAAGCGCCTATAACGCCACAAGTCGAATCGCAGCCACGAGGAAATGACTAGGAAATTGCCCCATTATGCTTGCAAATCGTGAGCTGCATTTGAATTACTTCTTTGCTTGTAATTTTGCATGCCTTCAGTGCAGGCGTCAAAGAGAATAAAGTAAAACCGTGACGCATCGTTCATGAGAGCCGTTTTGCGAGCGGTTGAAATGTTTATTATAAAACATTCAGGGATATTTGCTGTGCGCTGAGCATAACTGTGAGTGCTTGATATAAATGCATTTATTTATATTATGCCCTGTGCCCTTTTTATTTATATGATTGTGCAGTCAACACTAGCTGGAGTGGTGAATTATGAGGAAATGCCCCATCTATGCCGATTTCCCATGCCCATTTCACGTGAACTAAACACAAGCAGAAATGTGACGGTCAGCTGCCATTGCCATACATGTCACAGAACCTACAAATTAACAATGTCAAAGTCAAATCAGAACAAAACCAAGTACGGAAATTATGTGGATTTTTTTTTAATTAGTGTTGGGTCGAATTTGTTTAATACTATGTATATTACATAAATGCTGTTCATTAATAATAAAACGTTTTAATGCCATACATTAGTGGTGTGGAGTATAAAATTAATTAACAATCCTGCGATAATTCTTCTATTTGTATGATATGTATATGTATGGATATATTATGTAAATTAACTATAATGCCTCCTATATTACAAATTTAAACAAAGCTAAATAAATCTACGCTCAGTTTAATATTGTTTTATTTCAAGTGAATGTTAGATTTTCAAAGACTTTTCATACACTATGGTTAATATAAAAATTTGTCTATGTCACCACTTTGCATGATAAATTATACCTGCTTCAGTTGTATATATAATTTCGAAATATTGTTTTTGAAGTGAAAACTTCTTTAGCGGCGTAGTACACTTTTTTTTGAATGGGTAAAATTTTTTAAACTCGCGTCAGGACACGTGACCTGATCGAAAACTCGTAAGACGGATGGACAGTAGACAGCTGGCGCGGCGTATTTAATGTAATAAAATCGTACACAAACATATAAATTGTCATGTTTGTGTACGGTAGCGTAATAAATAAATATTATATTCTACCACATAAATGATAGTACTTTTATACTGATAATTAAAGCAATTCGTGCAAAATTATTCCCTAACCATTCCAAAATATCAAAAATGCACAACGTTAATATTCAAGTTTTCACTTCTGCCGGCACTCCCGGAGTGCAACCCATCGTTTTTTAATTTAGTGTATCACTATTCCCATTTGTTTAATAGACAAATTGGTAATCAAACGACAATTGCTGACTTTTGCGTAGCTGACTTTAGGGTCGGCACTTCTTCAACTTGCAATAAAATATCCATTGGGATAGCAGTGAACGCACAACCTCCAAGTTAAAGAAGGCTTAACCACTTGAATTACCTGCCTGTTGCAGACTTATAATTGTGTATAAGATCTGAAGTTCAAAGGTTCATCTATTAGCTAATAATAAGTACTCTTAAAAGCCACGCACGAGAACAGGGGCTAAACCGACAGCACCCGTTGAAGGAGGGTTAAGAGTACTCAAACGTTAATCGCCTACAAGTGGCCCTTTAGAAGATGCCGAGGGTTCTTTCGACAGATCACTATTGCCAGAGAAACACGTTCCGATGTCAGATAATGAATTCCCACTAATTGGATTGACATGAGTGGTGTGCGTTAGTGCACAAATTTAATTTAGACAAATAAAGGAAATGGTTATATAAATGATGAAGTCATTTAAGACTAAAAGAATTAAACATTAATTTATTTCAAATTAAAACAAATACTTATGTGACCGTGGAACATAATTAGATGAAATTTTCTATCTACTTATATAACCTAATTAATACCTATACTTAAGCAAAACTATTAAAATTAAAAATAAAGGTGTTTTTTTATATAATGACGAACTATAATGAAGTAGGTTCTCCTACCGCATACACTCCTTACTAAAAACGTAGGAATGTTAAATAATAAAACAATTTTTTACCGGATTGAAGTTATGTAAATATTTACAATTTTTTGGTTGGGTTTTGGCAGAAATGGCTCACGGTAATAGAGCCACCATCTAAAACCCACCATCTTTTAGTCGATACCAACTCCGGGTAAACAAATACAGATAATACAACTTTTTCTACAGCTGTGATACTTTTTGACATTCAACATCTTTTGTCTTCAGTCACCGTGACCACGCACGCTGTAAGGTACGAGAAACGTCGGTTAAATTTAAAATTATGAAAAATAATTGTAAATACATAACTTCAATCCGATAAAAAATTGTTTTATTATTAAATGTGTGAAAGTTATGTCAATAAAAGACAATACTAAACGTAGGAATGTATTTTTGTTTCTACCGAGCGATTGTATGAGCATGTTGTTTTGAAGACCCCGCCAATTGTATGTATTCAATGAAGGTTTACCACATTAAACAAACTTATTTTTAAGTTACTAATATTTCAAATAATAACGTTCTGGGCCCTTGCTCTATCTGTGTAATGTGTGTGAGTTTTTTTTTCGCTACAGATATTAGACTACCCGCTACCTATTCCAGCCGAGCTCCATTCCAACCAAGCCCCATTCCAGCCGAGCCCCATTCCGTCCGAGCCCCATTCCATTCAAGACCCAGTCCAGCCGAGCTACGCTCGCCAAAACAACCCAAGTTGAGCTGTCAAGGCCCTTCAGGCCAACACCGAGATTCCATTAAAAAAACCACTGTCGCTATTGGAAGTTAGAGGGAAGTAAGGGCTCTGTTTTCTCTCGTAAATATTATTCAAATGTGTTTATTTGCATTGTTTGTCTATGAAAAAACGTAATCTTTAGGTCTTAGTACCGATCTACTAATTAGGTATAATTTATTTGAACATGATACGGTAAGGTCACGCCATTTAAGTCTCATGAATATGTACGTTTGATAAGCTAAAAAGATTGAGCGCTTTCATATTCATATTTTTACAGAAATCAAAGCAGGGCTTTTATAAAGGCTCTATTGTAAGTCATTCGCGTGATAAGGATTCAAATTATAAATATCCTCATATTTGTATTTTTTATTAGAAAAGCGTTTTCAGATCTGAGGTTTCCGGTTCTTAGCTTTTGATGTTTATGTTTAATGATTTCGGGGAAAACGTTTATAAGCAGTACGTAAATAACAGTGCGTCAACGTGTTCCAATGGGGTCATATGGGGCGAAAACAGTGCGTCTCTTTCTTTGAATATTTTTAACTAGGGGTCTAGGATGGTTATGGTTATGGTTTGTGGACTCAGTTTCCGCACTTAGACGCTCAATAGGTCCGTTGCACGTAAAGTCCTGGCTAACTAAGTCAGCCTAACTCCTTGCAAAAGCACAGAAGCTTCCTGGGCACTTCGCAGGCTTCACGGAGCGACCTCACTGTTCCGAGGATTTCTATACGTTCTAGGGGTCTAGGAATGTGGAACATGCTTAAATACATTTCACTAGCTGTTCGTAATTAAAAATTGAATTTATAGCTTATAAAAAGTAAAGCTGTAGTGCAAGGCAGTAGGTACCTACTACAGGAGGAATTTTTAATGTTATGATAAGACGGGAATCTAAAGAGTAAGTCTCTTATCTCACACTTACCAAAGCACAATGTGAAAGATTATGGAAAGAAGTATTATAAAGAAAGGAGAATTGACAAAATAAATAAGAATGTAAGAGATAAATCATGGTTTGCAGACGTTGTATATAAAACAAAAGAACTAAAATGGAAATGGGCTGGACATACCATAAGAGGAGCAGATAAATGGAGCAAAATTGTAACACTATGCCAATCAAGAGGCCATAAAAGAAACAGAGGTAGGCAATTTAAAAGGTGGGCCAATGAAATCATGGAAATGGCTGGAAAGACTAAGACCTGGACGAGATTGGTATACAATAAGAAAAAATGGAGGACAATGGCGGAGCCCTTTGCCAGTAGGCACACAGAATCGGTTATCGTAGATTAAGAAAAACAATAGTTATAATGTATATATTTGTATTTCTGATATAAGGCTATAAATAAATAATAATTATTATTATGTAAAATAGAATTATTAGCCTCCAGGCACAGCAGGAACTGTATAATAAACTCTTGAATTATTTGTAGAAATTTTCATCAATAAAACTAAAACCAAGTAAATAGTGTGTTTTGATGTAATCCCCATATCTGTACACGGCTCACGTATCTGTTATATTCATTTAATCAAATGAACACCTTGCCTCATGAGAAACCTTTGATACACAATTTGTTGATTTAGTGAATTAGGCGGGTTTGTTTAGAGCCTCCTTTATATTATTTTGTACAATAGTTAATTAAGTAATTTTTTAGTTACTTAACCACCACATGCTGGTTAAACAGGATTGGGTTTTTTTTTATAAAACAGGGGGCAAACGGGCAGGAGGCTTACTTGATGTTAAGTCAATGCCACTCGCGAGTGCGTTGCCGGCCTTTTAAGAATTGGTACGCTCTTTTCTTGAAGGACCCTAAGTCGAATTGGTTCGGGCGCGGCAAAAACTGCCTTGGAAAACGTTCAGTTGTGGAACGGCGGACGTCGAGGTGATACGGATGGAATTTCGTATTCGGCCTCGACGTTCGTCGTACAACCAAGACAAAGATCTCTGCGAAACAATGATCGTTTATGTTTTGTTAGTTCATTACTAGAGAAGCAAAAATTAATCTGCCCCTTATCCCTTAAACATTTATTCCTTACTTAGTGTTTTAAATGATAAAGAGCATTGGGTGTATATGACATTATAGAATGTTTTGAAATATATACGAATTACGAGGACAGTATGGAAATAGGTAATTCAGAACATAATCGATTTCTGATGCAAGTTACATGAGTTGTTTCGGTTAACCCTCCTGCCTCGTTTCATCACCGTACGAGCCGTATTAACTCAAAATTTCCGCATCACCTTGATGGTGGGAAGGCTTCCACGGTCCGCTTCATGGTATCGACTCCCAGTCTTGTTAGATACAACCTCCAATTGTTTCAAAAATGAGCATACTCCTCCCTCAAAGGCCGGCAACTCACCCACTTAATAAATGGGTGTCAATGAGCTGCGATAACTGCCCTTTTTGGGCGACGGGCTTGTTTGCCTATCAAAAATATAGTTAGTATAAAGATTAAGGTGTGATTGACGTATTGCGTCGGCTTCCAAACCGACCTTATCAGATGCTCTATGGACCGCTTTCGCCATACCACCACATGGAGGAATAGACTTTAGGGTTCTTATTAACTCTATTGTAATCATGCCATACTATATTATAATAAACTATTTCGCATATAACATTGGGGGGCAAATGACGGACGACTATGTATTTGCGTGTTGTTCTCACGATAATGTAAGTGCGTGCTCCTATTTCACCATGCCTGCTGCTGATAGAGGACAAAACTTTGTTTTTAATTTATTTTATTATTATTTATTACTTAAGATGTCATGTGGAACATGGTGTAATGGTTGCAGCTCCTAATAACATGATTAAAAAGAGTGGCGGAGAGTTTATTGCCAGTTCTTCTCTTTCGTTCTACGCCCTTGATTTGAGAACTGGCGGTAAATGTAAAATTAGAAGCATTTAATACATATTTCATTTTTGACGTTCATAAGTGTACATTGTGTACCTATATGAATAAATGATTTTGATTTGACATCACTTTCACCTCATAGGTATTGAACAATTTACAACTTACCAAAAGCGTTTAAAAGCATTTTAATTTTTAATTAAATACAGTAATGATATATGATCCATAAATCACAACAGACATTAAAGAAACCAATTGTAACCTGAATATCGAATTCACATAAATAATGTATACAAAAAGGAAGCTCTCTTGTAACTTTAAAATTTTATTCAGCGAGCACTCAATTTGATATTCCCAGTTGAAAATTTCGTTCGAAAAAGGTTTTGTAAATCACCTGTGTTGTACACAAAGGCTGTGTGGTTTATCAGAGAGCCCTAGGGTACTTGTGTCGCTAATATACAAAATATATTTCGCTGAAACTATTTTGAATAGTCTTTATCTATATAACATCTATAAAATTGGATTCTAAGTTTTTGGGTATGTGGTAAAGTATTTATACATAATTATAATTATAATAATAATTATTATAATAATCATTATTATAATAATCATTATTATTTACATTATAATGTTAGAAAGAAATCTGAAAAACTAAGAAACAACTCAAATGAACTTTATTCATACAGCCAGTTCTATCAACGCGACTATTTAAGAAAAATGATACCTATTGCGTTGTTATATATTAGTAGTTACAGATAATAAATTCTACTTAGCAATATATAATTGGGGCTAAATATATAAAAAAATCCGGGACTCGAATCCAAAGACAGAAATATACTACCAGAGAGACCACATCCTCAGCTTCGCTACGCTATTATTTCTAACTTTAAATTGTTGAAATTTTATTGACATGTATTGATAATATGTTATAATAAACGTAACAAAACTGACAAAAACATGAACTTTTGTTTTGTTATACAGATTTGTATTTAATCATTCAAAATTAACATTTTCTGATAGATGTATTTTCATTTATAACATGATAATCACTAGTTTCAGTTTTTACTATTTAATATGTATTTGTACTCAGAAAGATTTTGGAGTGTTGTGGAATAGTTCGTATACTTACAGCCTGACTTAGGAGAAGGTTCAGAGTCGAAACTTCATGTATTTTGAGGCTAGATTGAAGGCTTTTATGGCTTGATTGCATCAGCAGCTATTCTTACTAGAAAAAAATATTATTATACCACGCATCTATGGCCTAACTCGTGTCTAAGTTAGTATTCTTCCTGTCACAATAGTAATCAACCAGTTATATTTATCTATGTCCCACGAATTCAGACGCATTAATCGGTGCAAACCTTAGAAGATGTCTTCTCTTTACGCCTTCTACAATCTAAAATAAAAGCTACAGAAATATCACTACTTGTGGTGGTTTGAGGTGAGACAGTCTACGTATTAGACGTATGACACAGCTCAAATTTATGTATTTTTTCATTATAAAAATTACAATAAAATTTCATTATATGATTATTTTTTTAAATATATTTTTAAGTAGTTTTTTTTATTTTATTGTACCTGGGTAGTCTGGTCACCCACAACACAGGAATGTCCTAGTGTGGGATCAGTGTCTATAAAATAATGCAACAATAGATAAGCTTGGATTTATTTATTAAAAAAACACAAATATGTATTCTGATATTAACCCGTTTAATCCATACAAACTCTTCTATAACATTAGTGAACATACAAACAATTTTCCAACTTTAAAATCATTTATTTTACACTGAACATTGTAAATGTTGAATCGTTTATCAGATGTAGAGCGGCGAGCGCATTATCGATCATTTAAAATAAATTATAAAACGTAAACGTCATTAAAATGAAATGCCGTAAGTGAAAATAAAATCGAGCATAATTTACGAGCGTTATATTAAACGCATAATGGTATTAAATCGGTAGAACGTGAAAACTGCCGAGTCGGGAAATAGCGCTTGCAATTTTCCTGATATAATACTCTTACTGACAATAACTGTCTCATTATGCAGTCTGTTTGTTCACCTTCAGTCATGTCAATATACAAAATATATTAATTTATATTATTAGACCACAGCTTTATTTAAGACACTCCTTGCCGTACACAACTAGCCGCCATTCCAGGTATAACCGAAGCGTCATGACTTAGGAGCCTTCAATAGAATTAATACTTCCTTAAAGGCCGGCAGTGTATTAGTAAGCTGCCGTGCTAAGCTGGTGTCCATGAGTGGATAGCACTTTCTAAATCTTGCCTGCTCATTTAATACATAATTCTCTCACTGAGTGTGGCACTCGGGGACTGCCGCGGTAAATTTTATTGCATATATTTTTTTTCAACTTATGCAATTATAATTATATATTTATGCAATATTTTTTTTCTTTGATATTAATTCAAGTTTTTTCTTTAATAAATTAATTCAATCTACCACTCTACCAGACTCAGACTAACTCCCTATATAGTCTGTCTCACTCTAACGCGCACCGGCTGTACCGATCTCGTAAGAGAGATGTGAATACGCAGTATGCTTTCTGTCCCGCTCTAACGCGCAAGGTTTTTTCGTTACGGAATTTCTGGATTCGTTCTCCACGCTCGAGGCCCGCGATAGAAGCTATGCAATAGCTTAACAAGTGCGAAAGTACGATTGGCTATAGTTTTTGGTCCCGTAAGGCAGATACTATTCTGCGACTGTTACAGCAGACGTGATACCGATTCGGAATACTTTTGTTTCGCCTAGTAACGAATCCAGGACACGTTTACACGGGAAAAAAGGACCTGCCCAAAATTATGACCACCAGGCGCAGTTGTAATGTATTAGGGCGAATATTGACGGCATATTTATTATACAGCTTATGCTATCTCAATCTTATTTTATCAATATATATTTTCAGCTACATGGATTAGTGTCGTAACCATGGCAACAAATGCGGCAACTCTAATCAACGTTTGTTTCGATAAACTTATCTGCTGATTTCTTTACAGAGGAGAAATTACAGTGCAAGCATTAAGGTCGGTGAACAGAACGAAAAATTCATCATTCTCAGCCTCTTTATTTGGTCCATCTGAACCTCCTCCTGGTAGGCCTCCTCCATTTTCCTCCAGTACACCCTACACTGGCCTCTTTGTATCCACTGGGAGAAAACCTCCTTGACGACGTCATCAGTCCACATAGAGTCGGTGACCGGCTGCACGGTTATTTGTTCTGGCGAGATCTCCATTCAAAGAGCCTATGAGTTCTCGTATAGTATCAGTTCTTGTCCATGCACGCTATGTGGCCCACCACAATCGAAACATCTAAGTGTTGCGACAGCAGCAGCTTCATGCAGCGTGCATGTACCAATAAAAAATGCGGATCAAATTCGAAATAAGGACAATATTTCAAACACGTGGCCATAAACATAGCTACTTTCTAAATGTTATATCATTGAAAGAAGCACCAGTAATATAAAGACATACATAACTCTCTCAGTCTTAAATAAAGCCTCATTTTGGCCTAATTTCATAGGTGTACTTAAGAGCGTCTTAACTCTGCCTATGACAGTTTAATTAAGTTACCCACTACGGCTAACATCGCTTATCTCTATTGGTACGTCACATGTGATTTACGAGACTTGGGGTATATTATAAATGCTACGCTTAAAATGATGAAATGTTTCTATGTATTTTAGTAGAGCAGTACTACTCATGAACATGGTGTAATGGTTGTGAAAGGCGTGTGAAATTTCGATCAAGTCAACCACTATGTTATAATAAATTCTATTTACATATTTTGAGTTCCTAGTAGGTAGGACCGACTTGGAACTTATATTTAAGTTTTTTGTATATACGAAATCATTTTATTCTTTCTTCTCTTTTTATTGTTTAGTGCAGTGATTCCCAAAGTGGTCTATATAGACCCCTAGGGGTCTATGTCAACCTGCAAGGGGTCTACGTCAGCGAAAAAAAATTTGGGGATCCATGAAATGAAAACGATAGTGGATCTCAACACATACACTGATAGTACCTATTGACTTACATCATACTATCTTATAATATCAAAACATTATAAACACACAGATACAAAATTTTATTTTGAGTAGTTTTAATTTAAATTCAATTAATAAATTTATAAATTAACATGTGTTTTTACTTTAAGTTTTTAACACTAAACTTCACTACAGTTAGAAATTTACAGGAAAACAATATCAGGTAAGTAGGGGGTCTACCCAACACGGGAAAACATGGCAAGGGGTCTACGACACAAAAAAGTTTGGCGAACTCTGGTTTAGTGCATTAGCTGACAATTACGAATCCGCGACACGATGCAATGTTTCGTTAGAGTAATGAAACAATATGCGTGATCATTTGTCTTTTGTTTTACGTTATTAGGTAGATGGGACCATAGAATTAAAAAAAAACAATGCCAACGAGGTTATTCATAAAAAAATTGGAACTAATTAATTACAAACTATACGATAAAACTAACGCTACCATCCCCTCACTTGTAAAGTAGGTACCTCCTCTTGAATCACTCTGTCTATTGCCGAAATCGCATGGAAATTCTATGTACCAACATCTACAATCTGCGCTTACAAATCACTGTGATGACATAATACCCTGAAGCACGCTAACGAAGTCATTCCAGCCGCTAAGAATATATAGAACTTCCCGAGCTTTCCACTAGGGCCTTCGGGCCAGAACACCATCCCAGCCTCTCATTGGTGAAACAACAGAAGAACACCCTAATCTGAACAACGGGTGGTATGACGTCACTTCTTCCTTCAGCATCATTAAACAGCAGTAAGTCACCAGCCAGCCAGCACCTTCGGCTACTGGAGCAACATGCATTGTCAACAACCTGTTTAATTGTCGAGGATCTTTCCTTTAGGTTGGAGAAACAGTGCACCATCCTTCCTCCATATATTTACTTTTAAAAAAAGTTGAATTTTAACATCTTTTTTTTTAATTTTTTTTATCCATATCATTATTCTATCTTTACAGTTATTACTTATTCGATAGAACGACACAATATTTATACCCACACCGATTAACCTAGATAAAAAACTTATAACTAATAATATAGGAAGCAACTATTGTGAACTCAGCCAGTGTACAAACAAATAGGTCTACCTCAACAGAAATTGTATTTATGTTGTGCTTCGCTAACCAAGTTGGATGTGCGCGCGGTACATCCAACCGCCTCAGGTTTTTACTCGGTAACCCGTAGACTCAGTCTCTCCATTATATCCAGATTATGAACCCGACCCGTAAGTATTTTAAATAAATACACTGACAAAGCTAGCTCTCTTCTGAGGCCTAGCTGGTCATAACCCACCATACCCAGAACAAACAGGGTCGGGTACATAAGCGGATACAAGGGATACTCTCCATACAGTCTCTTGTAGAGGTAACGGTTGAATTTATTTAGTACTCGCTCTAACATGAGACTGTATTTAGCCTCATATGGGGCCCACACCATTGCGTTGCACTCCAAGTGACTTCTAACTAACGCATTGTATAAAATTTTAATTGCACTGATATTCGTAAAGCCTCAACAATCTTACCCTTCTTTTTATAATATAATACTAGTTGACTGAGCCACCAATAAACAGACACACAAGAACAGTTGCATTATTTGAAATTCTAAAGACGTCATTGCAGTCGCTTAGCAAATATCTTCTTTAAAATCGTAAATTTTCTTAGTCTGCAATAGATAACACGTCCCACGAGTCACGGGCCACGACACACATCGACAAAGCAATTAAAGTTTGTTTTTAATTTAGAAATAATCGTTAGAGTTCGAATTGAGAAATTACGAGATGTTTCAGTTTAAATGGCGAGAAAATCGAGCCGGTACGTTTGTTATTTTATATTGAGAGTACAGCAATGAGCTATATTACTGGCGTACACATTAATCATACTTAATATGGCACTTATTTACTTCTTCAAGTTTATATGTAGCTGTGTGCGACTCTCATCCCTGAAGTCATAGATTTGATCCCATCTGTGCCCTTTTTTTTGTCTTTGTGCGCGTTTAACACTCGCGTACAGTAAAGGAATACATCGTGAGGAACGGCATGCCTTAGACCCAAAAAGTCGACGGCGTGTAACGTAAGAACGCTAATCACCTACTTCACATAGATACCTATAGAAATCAGAGTGCCGGATCTAAAATGTTGTAGCGGAACTGGTTTTAATGTATAGCATCAAAAGTCGTTCTCCGGTATATTTCGGCAGCGGGGTCTGGCGTTTATCGAAACTGACCATTTACGCAGAAAATATAGTGTACAAGTGTATGCGCAAACGCAAGTGAACTCTTTATGCTACTATAAAACCGCGATTTAGAGCTGTCTTGGACTAGTGGCTTCAGCGTGCGACTCTCATCCCTCTACGGTCCCGGCTGTACACCAATGGACTTTCTTTCTATGTGCGCATTTAAAATTGGCTCAAATAATGTAGGAAAAAATCGTCAAGAAACCGGCTCGCCTTAGACAGGATTCAGTGACAGGAGGATAAACACCTACTTGCCTATTAGAGTAACAAATGATCATGAAACAGATTCAGAAATCTGCCTAGACCTAGAAAGATTCTAGCGCCACTGATTTATTTATTTTATTTTTAAAACAGCGATGTGACGTCTAACAAGAATTTCTAACACCAGAGAGATACCAACAGCTATACAGATCTCAATAATGAGTTTTTGTACTGCGCGGTATCGAGAGTAGAGACACTTCTATTGGAAGTTACACATTACACAGTCAGCGACTCTCGCGTTTATACATTAAGCAAGGTTTATTTAATTGAATTCAACTAAACGACTATGCTCTAACTAAATTCATTATTACAAATGAGACTTAACGTAGAGATCTAGCTTGGACAATGTTACGGTTATATGGACATTTACTACAAGGGGCGATGGCAGCGCGTAATGACACACGTTTGTAGAGGCTTGTGGGGTGGTTAGTGGTTTGGAGACATGTCACATTCTTGCTGGACATTCAAGTGCTTACACTTAAATAGATACCAAGTAGGGTTGATTTTTCAGCTCAATTTTCCGTTAGAAGGTAAATTAAATTAAAATACCTATGTTTACAAAGCATGTTATCAGAGTTATTATTAAAGAAACATCTTTAATGGTGGAGCGAATTCAAAATAAATTTACTAAGTAGATATATTTACATGAGGTTGTATTGTTGTATTAGTCTTGGGTATGGTAGGAACAATTAAGGTAAGGGTTTCTCCTTGCTATCACACTATATTTTTGTAAGGTTCTTAGCTTCTTAATACCGCACTCAAATTTCTATATATATGTGAAGTAGGTGATCAGCCTCCATGCCTCACACGCCGTCGACTATTTGGGTGGGCAAGCCGGTTTCCTCACGATGTTTTCCTTCACCATTCGAGCGAATTTTAAATGCGCATATAGAAAGAAAGTCCATTGGTGCACAGCCGGGGATCGAACCTACGACCTCAGGGATGAGAGTCGCACGCTGAAGCCACTACGCCCACACTGCTCTCACTGTTGTTCATTTAACATTTCTAACTTGAAGGAATGATAGTGAACAGCTCCTCCAATCTAAAAGGAGGATCCTTGACCAGTCTAAGCACCAACTGGCCGACCCGAAGGCCCAAGTGGCTAAGGTTAAGAAAATGTATATATGCTTAGTGGCCGGAATAACTTTGTTACCACTTTTAAGGGTATGTCGTCATCGCAGTGGTTATAGCCGTAGAATGCAGGTTTACTAATGACAGCCTACAACCAATATAATTCAAACAGTATAAAGAAACGTCTACGGTCGTTCCACAACTGAGCGTTTCTTAAGGCAATTTTAGCCGCACACCACTATGTGGAACCAGCGTCCCACTGTAGTATTGCACAACTAATTTGTCTTAGGGTCCTTCAAGAAAAGAGCGTACCAATTCTTAAAAGGTCGGCAACGCACTGGCGAGCCCTCTGGCATTGAGAGTGTCGATGGTATAGGGCGGCGATATCACTTAACATCAGATGAGCCTCTTGCAACATAATTTTTTTTTACGTATTTCAGCGATAGCAAGAAACGATTTTTTTTATATCATAAGTATATTATTTTATTTATAAACTAGCTTTATTTTTATCCGTAACATATTTCTTAGTCTTTTAATTTTTTAATATATTGATGAATAAGAATTACAATAACATCGAAACAATTGTACTAATTCCGTTAACCTTTTAAACTTTACAGTGAGATTTAATTCTTCCCAAGAATACTTTGAAAGACAAATCCAATCTGAGCTTGCCTGACTACAACGCAGTTGCAACTGAAACAATGAATAAAGTTTAAATGGAGATTGTAGACGAGTCAAAGGTTTTCACTGTTTTCGAAAAGCTTAACATTACGTCTGAAGAAGATAGTAATATGTAACTAGTACTTGTAAACGTTAAATAATAAATTAAGTCTAATATTTTTGGTAATACAATTACCTAATATATCGGAACTCACGAGTCTTTTAATTGTTAGTATGTGTTTATTGGTATCTCTGAGGTCGTAGGTTCGATCCCAGGCTGTGCATTAATGGATTTTCTTTCTATGTGCGCATTTAACATTCGCTCGAACGGTGAAGGAAAATATCGTATGGAAACCGACAAGTCTTAGTCCGACAAGTGTGTCAGCCACAGCAGAAATCTGAGGCCCAGACATAAAATAGGTTGTAGCGCCACTGATTTATTTATTGGTAATGAAGTTTTTTTTTTAATTGTATTCTGGTACCTAATAAGTATATACAAGGTAACCGTGGAATGGTGGTACAAAGGAGGGACAAGTTAAAAGTACCTACTAGGGAGAAAAGGAATGTCAGGACTATAGCAAGTATAGATCGGTGGTCTCTTCCTATGCCTTCGGGGAAAACGTGTGATTATATAAATAAAAATAAAATCAATAATACCTAATAAGTTGTCTTTTGAGTTCATTAATAGGTGAAGTTATCTTGTCGGCAAAATTTAGGTAACAATAATGTACACACTTATCTTATGGATTCTGACTTATGTAAACGCATTTTATATTCAAGACTAACTTCCATATTTTAGGGACAATTCAAATCAAAGTTTGTAGATTCATATTGGTTACTACATACTTATGAACGTGAAAAGAACGATCTACATTACATCAATTACGAGTTTCAAAATCAAGGTTATAGAGCAGCCGGGAAGAACTGGTAAGAAGCTCTCCGTCAATCTCAAATAACCAAGTTTTGGTGTATAAGAGAATTTTAAGAATCGCCAGGTTTCATTTGACATATTGAAATAGAATGTTATAATAATAAAGTAACAAAAGCACTTAAATTATAATGAGAACAAAACAACACGTTGTCGAACACAAAACATTATTTTTATCCAAAATAAGCATCTTGGATAAAAATAAACTCTTAAAACTAAAATATATAATTAATATGATATTTGCATGCCTATTTTTATGTGGCTGAATGTGCGTTTTTTTATAATTTATCAATCTAAATATACCACTTTCTTTGCAAATAAACGATTTATTATTATTATATTTAATAATAATGAATGTATGTTACAAAATCTTTGTGCATACTGATAAAAATTATTAATGTTCAGGCAAATGTCATTGTTGCTCACGCAGCCATTTTGATGAATTTAACAATACGATGAAAATGATTTCTTCAATTCCTACCATAAGCAAGAGTATTATGACTAACTGGTTCTATATACTTTATCCTTACTTCCTTTAAGAAATAGAAAATATCGTACAAGTGATAAATGTTTAAACAACGTCAAGAAATATTTATTGTGACTGTAAAGCTGCTAACAGCGGGTTTAGAGCTCATCTTAAGATTTGTTAGTAGAGATTTTTAAAGCTGCGAAACACTTTGCCCCAGAACGAAATTGTATTCTGTAAGCTGGACGGATAATACTCCTTACAATATTCTAAATTGGAGTAATGCAATTTGCATGTCGACCGCAAAAGGCTATGAGTATTGCGATTTGTATTTATTGCTTTACGATTTGCATACCATATTTTATATACTTTTAGTGTCTTATTTCCATTTAAATATACTTTCATATTTCCATTCGATTCTTAAAATACATTAAAAAATATTATCTCACGATTATTATATTATTGTACTATTTCCGGTGAAGGACCGGCGGCATGTTTGATACCCCAAAAGCCGATGTGTGTCGGCGGCGGTTAGCTTTTAAGGTCAATCTAATAATTGCCAGTTGGAAAAAATGAAATGTTCGCGAAATCTATACAGAATTATTTATATACTTAAAATAAGTAACATAGTATTTATATACTTAAAATAAGTAACATAGGATACGGGATAATGGTAACACTGATACTAGTAGTCACAAAAAGGCAGCTATTTTTGTAATAATTTTATTTTTATACCTACTTCTTACTGTCCAACCCGTCTTGCTAGACCTTTTCTTATATTAATTTATACACATAGAAAATAAATAAAATCAGGGCCTTAGATTTCCGTATCTGTTCTATGATTATTTGTCAATCTAATAAGCTAGTAGGTGATCAGCCTCCTGTGCTCAAGCACACGTCGTCGACTTTTTAAGTTTACCTCACAATTTTTTTCACCGTGCCAGCGAATGTTAAATGCGTACATAGAAAGAAATTCCATTGGTGCACAGCCGGGGAACGAACCTATGACCTCAGGTATGAGATTCCAACGCTGAAGCCACTAGGTCAACACTGCTCTAAACACATAAAATAAATCAGTGGCGCTACAACCTCTTGTGGTATTGGCCTCAGATTTCTGAATCTGTTTCATGATCATTTTTTCATCTGATAGGCAAGTATGTGATTAGCCTCCTGTGCCTGACACACGCCGTCGACTTTTTGTGTCTAAGACATCTCGGTTTCCTCACGATGTTTTCCTTCACCGTTCCAGCGAATGTTAAATGCGCATAGAACGAAAGTCCATTAGTGCACAGCCGGGGAACGAACCTACGTCCCCAGGGATAAGAGTCGCACGCTGAAGCTACTAGGCCAACACTGCTCTAAACACATACAAGATTTAAAAAACGTGTGTGTACTTATGTACACGCGTTAGAAGTTATACTTCTTTGGCGTAACAAGATAAAAATCTTTTAAAAAAAATTATTCTACGTTTGTAGAAAAACTACACTAATAATAGGAAACACTAAAATTGTGATTATAGCTAACATCAGGGTATCTGGATTTTGTGACGGTGTGCGCGCGCATCGTAAAAATTTACTCTCATCATTTGTCCCTAACGCGCCAAAAGAAGTATAACTTCAAAAATATAAATATACAAATATAATCGCTGAATGCCTGTTCTGGAACAAACTGTGTCCCTACATAAATGCCGTTGTATTTTATTGAACAAGTCACAGAGCAAACTTGTACGCATACGCCAGGCGATAAATCGTTTGCTCTGCTGACTCCTACGAATATCTTGACTTTTATCTGGTATTAAATTGTATTAATTCTTAGGGCGTTTTTTGCTATATTAACTAGAACTTGTCTGAACACAGTTACTACTTGTTCACACACACACTTTGATAGGATTTAATGCATAAAATAAGATACCTGGAGCCTACCTGAAATCGCTACCTAAATCAGTCAGGAATTCACAACCTGATTGGCACTAGATTGTAATAAACGACTCTTGTGGCAATAGCTTTATATAATATTTTCAAAATTTACCTAAAAATTTCGCGCATAGAAGAACACGAATAATAAAAATTAACTGTGTAAAGTAAGCTCAAATATTGGGGTGTAACAAAGTTTAGCACCATGAAGTCAACTTTGAGTTGTTTAGGAGAGGTAACTTAGGGATTAAACTTAATACTGCCTCCATCAAGCTTAAAACGGCTTTGGCTAGAACCGCTTATAAGGTTTTTAACGTGATAAAGGAGATTGATATTTTATATTGCGCGTCTTATTTATAAAGATTAAATCAGAATCAATCTATTTGCCTAATGTTAAATGCGCACATACAAAGAAATTCCATTGGTGCACAGCTGGGGATCGAACCTACGACCTCAAGGATGAAAGTCGCACGCTGAGACCACTAAGCTAACACTGCTCTTATTTATATCTGCACTAATATTTTAATATTACATTAACAAAAAATACATTTTTGCTTACAAAGGACGGCAACACACCCGCTAGATCCCGGCATTTCACCCATCTGCGGTGGTTATCACTGTATTCAAAGTGCTAGCTCGTTTGCGTTTTGTCCTATAAAAAAACCCTCCAAGGCGCATTAATCTTGGCAAAAAATTAATTCAAGCTGGTATATAGAAACCAGCGCCTTTACTCTAATAGCGATACCAGCAGTTATTATAGATAGTACCAGTCTTTGTCCGTGGCACGACAAACAGTCCCTTGTACAGAACTTGAAAAGGCTGATTCAGCGCAGAGGAATCAGTCACCCACGTATTGCTGGAATGCGTGGATATGGCTTCCCAATGAACAGACATCCTCACAGCAGTAGGGTCGCCAGGTAAAGCTTGCCAAAAGCCTAGGAAACTTTTGGCTGGCTTAATTAGCCAGGATTTTACGCACAACGGATGAAAAGTGTGGAAACTGAGCCCATACTACATACAAACATGCGCTATTGGTTATAGACTAAGGGCATTGAACCTAATAACAGTGAGAAATATGTCGACAATATCTAGTATTGTATAGTTATAAAACTAACTCAAACCCAGACCTTCTGACTGCACATTAAATAAATTAAAGCTGTGCCGGCAACTGAGCGAAAGTTCTCGTAATAAAACAGAATGTAAAATAATTTCAAAGTTGCATAAAATCACCCATTTCTGACGCCATAATTTATTAATCCATCCATTATACCTACTTTAGATGGAGCTTTACAAAAAATAGTATCGGAAAGCAATTAATTTGCGAATTGGCCAGCTACCGTGGCAGGATGCTCGCGAAAAGCCGACAAATGGGGTACGTCATTTAATTCAGCTGATCTCATGTTTGTTCCATATTTAAATTGGACTTGAATGTGTGCAACATTTTGCTAAGTACGCTAAAAGTATTAGCGTAGTTTCTGTATCAATAGTAGCATCATCACTAAAGTTTACTAATTTTTAAAAGGCCGGCAACGCACTCACGAGCACAAGGCAACACTTACCAACAGGTTAGCCTCCTGCCAATTTGCCCCCTGTTCTAAAAAAAAAGTAATTTTTGCGAAATAAAGTCTGATGCAATTAATTCGTATTTTGGAGTAAATACTATATTATCATTATTTTTTAATGATAGTTTCGTAAAAATATCGATTTTGTCAGTCTCATATACTACGAGACGTAGATAATTTAGGAAGACAAATAATTATATATAAAAACCTATTATGTAACCAGTTATGTAAAATATGTTTTAAATAAATGATAAGAATTATTAGATACTAGTGTGCCTAGTAACCCGTATTCATTCACGTTTTACGATATATTTCTACCAGAACACATCTCGTGTATCATTAATGCACAGTTTCACTAGCTAACGAGCCAACAAATAACTCTTCATAATAGAGTACATGTTCCATGAAAGCCTTCTTCACTCTTACTCGCTTTTTGCTAATTATATTTCCTGCTAAATAATGGCTGGTGTAGTGTGCTATTTAATATGCTATTATGTAAAGTTGTTTGTTATGTTCTCTTAGTGTTCATAGTATTTGTGTCTTTTTACAGTCTTACGGAACTTTATGTGTTTGCTTATATACCCCAGGGCCCGGACATTAAAATAAATGTATTAACACTTCAAAATATTCAAACGAGTTTCATTAATAGTTTTGTAATTATACAACTGTGTTTACGCATCTTTTATGAGCAGTATGGGTTGTTTAATTTATAGGTTCAGACCATAACTTAAAAATCCAATACTACTGTATTGTATGTTGAGTTACTATGTCAAAAATGTATTGGATTTGATACCTATGGATGGTCTCAAATAAAACAAATGAAATCAAAACTTATTTATACATATTGGTAACTGTACATTTATGAACGTCGATATTTATAAAAAGATCTACGTATAAATTTCCATTAACCAGTTCCCAGAGAAGAACCAACAAGAAACAGTTCGTCACTATTTCCAATCGCTAAGTTTTGGTTTACCAGATTTACAATAGTAAGAAATTGCAACCATTACACCATACATCACTTGACATATTTAAACCAAATGTTTTAAAAACAAAGAAACAAACGCTTAGCATCAGCGGGTGAAATAGAAGCACGCACTAACTTTAAACTTATAATATCACCACGTACACGATCAAGCACGATCAGTCACCACAAGTAGCACCCGTGCACGCACCACTAAGCCAGCCAGCATTTAGCCGGGGATAAACTTCGCCCGGGGGGCCGAGAAGAAGAAAAACAATCACCATTTTCCAAATTCAAATTAAATAGAATGAAAGCTACTATAAAAAGAAAGTTTTATTTATTATAAAACAATACACGACTAAACTTATGAAAGTCCATAAAATAATTAATATTCATAGTTAATACAAAGTTGCAGTGAATTGAATGAAAGCGTTGTTTAATTCGACGATAAAATGAGCCGAGTTATTGATACGCGCTCGTTTATTAAAAACTTTTTATTGAGAAACTCGCCATTGTTGGATAAACAATTTTTTGCGCATTATTTATTGTATTTTTTTTCTATGGCGACAGAGAAAATGTTTCTTAGAATTGGTTTCAGTGGTCGAAGTTTTACGAATGGTTTTTGCGAAGACCCGAAAGTTAGAAATTTTATAACTCGCTGAAGGTTTCATGAGTTTCCAGACGTATTGCCGCATAATGTTTAGAACATTTTATTGTTATACTAAACTTCTGTTTCTTATGAAAAAAAAAATAGTACTCTTTAGTCTAATAAATAAGTACCTATCTGTTAATCGGTTATAATTTTTTATGACATCGACAATTAGTCAACACAAAACACAGCCTATGTAGACCCAGACTATAATATTCAAACAGATAAAAAAAAAATTAATAATAATATGCCAGCATTAAGGGTACACTGCCACATGGACCAAACTTTTTAATTATCTATTTATCCATTATTACTTATTATTCCTATTTAGGTTAAGAATATTGTAAATACTGTACAATTGTGGGTTGGAATTAATATTAAAGTTGATAAATATATCATTAATTTTTATAGCTTAACAAAATATAAACTGTAAACATATAAGCACATAACTTTAAAGACTTTCGTTTCAATAATTCTGTATTTAAAATATATTTTGAATCATTTGCGGACAGAATCAGAATCATTTTATAAAAGCCTGTTTCCTCGAAATTGGATTGGTATCTTCGTTAAATTAAAATAAATAATTTTTAAACGCAAAATAATCAAATTTGTTCAATAGGCGTGAATAAAAGAGTACCGATATGTTCCCTTTACACTCATAAATAAAAACGAAATCTTAATGTCATACATCCCACTTTACTGCTTTAGATGGGTTAGAAAATACTAGATTGACACTGCTTATTTTTAACTCATATCAATTTTAATATTAACACAAAAAAGATATCTTATTCAAGGATAATACTATATTATTGAGTACTCTATTATACCGATTTCGCTTCACGTTAGGCTATTGTTCGTGAGTTTAGGCACTTGGAAACAAACTTCTACACTCGAATGTTTGCGCTCTCGGCTCTGGTAAATTGTTATTCATAGCTTTGTATAAACGCCTCCGAAAAGTGCTTCACCATACTTATCAACTACTTGTAAGTAATTCTTGGTCAGCTTTTGTTTAGATTTGCTAAGTTATTTTGCCGAAACATAAGAACCTTATTCTGTGCTGTGAAACATTCAAGATGTTATTTGTTTTCTTTGATTTCAGAATAACCACACAAATTTATTTAGTTGCAAAATTTCACTGATGTTTCTTGTACAAAAATGTTAAAGTACAATCGTAATTCGTTCGCATATTCTGCCACAGCACAATGGCGTATCGCAGATTGCTCGTGAAGCGAATTTACGCACATTACTAGTCAAAGTCAATTCTTAACGATATTATCTGTAAATTACTTTATAACGTCATACTTTCATTAAATTTACTATCAACTAATGTCTCACACAAATAATCTATTTATTGAATAGTACATTCTTTATACCACAACACCCAGTATCTATATACTAAGTAACTTTTTATATTGACTCTAGTCGGAACATACTTTTAATTCTTTTGGTGATTTACGAAATAACCATTGAGGCGCCGAAAAATAATATAATTATCAAAAAGTGGCGCTGATCCATAACCACCTTCGCTTTTGTTACTGATTAAGTTCCTTTGTGGCATCATTCTTATTATATGACTATACCTGTGGAAATCTTGGTCACAGTGATAATCTGCACCATCGTCATTTATAGATTTTAAATATTCTTATTTTCCTTTATTTAATATTTTCTAGATAATTCCCCGAAAATGTGTCGTAGAAAGGGGTTAATGAAATTCGTTAAAAAATAACTGTGTATTGGTAACCCGGATGTATTAAATATTTCACGTACTACCTATTTCTGATAACAATTTTTGTAAGACTTTTAAAGCAAATCCCAAAAATATTTTCGCGTCTTAATCTTAAGCTGTTTGAACATTGACTTCCAGCTGTTCGATTTGTTTCAGCTCTGTGTACAGATGCCATTGCTTATAAATACTAATATTCATGTCAAATCCATTCATGGGATCCATACTTTCAGTGTTTACAAGTCTTCATCCAGCGTAAAAAATCAGTTGTTGTAGCTATAGCTAAATACATATTTTTTACTGTAATTTCATTCGATAGCTTTTGTACTTCGAGTTCATTACCGTCCTTTCAGTGAAGTCCTTACAGAACAAGTGAAGAATTCATTTCCACAGGTCGTAAAATCTTAAGAAAGTGGAGTTCAAAATCCTTTCCGTTTTAATGATAACAAACCCAAAACTCTTTTATATTGACGTTAATTATAAAACAAAAGCCTCCTTGGAATTATATAAATAAAATATTAAGTAAATAGTCACACAGAGCAGTGTTAACCTAGTGGCTTCAAGGTTCGATCCCCGGCTGTGCACCAATGGACTTTCTGTCTATGTGCGCTTGTACGGTGAAGTATGCGTTAGACCCAAGTCGACGGTATGTGTCAGGCACAGAAAGTTGATCACCTACTTGCCTATTAGAAATAATCACGGGACAGATACAGAAATCTAAGGCAAAAAGTTGCCTAAAAAGTTGTAGTGCCATTGGTATAAATAAACAGTCTCTCATACATACACACACAAACGTAACGCAGACGCACTGACATTTAAATTATAAGGACTTTTTTCTCGTATACATTGAGATTTATATATTTTTTATATAATCGGTTGCCTAGCTCAATAAATAAAAATATTTTCATTGGTTAAAAACAAGGCAAAATAATTGGATTGATTCACAAATTTGTCTATCGTGGTTAACGCCCTTTGAAAGTGGAATATGTATTCTTTCATCAGTATAATTCACACCTGCTACACGCTGGGCGGGGTTCACAGGTAAACCCGACCGTGTACATCTTTGATCATAACGTAGTTAGAAGCTTCAAAACAATTCCTTTATCTTATAAAAGAGAAAATTGTTTGCAAATTGGATTTTTAACGATAGTATTCGATACAAGAAGAGCCGTATTGCTCCAGTGGCTTTCCGCGTCTCATCCCTGTAGTCGTAGATTTGTACCCCGGGTAACAAACTTTTGATTCTATGTGCGCTTCTAACACTTGCTCGAATGTTTAAGGGAAACATCGTGAGGTTGCCGGCATGCCTTAGAGCCAAGTCAACGGTGTGTGTCAGATATAAGGATAAGAGTTGTACTGGTTTATTTGTCGATACAAGACAATGTTAATTTGATAGCTGAAAACAATAAAAAATATAACTTATTCACGTGGGTATCTTGTTTAAGATCTAGTTCTTAAATCGAAGGCGTAGAACGGCCGAGAATAGCTGTCAAGAAATTCTCCATCACTTTGATATCAAAATAGTGAAAAGCCAATTATTTGTGGCGCTTCAAATCCTACATGACTCTTATTGCATCTGTTTATTTGATTCAGATATCAGCTTTATGTGTCTTCTACCAACACCATGGAGAGTGAATACAACAGAATAAACGGGACAGAATAAATAATTCTTCGCTAATACAACAAAATAAACGAGCGTCAGAGCTTGATTTTTGTTTATGTAATAAAAAAGTTACGTGATACCGCCGCCCATGGACACTCACACTGTCAGAAGGCTCGCAAGTGCGTTGCAGGTCTTTCAAGAATTGGTACGCTCTTTTCTTGAAGGACCCTAAGTCGAATTGGTTCAGAAATACTTCAGTGAGCAGCTGGTTCCAGATAGTGGTGGTGCGCGGCAAAAAGTGCCTTAGAAAACGTTCAGTTGTGGAACGACGGACGTCGAGGTGATACGGATGGATATATTCGGTAGTGGGCTGATCAATTTTCGGCCTATCGGATACCTAATCTGCATTGTTAAGCGTAACAATAAGTATAATAAGTATTTATAAATTACTATTGAAATCTAAAATTTGTGTTTGGAAGTATATTTATTGTATATGTATTATGTATTTCTTTTTGTAAAGTTTATGTTCACTGTAATTGTCATTTATTTAAGAATAGATAGATCGTATGTACAGTAGAAACACACAAAAATACAGCATTATATATAATGTAGAGTATAAAAATAAATAAATAAACAATGACATCAGGTGAAGTAGCACGCAAAACTCCTCTATCAGTATTTAGAAGATTTTCATAGCATAGAACAAAATGAAGCCATTTTGAGACGAGGATTTTCAACAGTTGATCATTTATATCTTGTGGATCAAATTGCTAGGCTTAAGATAGAGAGAGATGGAGCCGGTTGGTGGAGGCATTTATACTTTAAGAGGTCTTTAAGAGGTCCATGAAAAAAAAATAGCAATTTTATAGGTGTATCCTTGTTAATAGTATTGTTTCAATGAATAATTGAGGCCTAATTATTATTACATTTAATATATGGACAATCAATATAAGAGACACTATTTAATAATATAGAGAATTTAAAGCCGGTTTTTTCATAATAATTAATTTGTTATTAAAAGTTTAAGTTGCTAGAAGAACAGATAAAGGCCATATTCCATTTAGTTTATGATTAATAAAATTTTAATTTTTGCACTTTACGAGCATTCTAACAATTGTAGTTTGTTATATCTTACGTTTACGATGTGGGTTGAGGTTTTAGAATGGTTTTATAAGAAATATCACTTGTAAAGAATGTTATTTCATATGATTAAGGTCTAACTATTATTATTGCTATACACGTAGTAAGCCTAGGAGACAAAAGAACACAGAAAAACTGTTCTTTCTTTGGCTGCTGCTTGCCAACCGTCTACTTGGAACAAGTCCCTCACCAATGTGTCTTTCGATTTGTTTCTTCTTCAATTTTGTTTGATGTTTCAGCGACGTCACGCGCGCACTCGCTAAATGGCATTCCAAGATAAATACTAAACTTACTTGACTCACCGATTTTTAACCAATTTCATCTTAGTGGCCAATTCAGCGAAGCTTTTTGGGCATTCCTTGCAGTTCAAATATGTATTTTTACAGAAATTTTACAGTAAACGTGGATTTTTAATGGACCTTGTTTGAGTCTTCAAGCAAAACAATATTGAATACAATGATAGCGCGTTTTAAACTCTTTGTGGCTCCATCTGTTGCACACTTATCTAACTAAGTCTGGTAGTTAGCGATCTCGATAGCATTCTTTGTAGTTGTTATATATTTATTACGTCGTGAAGTTTTAGTAGGCTTTGGATTGAATGCTTTGAGTGGCATATTGTAATTTCGCTTATGATTTGTCTACTTCTTAACCGTTTCCTTAAACTGTTATGACAGCTTTGGGTTGGTTTGACACTGAGAGATGAATGCAAGTTGTTTTTATTTTCAAAAGCAGATTTTTTTTTGTCATTTAAAGTAGTATGTAAGTTAATATATTATAATTATTGTTTCATATCTATGATGTCTTTATGTTTTTTTTCTATATTATGACTTTGAAGTCTATTTGCTTGCTTTGCTTCTAAATCGTCTCTCTTTATAATTACTGTGACATTATGTGTCTCAATCTAATGATTTATAATACAAAGATGTTGTTATTTACTTTACTATTATTATTTATTTCGTAATCCTACAGCTAAAATAAATTATATATATATAACTACAAAAAAACGTGTTATTACTTATGTACACGTGTTAGCGTGCTTCTTTGGCGTAACTAGATAAAAATATTTTCAAAAATTTTCTACGTTTGTAGAAAAAACTACACTAGCAATAGAAAAAAACTAAAATGTTGACCATTGCTAACTTCAGGGTGTCGGTTTTTTGTGACGGTGTGCGCGCACATCGTAAAAATTTACTCTCATAATTTTTCCCCAACGTGCCAAAAGAAGTATAACTTCAAAAACAATTATACTAAAGACATAGCCAAAGATCAAATACATAATACAAAAAGGTACAAAGAATACGAAAGGAAAAATCAATAAAAATTATTAAAAATATCACATTTTTTAAACTTAGTGACAATTTTTGATGCTTGCCAGTTTACTTATTATTATCGTTATCTTATTTCAAATAATATACTTTATTAAATTATTAAATACATTTAACAAAGTAACATAATCTATGCACAGTATTATAAAAAAAGGGTGCGTGTACTTATGTACGCGCGTAAGAAGTTACTTCTTTGTCACAATTAAAAATAGTTTTTGATTGCATGCAAATAATTAATTACAATTAAATAATCAAAGACTGGAAAAGGAGTCATTATAGTCAATAAAGTTCACTTTACATTTGAAAAATTAAATAAATAAATATTTATTATTATTCTCTTACATTAAGTGTAACATAAATTCGATTATTATTCGAATGTTGTTCTTAAATTATGTCCAATGCCGTAGCATCTTCCGTGGGCAACTTGATTCTGTTAATTTTGTGTCACGGTGCGCGCGCATCGTAAAATTTAACTCTCATCAATTTTTCATAACGTGCCTAAAGAAGTATAACTTAAAAATCCTTCCTTTTTCATACATTTTCAAGGGACAAAACGAAAAACTTAAAGTCGGATACTTTCAGAATATTAAAAGCTAGCTGGCAAATAAGAAACGTACGCAACCAAAATGCCCGCCCGTTTCCTCTGTCAGTTGCTCGGAGCTAGCCAGTGTATAGTGGCTTACGGAGAGCGATGCTTGTCTGCCGGTTCGTTTTTGCCGCTAAAATTTTCCGATTTCCCGCGCTAAAGTCCACGTGGTTTAGTGATGCGAAAATTCAACTATTTTTATTCGATATTTAAATTATATTGTGGACTTTGAGGACTGTATAGTCGTGCTATATTTTATTGTGAAAGTAAGTTATTAGCCAATTATCAACTATTTAACGATTTATCAGTTACGTACGCGTATATGAAATTTAACGATTTTTATTTATTTAATATATTTTTGAATTTCGATCGCCGTATAGAAAAAGTATTGAATACGTTTCAAAAGCAACCTGAATATTTACACAACTAAATGTATTTAATTACCCATAAAGCGATATTTACAAAGGGTTTATAGTTTAAGGGCTCGTAAATTATGGACGTAAACTTAATAGAATGGAGAGCGCACTTGCAAGTTTCTGTATATAATAACATTATATAGAAAAAAACTGATATATATAATGATATTTCTCTAGTATGCAATATTATCTATATTATATTCCTTCCGACTTCAATGACATGGTCAAAATAGCTTTGTTCAAGATTTGTTGTCTGTATATCAATAGAATAGCAACAATTCTTATGAATATTATTGACAAAATACTGATTTGTATGAATTAATGAATAATATACAATGTTTTTAGCATTATTACGAAACATTATATACCCTAACAGTACTAATACAATTTACAAATCAATAAACTACACTCTCTATCGCTTTTACATAAGATACGATTCAAGAAATCAAAAAGTATATAAAAATAAATAAGAACTTTAATAATCTACATCCTTGTAAAATATCTTCCGCGCCTAGCGCAGGCTAAAATAAGAGTTTTTTTACCTAGAAAGTGATTTATTTAGCATATCTGTAGGTATAGTGTTAGTAGTTAGTACCTAGAATGACAGCCATAGATAAACCGATGCAGGGTCTCCATGCCCAGATCGATAAAAGGTGAATCGTTTTTTTTAAATTTGGAAAAGTTACAGTACTCGCAACTTTTCGTTCTCGTTCACTTCAATATAAACCTATTTATTCTACATTCTTAATTTAAATGGAAAAGCATTATTTTTGTTCAAAAAGGTTGCAAGTGCCACTTTGCAACATTTTAAAATTCTATACAAAACCCGCGGCCTTGTTAACCATAATTTACTCGAGCTAAATGATTTAAGAGAGGTATTTAGATTTTTAATCCACGGTTAAACCTTTTTACAAGATTAGACAACTGAACTTAATCTTTGTGTGACATATTTCGTCGATGTGTATTACATCACTAATTTTGAATTAATTATTTCTTTTAAATATTTTAGTGAATTTAAATGGGACTCCTTGGTTCTATGTCCGACCGAAACTAAACAAGAACTTTAAATCAAACATAAATTCTTTTTAAATTGAAATTCATTTTCAAAGATAACAAGCAACATTTAAATTCAATAAATGTTTTTAACCGGTTCAATTCAATAATTTGCTATTATATGAATAGTTTCTTCATGCACCAGTTTCTCTTACTTCTTCTCTTTCTCTTCTTCTTCTCTTCACATATTTTTATTCATAATAACAACATTGGTTTTATTAAACTGTACAAAGTACTCTTTGGCCTCCTGTCAAATCATATATAACAAAAAACCAGTGGCGCTACATCTGATCAACACCGTCTGGATATCAGATTTCTGTACCTAATAAGTGATCAGCCTTCTCACGACACACGCTATTGACAGTTTGTGCTTTTCTCACGATTTTTACCGTACAAGCGAGTCTTAAATGCCCACTTAGAACGTCCATTGGTGCATAGCATAGAGTCGCTTGATAACTAAATTGTATTTATGCTGAGATTAAAAGAGAATGATGAGAACTTTAGTTAAGAGAAATTGAACTGTTTTTATCTAAATAGTATGTAGTACATACAAAGTTAATATTTGTGCCAGACTAATCACATAAAACTACAAGGTATAGTTTAGGTAACGAGTTGGTCCAAGTCTGTCAAATTTCACGTTCATTACGCATTTGAAAAATTTGGTCACATACGTTTTTAGTCAGAATTTTTACTTGTTACTGATTTAACTGAAATTATCATTGGACACATGATTCATGTGTCCTTTTCTTTAACTAGATGTTTGATTGCTTCGTTTTGTTCCATTATTTATGTCTAAGTAATTGTATATCTTATGTAGTTATGCACTTCTTGCAGTAGTTGCCTGGAAGCGATCGCTCGAAAGCGATAAGGACGCAAGTGCCCTCCGTTTTATGTTATTATTTGAATTGTCCTTGCAATTAAGTGTAAATAAATAAATAGTTGTTAGGGTGAAATCGACCATTCGGATCGTGCAGCATTATTACTGTCGATTTATTTTACTCTAACATCAGATTTTAATAAGCTGCCAGCTTTTCCATGAGTAATAATGCAACATTTTTTTAGTGCTTGAGACTACAATAACTTGTGATCTATTACTCCTGTATCTTAATCAATAAATGTTTCTTCGTTATGTAGTGTCTACATCATGTTGTCATGATAACGACGAACAAATGTAGAAAAGATTTTTCTTTTTAAATTGTTTTAATCATAACCAATAAAGTGCTTGGTGATACAGTACATTACACCACAGAACACCACTAAAACATAGATAGCAAAAGACTATAAAAAAATATTCACCCGTGAGTGCCTTATGTCTCAAGTTGTAATTGTTTTTTTGAATATATGTATAAACTTCATGCAGTGAATATTGGCTGTATATAAAAAATGTATATACTATAAACTAAAGATGTATGTTTTAGGATTTACCAGATTGTAAATCAAGTATTTCAGAACAATACGATTTCGCTTTGTTTAACAAAGACTTGATACGTTATAAGAATTATGTATATGTCAATGTAATTTTTTTTATCATTGTTAGTCTGGTAGCATGTTGGTTTTGGGGCCTAAAACAACAGTTTTTATTTATTTCGTTAATGAACTATTTGACAAAAAATGTTCAAACTTAAGTTTAAATACTAAAAAAGACATAATGTATACTTTGAATATTCCAATGGCTACAAAAAGACATTTTTGTATACAAGTAGTTATATGCTTTGTTTAATATTTAAGTATCTTGATGATCTCTTGGTGTATTGTCATGTTTGGCCTTTACAGTGCTTAGTGTAAAGCCAAGTTTACCACTAGTCGGAAAAGTCGCATAAGAGTAAAAGTCGAAACCTTTTGGTTCACCATTAGCACTTGGTAGATCGGAGGTGTTACTGGAATATCTTAGTATTTTGCAGACGCGACTTTCAGCTATTAGTATACGAGTTAAACACCTATGTTTTTATGGACATGCGCAGTCTTAAGAACAATACACGTACGCTTTGTTTACAAAAACTTGATACGTTATAAGAATATGTAATGTCAATATAATTTTTTACATTAGTCGTGTGTCTTGTACGCCTCGAGTGGCGCGTTGTTCTCCCTCCCCCTTTCGTTAATATATTAAATGCTTACTAAAGCTGCACACCTAAATCAGAGCCTTTTCTGTTTGACTTCCAATGGCCACAACTATGCGATCTTTCTGTTAGGAATTAGTTGATAAAGACTCCTTTTTATTGATATATTTGAGTTTTTGTTAACTTTTTTATTTATTTCAGTAATTATTATATTACAATAAGTTTACGTTTATAAGCTTTAATTCATTAATTTTAAGTACCTCATTAGATATTCGGCGCGAAATTACTATATATTTTACGACTCGACACGAAGTGTTATAAGGTTGCTTTAGATATTTGAATTTTTATTATCTCTTCGTGTATGTCATGTTGGCCTTTAAGTGCTTGTTACATTAAAATTGTATATTGTGGTTATTTTACCAATGTATCAGTGTGCCGAGCGTTGGCAAGCTTTTAACAATGAAAAAAAATAAAAAAAAATTATGTCGTTCTCTCAATATCCGAAGTACTCATGTCACAACCTTGGGATCGCAAACAAAAAAAAGGATCGCTATATCGCTGTATTGGATGTTATAGAGTAAGGACTCAGTTTATGATTCGCCGGGCATCCAAACCACTAGTTACGGCATCCATCACCTCACCTACAGGTTCTTTAGCACTGTTAAATTATATAAAACTCATTCAATCATATATGTTTCAAGTACATAATTTTTTTTTGTTTTTTATATTGTGGTTGCATGTTTAATTTTTTCCCTTGCTAGCTTGGCTATGTTCTAATATTCATGTGTATATCTGTAAAAATAGTGATGTCATATCTTCGTGTATAATTTTATGCATACACGTTGCTTCAGAACTTATAAATAGATAAATTGTATTCTACTTAATATTTAAGTCAAATGTTATAAGATAAATATTTTTCTTAACTTTCAGTTGCAATGTAGCATATTGTTTACTGAAACTAAAGAGCTCTATTCATCGTAAAAACATTTTATTTTATCATTTAAACTCGCGTGACAGTTCAAAACAAAAATGTCATTTGTATCCATTGCATTTGACTAACAGCAAGAATGCTTTTGTTAAGGAAACAAAAGCGTATACGATGTTCAAGCTTAACATGTATTAATTCAAGAGAACAACAAAATGTGGTGTTGCCCCAATTATAAGCTATAATTTATTAGGCAACACTAATCGAAATTTCGGGCATTACAATTTGAACAACAAATGGAATTCGAAATTCAAAATATTTTACACGTCTAAGTTATGGAATTTAGGGTTAAATTATTTGCTTTCGACGGTGTCAGATTATTCTTATTTATTTATCCCGCTGGCTCTGCGAACCAAAAAAGTGTCTTGACCTCGGAAATGAGAATCTTCCAGCGCTTCCTGCCACGTGCTACCTCCCGTCAATTGCTGGCTTTCAGCTGCCGCAGGCCCTCCTCCACTCTGTCGATCCAGCAGACCGCTAGGCCGGCTAAAGTATGCCTCCTTTACCGCCCAATCTTTGGCCATGCGCTCAAGGTGCTCCGTCCAAAGTAGATGATGGGCCTTGTACTCGCCTATAATGTGGGGCTGGGCTACTAACTGCTCTGTTTCGGCATAATTTTTAATTATATATGTGAATATAATTAAAATATATAAAACCTTTTCCAAATGAAAGCAAAATGAAATAATGATGTCCTGTCATCCGTCACATACCACGTGTTTGTGTAAAGACTTAAAGTGTTGCCATTTCACAGCTATATTTTACCCTAATATATGCAAATATTGTTATTTCAAGTTGTATAAAGTTATCGATTGCTACGAAATTGTTTGATTACTCAATGATTGAATTGAATAAACCGGAATTTCAAAGTGAACTTGTATCCCGTGAAATATAAGTTGCGAGAGATAACAAGGAAAGTAAAGAAAAGATCTAACGATACTTTTAGAAAGAAAGCGACGCAATCAGCTGTTAGATAAAGTTCGAGTTAGCGAAGCGCAATCTAAAATTGTAGAATAGTTTAAAAATTGTAGCCACCTGTTCCATGAAAACTATATCCTAGAATTTGCATGTATCTAGTTAATTTAAAAATCCACTTGGAACTTAAAACTTGGATGTTTTCGATTTAGTGAGCTTTCTTTTTATTTTCTGGTCGTATGATCTAACGGATGGATACATAAAGTTGCTTGCTTTTATTTATTGGAATTTTTATTAAAACAAACAGTTTCATGATTTTAAATTGAAAAGACTATTACAGCGATTTAAAAAAATACCAGAGAAAAAAATAAATGAATTTCTCTATCTATTTCGTAATATTATATTTATTTAACTGACATGTAGCTGACCTGCCGTCTAAGATTCGATAACTATATGGGTCTATGGCATGGCGGTTTCCTTCCGATTGTCTTCATTTGACGTACAAGCGAATGCTAAATGTGCAAATCGATAAGTCGAAATGCGCAGCCAGGAATCGAACTATGACCGGCAGGGATGAGAGTTGCATGCTGAAACCACTGTTTATGAATAAGACATTATTCATTTCGGAATAAATTTCTATTAAACTTAGGTAAATGTAATTAATGAATTTCTGAATCCGAAATGAATATTAATCCAAATATTTTACTAGATACAATATTACAATTCCACATTTTTGCTTAACATTACTCTCTCAATCAATTTACTATGAAAATTAATTTTAAATAATGTTATTTGCGTGGAACTTTCATTACATAACTAGGTTAATAATGTCAGGGTTTTTAATATTTTCATCATGAGTTTTTTATTCTAAGAGCAGTGTTGGCCGTTTAACGTTCGACTCACATCTCTGTAGGTTCGGTTCCCGGCTGTACACCAATAGACTTTCTGTCTATGTGCGCATTTAAAAATCGCTCGTACGGTTAAAGTCGACGGCATGTGTCAAGCAGGATGATCACTTAAAGCCTTAAAAATTATCACAAAACAGATACAGAAATCTGAGGCCCAGACCTAAAAGTTTGTGGTATTTTTTTGCTTACATACGTAACATAATTCTATAAATTTTAATATCTAAGACTAGACTCTATACTTTATGAACAAGATAGGTTATAAAAAGACCAATCGCTCAAAGAGGTCTCATTGAAACAAAAGCTTTTATTCAGATAAGTCTGGCTGGAAAATATTTAAAATGAATTTCGAAAGTTTCGAATTCAATAGTTTCGAAAAGTGCTGAATCATAGAGTCAAATGTGGCCAATTTAATTTGCACATAGCACAAACATCATGTCCAATTTAATCTCGATGCGAATTCGGACCAGTCATAGCGGTCGGGACCAACAATGCAAACTCTGAAGTTTCTAACTTTATCCCCTTCCCGCCCCCAAGGACACCTAACGTCACTATGTGGCTAGATTTCGGAGTCCAATTTAACCCTATTTATGCAACACCCAAAGCGCTCCAATTTATTGAACTTTGGATATCGTCTTGATTGATTTTGAATAACAAATACAAGTTTAATTAATGTTTATTTCTAATATTTGTCTTTGGCCATGGATTAAAGTGCTTTTCGCGTTTAATTCGAACTTTTTATCGACACATTTCTAATACTGTTTTTGATCAAATTTAGTCGATTTCACTGCTCTAACGAGTCTTCTGACCATGGGCAAGCAATTAAATCTAAGTGTTTGTATCCTGTCCCAAAATAAAAAAATAAAAATATTCGATCCTGAATTACTGTTTTCCTGTTAATCGAACCCAATAATATATATAAATGTCTAATTAATATAAGGGAAATTACATGAAATTTCCCGTTGCGTACTACGTCAGGAAATGTTGGACGCCTTGACATGTATATTATCTCTAATTATCTCTTATATTAATATTATCTCTCTTTGTATTGAAGGACATATTGGCCATTGGTTAGGTGACATCAATTGACAAAAATATTTAAAAAATAAGCTCTTACAGGATTAAAATGTAACTTTACCAGTTATTAGATAAGTGTGTAAGTGCGTCACTTAGAAATTAGCGACCGGTAGAAATTACCCTCGTTATTTTATATTGCATAAATAATAAAGCCTATATATATTACAATTGAACTATCACGCAATATAATAAATTAATTAGAGTATAATTCACGTTTCATTTCATGCAGTTATGAATTACTCAAAACGTCAAAGCTAATATAAATCAAATTCAAATATTTGTGTATTACAAACATGTAAATTGTTGAAAGAAAATTAAAAACTGTTGATGTTGAGATTGAATAACACCGAAAACCAAACGATGTATCGCCCCATTTTGTTTGTTTAGAGTACATCAAACTAAAATATTAAAATTAACAAAACTTAAAACATTTAAATTTAGAATTCCACTGTTGCCATGACAACAATTAGTTGTCATCTGCGCGATGAAAATTCACCACTCACGTCAAGTGATGTGCAATCGCGGCGTCGGCAATAGAGGACGCATTGTTACAAGCGTATTGTGCACCTGGGGCCGTCCCATTCGCATCCCGAACTGGGACATACGGACCACGTCTTTTCACTGCAATTGTATTCTGACGCATTGTCTCGTTTCATTTATTCCACGTTGTACAATGTGTTTTCCCTTTCTTGGCTTATTTGTTGGCTTTTATAATTTATGTGGACGGACTTTTATTCAAAAGCAACAACGATTTAAATGTTCCACATTATAATTTTGGTACACTGCTAAATATAATAATTACATATGAAGTATAAGTTATAATTTCAGTACAGCACGAAGTCGCGGAACGCTATTATCATTAACAATAATATAAAATGTTTGTACGTGTTAAAGAATAATGTTGCTATGAAAAAGTTTGATCATAAAAATGTTTTTTTTAAAGCTGGCACGTTTGGACAATTCGAAAATGGAACATTCGGCCAACTAATTATGATTTTAGTGAACAAGAATGATTATTATTATATTGGCTTTTAAAATTAAATGAAACATGAGGGTTTGTACCGACAGCCTTTGTTAATTTAAATATTTTAAATGTCATCATTCGAGTGCATATCACAGCACGTTTTGAATAACTGAACTCTGATATTGCTCATCTATCATCGAGATATGACATACCAGTATATTTGTCGATATATTTTTTACCAACAATACACAGAGCGTCCAAGCTTCGTCACTTTTATTTTTCTATTTGCAAAACGGCTTTTTAATGCGCGCTCCGCTTTTTGATTTGAAATATTTTTGGCAGTTGTCATCGTTTTCAGTTTTAAAATAAGAATATGTAATCGATATATTGATTTCGTTTTTACTTCAATTTAAAAAAGGAACACCATCCTTACCGAAGGCACACAGTTTCCTTTTCACTCGAATATTTTTGGCAGTTTTTAAAATTAGAATGTGTTATCGAAATTTCATGAGTTCTTCTTGTTTAAAATACGAACACCATCCATGCTTAATGGAACCAGTTTTCTTATCGTACTCACTAAAATATTTTTGGCAGTTATCAGTTTTTAAAATTAGAATGTGAAATCGAAGTTTCATGAGTTTTCGAAAAAACTAACACCATCTAGATCTACCAGATCTAGTTTTCTTTTCGTATTCAGTCAAATAATTTCCGCAGTGACCAGTTTTTAAAATGAGAGTTTGTTATCGATATCTTTCATGAAGTTTCAGTTGTGTTTAAAAAACGAACAATCCATACCTAACGGCAATTTATTTTGTTCATCACTCAAGTATTTTTGTCAATTTAGAATTATAATGTAAATATCTTGATAAAATATTCACTTGTTTTAAAATAAATACAACGGAAGGGAATTTTATGTTTCTCTACTCATTCAAGTTTACGGTCAGTAATGTATTGCAGTGTATCAAATATCAGCACAAAGCGGTCACGACTCACTAGGGATTCGTATTCTGTCATCAATCACTCGGATATTGCGACCAGAATCGAATTAAACGCCAGAGCCTTAGGGAATACCTTACAAAGAAAACTATTTGTAACTGTATGCAAAAGTTGCCTTGTCCTGTCTAAACACAAATACACAGTTCAAAGTATTACATGAACCCTGATCTTTCAGTATTACATAACATAGTATTATGTGTTAAAGAACAACTCTTTCGCTTTTAAGATATATTTTTTTTATGTCAAATATAGAAATCTGAGAGACTAAATATTGTAGCGCCACTGTTATTTGTATGCTATCTATGAATAGAGAAACCATAGACTAAACAAGATCCTTTTGATCACAGCTATTGGCACTCATGTTTACAATCTCTATGCTTATCTAGATTAACGCTGACCGCTGACAAAGCAGCGTGGTCAGTTACCGAAGCGTTTAACAGATGTAGGGGATTTACTCAGGTCCCACAAGAACAAGACTATAATAAGATTGTAAATTATCGTCCTCGTATTCAGGATTAAATTTAGTATCTATGGTTAAGACAAAATCTTAGGTTCTGTTATGGGTGATACAAGTGTTTCCGGTTAGAAAGGAGTACTTAACTTATTAGTATGAAATACTTTATGAAATGGAAAAAAACTGTTGCACAACAAAATATTAACTCTTTTTCCCCACTACGAAAACATGATATCGCTTGCCCCAGGGAGCAAAATCAATTTTTTTCAGGAAAAATAAAAGAAGGTAATGCTATTATTACTAGCATACTAAGTACATTACATATACAATTCAAATAAATTACATATTCAATATCAATTATTGAAAGCTTATTTTGTTTCCTATTCGACGATATTGCCGATGGCTGGCCATGCGTGAGCGGGTGCTACTTGTGGCGACTGGTCGTACTTGAGTTCGTGTCTTGGTTATTTCGACTATGTATTTGTTGTTCCCACGAGAATATAAGTGCGTGCCCCTTTTTCACCATGCTGATAGGGGACAAATCTTTGTTTTTTATTTATTTTATTATTATTTATTACTTAAGATGTCATGTGGAAGATGGTGCAATGGCTGCAGCTCCTTACAAATGTTGTGTAAAACAAAAAAAACTTGGCGATTAAAAAGAGTGGCGGAGAGTTTATTGCCATTTACAGTCTAGTTAGTACTCTCGTATCTAGTTAGACTGAATATATAGATTTATTCGACATGGTTTTATCTAAATTATACTTCAAAATTAGTAAGTTAATTTTCATTATAAAGCTACAGACTGACTTGAGCTTTGACTGACAAAATTAGGTAAATCATCAGGTTGGAAAAGTTTAGTACCTAGAAAATTATTTGTAACCATATAATTAAGTCTCATATATCACATGATACACTATCCAGTAGATTTGCTAACACGGCGTATAATGTGGTGTTCCTGTTCTGTTTTTCTCAAAACCATAACTCTTAGGTTGACAGACTAAAAATTTCATTACCTACATCACCTAAACGCATCTTACATCCAGTAATGATCACGTTAAGAATTATCAAAGTACCATCAATAAAACATTTCTGAATTTCTTTCTATTTACAAAACTAAATCAATATTATAACAATGAAAAATCAAACGAAATTGTGGGCACAAAGTAACGAAGCAAAGGCTATATTTGCCTCTTGTCATTCGGGACTTCTAGTGAAATTCAAATATAAGATAACGACCAGTAATCTAAATAAAACAGATATTATAACGATGTCGTATTATTTGTTGTAGAGAAACTAGCAAACGTATTAACAAAAAACATGTTCAGGGCTTAAAACTAAAGAAGAAAACGTTCGTTCGACGAACCTACATAACATGACATTTCGTGTCAACTTGAAGTATCAATTCGTTGACCAGGCACAATGAAACGAAACCCGCCATTTGTTTTTTGTTTTACTTTGTCACGATATTGACTATATATTCGTTTTAAACGGTTAAAAAATAATAATAAATTAAGCTTTGGAGTATTTATGAAAAGCATACATTCAATTCCGTCCTGTAGCTTTCAGCCGATTTCTATGTCTTCGATATGGACCGATACTCTTGAAAAATGCGTTTTAAATTAGTTTTTTTATAGAACATGGGGTAATCGGGCAGGAGGCTCATCTGATGTTAAGTGAGACCGTTGGTCATATAATAGAAATTACCAGATTGTTATCACAAATCCTAGTCTATTATAGATTTTGAAACGTTGGAAATCAGTATTGGTTTAATAGCGTAGCCAGGCTAATGTTGAAAGCAGGGATTAGCACTTTGTTCTAAGTAGTGTGGTGCTCGCTTTTTCCATAAATAAATAACGTCTTCATTTACCAGGAATAACGCATGGAGAATAGAATTTCAACAGAACATTCTGCGATGTTTAAGTGGCATGCAAAAGGAGACAATATAATTCACTAATATTTCAAAATAAAACTAGTACAAGAATCTGAAGTACCTGTACTGATCCATGCCTATAGAGTACTAGTCATATAAACCTGTACGAACCATCATTATTTTTGCCATAGATCGTGTATATCCTACCGTAAATATATAAAGCTATGTGCGGTATCGAGTAGATTGGATACAAGCAACGGAAAGCAAAATTCAAATAAACGCCAACAAGACGACGGACGCTGGAAATCGATTTGTTTTCCCGGAATTTGTTATTTATCGCTGAAATTTAATACTGATGTATATCGTGTTGTTTTAAAAGCTGTTTTTGAGTACCAATTTCTATTTTGACAAATACAATATGTTATATTGCTTCAGGCATTGTTGTCTAAATGTCTAGTCTACATAAAACATACAAGGGAGAAAACTGTCAGATTAAAGCTTGAAAATCTATGATTGTTTATTTATTTGTAAAATCTTGCCAACGCTCGGAACACTGACATTGGTACAAGGACAATAAAATACAATTTTTAATGTTTATTTATTTATTGTGAACAACACATTACATGTTTATTTATTTATTTATTGTTCACAATTATTTATTTATTGTTCACAATTAATAATTTATTGTTCACAAGTAATTATTCATTGTTCACAATTAATTATTTATTGTTCACAAGTAATTATTTATTGTTCACAATTAATTATTTATTGGTCACAATCAGTTATTTATTGTTCACAATCAATTATTTATTGTTCACAATAAATAAACATGTAATGTAATGTGACAACCACTTATAGGCAAACATAACATTCACGAAGGGATAACAAAATTAAACAAAACAATTCAACTATAAAAACTAAACGAAAGTCAATTTTAAAGTGTGAGGGAGCAACTATGGATATCCAGACCCAGCTCGTTTATCAGAATGCTCAATATTGAAGTAAGTAAGTAGCCTTGAAGTCAGCAACCTTTTCTCTTTTACAAAACAGTGATTTTTAGTTTATTCTACGTTTTTATATCATATACAAGTTCACTAAATAATCGTAACAAAGCAATATAATATATCGTTCGAAATTCAAATATTATAAATCGAGATTCGATAAATCATTTCAATTAAAGTGTTTCATTTCATGTCAAGCGGAGTAGGGTGTAATAGTTATAGCTTCTTACATCTTATGAAGTGTCTTAAAATAATTGGCGGTTAGAAGACGGGACTTGCAGTTCTTCTCGTCCGTTCTCCCACGATCATGAAAACTAGCAGAAAATATACATTTAGAGCGAATTAATTTTATAAATATATTTGAACCTGTTCAAAGTTTTTTTAATATCGTGGGTATTTTTTAATAATGTTGCTTATTTAAGTTATACTCGAGACAATAACTTTTACACGTACAAAGGATCAGTGATTAAAGTATCATTTATTTTGATATCTGTTTGATTAAGACGTTTGATTACTGACCGTATATTAGTGTGTGTCGGCTTATACGACGTTTTGGAACACTAAGCTTTTGATTTGTGATTTCCTACCACAAAGCTTTCCAGTGTCATATACGATAAACAACAACCGTTTCGAGAATATTTATCACATAACAAGTAATGATACTAATAACGTATATATACGCATATTTTTTACATATTAAGATGTATATATATATGAGCAGTGTTGGCCTAGTGGCTTCAGCGTGTGACTCTCATCCCTGAGGTCGTAGGTTCGATCCCCGACTGTGCACCAATGGACTTTCTTTCTATGTGCCCATTTAACATTCGCTCGAACGGTGAAGGAAAACATCGTGAGAAAACCGGCTTGCCTTAGACCCTAAAGGTAGACGATGTGTGTCAGGCACAGAAAGCTTACCCAATTGCCTATTAGATTGACTAACGATCATGAAACAGATACAGAAATCTGTGACCCAGATCTGAAAAGGTTGTAATGCCACTGATGAAAAAAAGAAAGAAATACATATACCTACTTAAATATGCTTACCATTATCAAGCCAACGATTCTCATTTGAAGGCTTTGAACTTTCATCGGCTTATTACACTGTTCATAAACAGTTACTACTTGATCTTAACTAAGTCCGATAAAAATATGTATGCTTAATATTGAAAATTATGACAATTACATGATAATTTCAAGTTATTAATGGCAACGAATAAAAGCTGTGATATAAACTGATCAAGCGAATTTAATTCTCCTGTTTCTAGAATAATCAAATATGCAATTTAGCGTTCGTAATTAGTATTTAATGTGAGGTTTAGACTGCGGATCCTACAATTAATTGTCATTTGGTTCAAACCGTTAGACACTTAATCAGTGAGCAGTGCTTAATCTCGCTTTTTATAGACATAATTTGACATTTTTCTATTTGATTCGAGGATTTAGCGGGGATTTATTTATGAATGATTAGCAGAGATCATATGCTCAAACAACGGTTTTTTTTAAATAAAATCTCGCTGTTGACCTGAAGGGTCGTGATACCTCAGCTGCTGGGCTAACGGGCGGGCTTTCTGGAGCTTTCTGGAAAGAAGGAGACTTGAACCTTGGCTGAACCGCCGGGGTGGTCATTCGCCTGTAGAGCAGGAAGCTCACTGGAATGTGCATATGTACGTAGTAAGGGACCTCGTTTTGCCAATTCGAACTACAGCTGTTCACCAATCGGTTTTTATGGGCGCAAATAACAGCCAGGGCAGTAAGGGAAGACTTCATGAAAGCCATATATAGATTTGAAGGACAACCTTTTTGCGTGCATACTTAGCACTGACCCGGAATCTTACAAGAGTCTTACTTAGTCCTTAGTCTACTTAGTCCCATAACCCCCCAATTGAGCGCAACTGTCTGTTTTATTGGCTTACCAAAGGTCAGACTAAATAAACAGACAGTACAGATACCGACAAACATCTTGAACATTAAACAAGGGAGTGGGGGAAAGTTTGCGCAGCGCGGGACACAAACGTGAACTGATTTACCTATCACGCGATCGACACGTCACTCTCCCGCCGCCACAACCGCCAAGTGATACCTAAAAATCGCTTCTTCGCAGGCAAGGACATTTGTTCAAGATATTTGCCGGTATCTGTAACGTGTTTTTAGTGCAGGCCAAATAACATGTGTCACAGGCTCCTTTTTTAATACAGAACTTTGACGTTTGTCCAGAATCCCATCTATACGTAATATTAAGTGAGAGGTGGCCTATTGGAGGCACGCCCGTCCTGATGTATTTCAGGAGCCTCACTAATTACATTTATTGTGTCTCTCTCTTCAATCGGCAGTTCCTGTCTGAGCGTGGTGGTCAGCAAGAAAGCATCTGGAGCGGACTATCTGTTTCCACCGGTTTCTGTCCAGTGCCTCTCTAATGACAGTGTATAGGACGAAAAGTCTTTTACTTGATCGGTCCATCTGGTTCGTTGGTTGGTCATTAATTGTGAATAGAAAAATGTTGGGTTTCTCGGTGATCTGTGTGATGTCTTGTTAATTCATTTAGATGTTACGGGTCAGTTATATTATTATACTAGCTGACCCGGCTAACTTCGTTCCGCCTAACAGTCTAATAATATCGTGTTAACTTTAGTTAAACTTATTTAGGATTTTGTTAAGGTGACATTAATACAACTTTTTTTGCAAATACAGAAATGTTTTATTGCTTGCCATTGCGAAAGAAGAATGACAGTTTCACACATTAGGCCTCTTCTCTCTAGCGCCAATATTGCGATACTGCATGTTAATTGTTAAAGCACTTTCTGATATACAACATTTTTTGATGAGGTAACACATGTCTTCAATCAAGATCAAAGCCTGGTTATGCATTTCCTCATTCACTTCGGAATCTGATGTAAAATGGTGCGTAATTTTGCCAACAGATGGCACCACATGGTGTTTGCATTCGTAAAATTAATTTATTTATATATTGTTATTCGAAAACTTATCCGATATTTTATTACTTATTCTGCTATTCGGAGTGGAGAAGAATCCACCAAAAAAGAGATAACTAACATCGGTCCAGCCGTTCTTGCGTTATAAGTGGTGTAACTCACACGACTTTGTTTTATATATTAAAGATAAAGCATCTCTTACACTTAGAGAATCAAAGGAGGCAAGTAAATTTATACCTACAGTGTTTACTAGTGGCGCATATGTGAACGATCTTATAAGAGCTACATACATACGTTTTCTTGACGTGTTTCGGAATTGTTTGAACTAATATTTTAGAGATGGTTTTTAAGTGTTTGTTTGCTCCATAACTATTGCACCTATATCAAAACTTCTTTCACCATTAGAATCCACAGTATTCTTGATGAACATAGGTTAAAAGATATTTTCAAAAAAGTTAGGGATCCGTATGAAAACTTTGGTAGTGTAATGGTGTGAAAATACAAATATAAACTCCAATATCGCGTAAGCTGTGGCAACTATTGACGTGAAGTAATTTCATGTACAACAGTTTTATAGAAGACATCAATATCTACATACAAGTCCACGGACACGTGCAACTATTAGATATTTAATAAAAAATTTGACTTGACGAAGCCAAACGTTTGGGTTAATATACAGAATACAACTAAAATATGATAAAAAACTGTGTTTATTCATTATAAGTATGAATACAATGTGTACGATTTGGGGACCCTTTTTAAAAAATACCTGTGTCAAAGTTCCCAGCTCTTCCATAGTAAACTTAAAAAAAGTTTATAAATTTTTTGTTTCAATTACAATTTTGAAATTTTAAATCTGTTTAAAACTATTTCTTATTTGTCTGTATACAACAATATCTTTATTTTTTTAACATAAAACATCACTCGACGCGTTACGTAACGCGCGAATGTTTATACATGTTTATATCATATATTGTAAATACATACATATTTGTTTCTTTACACACTTCAACCAGTTATAATATCAAACAAAGCTCTTTTACAAGTGTATTCAGCAATAAATCGCAAATGAACAAATCAACAAGAAAATTACAACACCTCTGTTGGGTGGATTTAATTAACCGAATAACAAACAAGATGAATGAACTGTCAGTCGCTAATGCTCCGCTTGGATAAGAAGTGACAAGCCCCTTTCAACGTGTGTGGACGCTTGTATTGGAGAGATAAGCTGTGTTTTTGCAACTGATTTTAAACGAGAAAATAACAAATTGGAGCGTTCATTTGTTTAAATTCGAAATTTAAATTGTAACTTTTATTAAAAAACCTTAATGTTCTACCAATGACAAGTTGAAGCCAATGTAACGGATATCGTATAATATAACGGAAATATTAGCATCTATTTGTCTCATTATTTATCTATATTTCAAATACGCTGCTAAGAGAAAATCAAATTTGTATTTTACTCAATTGTTTTATTATTTGTACTTTTTATTGGAGAGATATAATGAGTATGTTCGTACTGTAGTTTTGTTTAATGGATATGTTATACGTGTAACGAATAAACTCAAAACTAATAGACCGATATCCAGCCGTGCGAAAGGGAGAAAAAAATAAATTATTTATTGAGAGCTGAAACTGTGATCAGCTGAAAATGTAAAATATGCTGTAGCAATTCAAATTGCTGTGTAATAAGTTGCTGTGTACAACTTTAACGTTAATTTCTTTAATTCTTTACTCTTATAGAAAAAAGGTATAAGGCTGTTGTAATATCAGCGCACGCTTATAACATCTACAGCTACACTCTCAAATACATGCGCGCACACACCCATTCATACACTCACACATTCACACATTCACGCATACTTATTATCTTATAAGACTTGTGTTTGATTAGTTGTAACACTAAAACTACTTTTTCTCAATAACCTGTTTTAAATATGTTCCATGTACCACGGAATAATAATTGTTATCTAGTTACCCACAACTCCCTAGTGTAAGTGTTAACTATTTGGCTAAAGCACTGACCCCAGAGCTGGCACTTTCCTGGCACTTTTTTTTGTAATAGAACAGGGGGCAAATGGGCAGTAGGCTCGTCTGTTGTTAAATGATACCGCCGCGCCGCCCATGGACTCTCTCAATGCCAGAGGTTTCGCGAATGCGTTGCCGGCCTTTTAAGAATTGGTACACTCTTTTCTTGAAGGACGCTAAGTCGAATTGGTTCGGAAATACTTCAGTGGGCAGCCGGTTCCACATAGTGGTTGTGCGCGGCACCAACTGCTGAAAAAACGCTCAGTTGTGGAACGGCGGACGTCGAGGTATCACCTCGGTGGAATTTCGTATTCTTCCTTGACGTCCGAAGATGAAACGTTTGAAAAGTTGGATATAGTTTTCGCAATATCTGTAGATGATGTCGGAACCTTGGGTCGGTATAAAAACTCATTATTAACATCGTTGTTGGTATAGTTAATGGAAGTGAACGAGTAAAGACTGCGGATTTAAGAAATTACTATAATTATTAGTAACGCATTTAGTAGTTTTCGTTATACGTAAATTGGCCGACTTATTAATAATAATAATAATTGGTAATGCAAAGAGAGTGGTACAATCACATTGATTTATTATAAAAAAGCCGCATAAAATTGGCATGCAAATGTCTATTTTTAATAATAATAATTTATTTATTGCATGAATATGGTACAAAAATGTGTAAGGTGGTACAATCGTAAGTTCGCATATTCCGCCACACACAATGGCGCGCAAATTTGTCTTAGGAATTTTACATTTTACATTATTAGTCAAAGCCAATTCTTATATTATTTGTATCGTACATATGATATCATACTTTATTAAATTTATATCAACTACACTGTCTCACCCAAATAATCAGTTGTTCAATGATAATGAACACGCATTAATCATAATGTTATATTAATAAGAACAGTTGAAGTTAAGTTAGATATCTATAATTGTTAACAAAACGTATAGTCTAAACACTCTCCCACATTGTAAAGGCCAAGGCCTGCCTTGATAGACGAGAATATAATGGGGCATCCCCACGCTGGCTGTTTGTCACAAACACCGCAAAAAGCAAACGAAGTCCCAAACACCAACCACAATCACCCAACACAAACAGCCATCCACATGCTTGGCGAACGTTCATAACATTCCGAATCGGCAAACATGGCGGACGACGAGCTTGTTGCAGCTATTACTTTCGGGTTGACATATTTTTATTATAAAATTAAAGCAACAGAAAGAAAAAAGGAAAAAAAGAAGAAAGCAAAGACGATGGTGGATGATTAAAATACATAGAAAGCGTACAAGGCTTTAGACCTATTATTTGAGCTTTACTTTGCCGTGTTTTTTTTTAATTTTACTTAAAAGTTACTTAAAAATGTCAGAATCGTAGGTGCTCCAATCAGAAATTTTTCACGATTTGCGCGCCAACGAAAGTGTAGCAAGTAAATACGCCCGCCTCCCGCAAGCTCGCGCGCATACTGATCGCTGCCAAACGTGTGGATACGTAGCAAACTGTTTGCCAAACCTCCTTTGATCTGGCAACTAAAACCGACACCGATGCCGAACACTGCCCAACACAAACACAAACAGGCAGAATTAATTACCTAATATTAGTATTTTATATTTTATGCAAGAATGGTTTAAATAATTGAAATGCTGCAAATGAAAATTGTGAAACAATCTGTAAATTCGAATTTTGGTTAACCCCCCTGTCCCCACACCACCGTTAAATAAAATAGACAAAACTTGATTGTGTTGATTCACTAGGAAAGATGATAAATCATATTTCAAGTCTGCGAGCGAAAATAAAGAAAATCAATAAACGAAACTACTAAGGTACTATCGCTTCTACCTCACAATTCTAAATTTCCATTACAGAAGCGACCAGCTTAGGGGCTTATAATACATTCACAAGTTGCTGTTGAACGGAAATCGGCTTTCAATGTTACTTTATCGCTTCCAATTCTATTACACTTTATTTGCAATGGTATTGTTTTAGGAGCTTTAAGAATGGATCACAATTTAAATATTGAATGAGATATACTTTCGGTGTCATTATTTATTTATTCATTATTTTATATTTCATCAAAGCAACCTTCCCAACTAACGTTTGAACTAACGAACTGCAAAGATTATTACTTTCAACATTCGCATAATAGTATTGTCTTTGATTAACATAACCTTTAAACAGTTTAAAGAAAAAACTTTTTAACCGGTTTAAAGTTATGTATTATTATAAATTTACAATTATTTAACATAATTTTGAATTTATCCGACGTTTCGCGTGCTTTACAGCGTGCGTGGTCACGGTGACTGAAGACAGAAGGTGTTGGATGTCAAAAAGTATCACAGCTTTAGAGAAAGTTGCATTATCTGTATTTATTTCCCCGGAGTTGGTATCGACTAAAAGATGGAGGGTTTTTGCCAATACCCTCCATCTTTTATACATAAATAATACATAACTTTAATCCGGTTAAAAAGTTTTTTCTTTACATTCGCATAATATTTTCTGCTTTTTTGGGCCACTTCTGTTCAATAACTTCTCCTTTAAGTATGTACAATTAAAATAAAAAAATGTAAAAAAGCAATTTCTAAGTAGCCTTGATAACGATGCAACAGAATTTTTTTTAGCCATAGCCTTTTAAGATTGACTTTAAATTTTTTCACACACCCTTACCCATATTCACACACACGCCCACAACAGTAGCTTAGTCATAGTATGTAGTCATATCTTTGTATATTTTCTGTCCTTGATGAAGGCTGGTGATCTGTTACCACGGGACTTTAGTCCTATTATTGGCACCAGCCTCTCACAAATTGACCTGCAGCATTTAAACACGTAAAATGCAATATTGTGAAGAGGGATATAATTAGTTATTAATAATACTATATTATACTTACTACTTTTACATATAATGCTTGCTGCGATATCTCCGTAGTAAACGCAAGAAAGAGAATGAAGACTTGTGGAAGATTATTTTTTTATATACCGAGCCATGATATGACCGAACAAATAGAATAGACTTAGACATAACATTTATTACAAACGAAAACACACACACATAAACACACAAAATAACAATACTTAAAGAAAAAATAAAATAAAATAAGACATCAAAAACAATAAAAATTAAAAAATTCCCTTTTGCCATTCGGTTCGCTTCCAGTGTGCAATGTGTGTGTACTGTGGTTGTAATTGGCCCTGGCTCAGCATTATGCTGAGGAAAAAAAGTTCCACAGAATATCATAATCATATATATAATTCTTCTGTGAGTGTGTATGTCACTGAACTTCTCTCAAACGACTGGACCGATTTTGATGAAATTTTTTGTGTGTGTTCAAGGGGATCTGGGAATGGTTTAGATTCACAAATCAGCCCGGCAGGTGGCACTGCAGTCGGTACTTTCATATTTTGCTTAATATCCTAATCGCTTTAAATATTCATGCAGGACAACGTCTGTGGGGTCCACTAGTAATCATATAAAAATCTTTTAAAAGCGTTGTTTAAAGATGATAACAATAAATTGTTATTGTTATTAACCAGTGTTGGCCTAGTGGCTTTAGCGTGCAACTCACATTTGAGGACGTAGGTTCAATCCCCGGCCGTGTTCCAATGGACTTTCTGTCTATGTATACATCTAACACTCGCTCATACGGTAAAGAAAATGATTGTTAGGAAACCGGCGGCATGTCTCAAATCCAGAAATCAGTGACATGTGTCAGATAGAAGGCTGATCACCTACTTGTCTAAGAAACAAAAGTGATAAAAGAGACGGATTATAATTATTTTAGTGCATTAAAAAGTCCCTCGATACTAATTTTGAAGATTATATTATATATACCTGAGGTCGTGGTTCGATCCCCGGCTGTGCACCAATGGACTTTCTTTCGATGTGTGCATTTAACATTTGGTCGAACGGTGAAGGAAAACATACTGAGGAAACCGACATGTCTTAGACCCAAAAAGTCGACGGCGTGTGTCAGGCACTGGAGGCTGATCACCTACTTGCCTATTAGATTTAAAAATGATCATGAAACAGATTCAGAAATCTGTGGCCAAAACCTAAAGAGGTTGAGAGGTGGGAGAGGAGGTTGTAGCGCTACTGATTCATATTATATTTTTATTTCGTAGCATAAAGAAAAAGGAAACTTATTATATATGCTACGAAAAATACAATTCGCTTTAGAAGTCCATGAAGCTTCACTCAGAATAACTTTGTTAATTCAATGATTTTGAAGTAGAGAAATATTTATCAATTGTAAAGCTGTTGGTGACAGAAAATTATGACCAATGAAATATTATGTTGCGAGACACCTTGTCATCACTGAAATAGCCGGGTTCAGCTTACGCGATTTGTCACTTCATATATTACAACGAATAATAGTCCAAGTTTAGTTTTATGTTTATTTATTAAAGTTGCCAACACACACATTTTCGTCATGATCGTAGAACAATGACGGATTTGAAAAAATCCAAACTCCACTTTTTATCATATTTGGATACTACATTGAATAAATATTACGGCTACATTAAAAAAAATACATGTTTGTTAATTTCAAATTAATCAGTCGGTAAAGTGACGGATTTGATAGAAACATGTGATTTTTCTAGAAAACTGTGTAATTTAATGTTATTATTTTTATTTTGTCTCAAAACAAAACCTTTTGTTTGCTTGTATGCCAATATTAATAATAACAGAATATGAATTAAAATAGTTATTACAAAAACTAACATGATTATATTATATTGAAATGGCTGCCCTGTACAGTTTACTATTTGTCAGATCCGTCACTATTCTAGGACTATGACGAATTTACAACATTTTAACCTCCATAGTAAAAATTAAAAGTTGTTAAATAGAAAATTAAAACAAATTTAAAAAAATTGTTTCCTGTGGCACAATTGCGTTGCACATTTATTAAATACAATCAATTTAACATTTATCTACATAATAATAATAATTAAAAATGGAATAGAAAAATAATATAAGTGTTTCGTAAGGATTATTGCCGCGCACCACTATGTGGAACCAGTTGCCCGCTGAAGTATTTCCAAACCAATTCGACTTAGGGTCCTTCAAAAAAATTGCGTACATTTCTGAAAAGACCGGCTACGCACTTGCGAGCCATCTTGAAACGTTAGTGTCCAAAGGCGGCGGTATCACTTAACATCACGTGAGCCTCCTGTCCGTTTGCTCTACAAAATTCTGAAGGTTGATTTTATTTTCCGAATATTTCCGGTTTGAGTGCAGTACAACCCTACCCTAAAAGCCTTAAGGGGCGTTAAAATATCATACAAAACCAATGTGTCTTTGTCGAATTTATTTAATAATTTATAGCAGCAACAGAATCTGGTTCGAAGCGGATTTATTAAGGTTTTAGCTTTGTTATTTATTGAGCTTTGTAGCGAAGAAGTAGAAACCTGTCTCTTGAACAAAATTTAATAACCATCGTTATCTCTTTATCGCTTTGAAATTAATTTAGTTCGGATAGTGGATTTTCCAAATAATGATTCAAATTTATTCGACTAGCGTGTTCTTTGGGTTCAAGGTCATTTATATTTTACATTGGCCCCCATTGTCTGATTACAACCTTAATTATATTCGTAGGAAGTTATCAAATGACAAATAATAATAATATATAAACTAAAGAAATGTTAAATATATTAAATAACACTTACAATATCATTAACGTCAAATAAATTTAAATAGTTTGTTCCCGGTGGCAGTGTACCTTTAATGCTCGCAGCATTTCCTCACGCTATTATTATTACTATTCTCTTACATGATCTTTAACTTATTTCCAACACACAAATATATAGTAAAAATTAAAAATTTTTAAATAAAAATAAATGTAAAACGTTTGGTCCCCGTGGCAGTGAACCTTTAATGCTTGCATTTACTCGCTGGTTGAACGAAGAAAGCACCAGCTCTGGGGTCACCGGCACTATTTACCAGGCGCCAACTTAGTAATAAGTCTCGACTTTCGGCACGCACAAGAGATAAACACTATTTTTTTTAAATATTATATCTTACTTGCATCTTCGCTTGTAGATTTATTACGACATCTTCAACATTAATTCTTATATTTCTGTAAAGATTACAGCAGCAGAAGCTGGTTGATAGCAGTGATCAACGAAAGTTACACATATGATGACTATATAAAATGATTATGTACAGTATACAGATGAATCCATAATAAAATATGTTCCTAAAACCTTCCTGGCAGTCGCAGCTAGGAAATTTTAATAATATAATCACGGAAAAATTTATTAAACAACGTTTTATATCATAATTGTTGTGAGTTAGGATATATGTATATGTCACCGTAAAATTGTAATCTATCTCGCGAGATTGTGAATTGTCGAAAGATTGTGAACCTCAACGTACTGCTTACAATTTAACGTATTATTATTCGGTAGATTGTAATCTAAAGTTTTTATCCAAAACTTTGCACGAACTGTCTCCGTACGTCAAAATTCCATTTGACATTTGAGTCGAACAGCGCTGAGTCTCTGAGTCTCACCCTAGGAGCGTAACCCTATAGCTGGACAAATTAATTTCACATACATTTTGATTTAATTGAATCAATCCCATTACATAAATAGTTAATGCATAAATTAACATACACCAGTGATATACGGTAATCGCGTTTGCGGATCAGGGATAGATAATTTACATTGATCCTACTTTGTTAGTGTGCTATCAATACGGATAGGGCTGCAATTAGTTCCCCAGGGTTGCCACAAGATATTTATTCCTTGATGGGAACAATTTGTATTTCCACGGGGAATGTATCCTAAATGGAAATGTCTATAGTTACACATATACAGCTAATTTTATTAAGACCGAAATTAGCACGGCCAGATAGCTTAATAGCTAGATAATATTTTTATAAAATACTTTGATTAAAGTGTTTTTAGGGCACGAGAATAAGACAGGTTACCACGAAATTTCCAATAATAAATTGTGATCTTAATGATAAGCTGTCGGACAATGTATATCATGTATATTAAAATAACTGCAAAAATGATAAAGAGTGCCAATTATTAATAATTAATTATTATAAAACTTTTTTAAATTGTGTAAGTGTAACTGAATTTCTTGAAAATTTTTCTAACATTTGAAAGTTTGAAAATTGTGTTATTGAGAGTAATCTGTAAAATTCTTTTATAGACCCTTGTTCTATAAAAAAATTAACAAACAACAAGCAAACGGGCAGGAGGCTCACCTGATGTTAAGTGATACCGCCGCCCATGGTCACTCTCAATGCCAGAGGGCTCGTGAGTGCGTTGCCGACCTTTTATGTATTGGTACGCTCTTTTCTTGAAGGACCCTAAATCGAATGGGTGCGGAAATAATTGAGTGGGCAGTTGGTTCCACAAAGTGGTGGTGCGCGGCAAAAACTGCCTTGAAAAACGCTCAGTTGTGGAACGACAGACGTCGAGGTGATACGGATGGTATTTCGTACTCTGCCTCGACGTTCGATGATGAAACTCAGCTGCAGGTATTAATCCGAAGACTCTCCATGAAAACTGGCTTTAAAAATCTTTATGTAAAATAACTTGTAAATATTGTCTTTGATTTTCATAACCTTTACACATTTAAAGAAAAAACTGCCCACCACACGTCACCGTGACCACGCACGCTGTAAAGCACGCGAAACGTCGGATAAATTTAAAATTATGTTAAATAGTTGTAAATTTATAATAATACATAACTTCAATCCGGTCAAACAGTTTTTTCTTTAAACTTGTAAATAATCATTAACCGTGATTAAGGACTGGTTGACGCCATCTTGCATAGATAAGCGTTTTGGCGGGTTATTAAAATAATGAATATTTAATTCGAATTTTCAAAGCGATTATAATTTATATGAATAATTTGAAATGGTTTTAAAAACCCTGTCAAATTAAAAAACAATTCATGTCAAATCATTGTATACATTTATCAAATCAAACATTGGAAATATAAAATCTAGTGAAAATAACATACTATTTACTAATATAATATTCAAACTTTACTTAGACGAAGAGAAATTAAAAATGAAAATTTAATAATTAAAACAAAAATTAAAAAATACAGTATTTTATTTACAATTTAAAAAAACAATAACTAAAATATGTATATTATTAAAAGAAGTCCCTTTAGGTTCCGAAGATACTGGCATCGTTCCCCCTTTGAATAGCTAATTATAATGAATATTAATTTTATTTAATTTCTCTTCGTCTTAAAGTAATGTTTGCATATGATTAATAAATAGTAAGTCTGTTATTTTCACTAGATTTTATATTTCCAATGTTTGATTTGATAAATGTATATTATTAGCTTCTGATATAATTACAATAATATATATAGAACTTCTAATTAAGTTCATTAGTGACTGCTTTCACTTCTGTAAAAAACAGCTTAAAATGAATTCATCAGTCAGCGCTTTAACAATAACAAATACCAAAACCAACGAAAGAGCCCAAAGCCCCTAAATTGATTCTATCCCAATTTAAATTTACAACTTATTTGAAGAAACTTGAATCTGCGCTTTGGAGGTTGTGATTATTGCAGAATAATTAAGACGGGTTGCCGGCCGAGTCGGAATAACTGTCTGCCTTTGTCCATAATTGCTTCATAATAGCTTAGATTTACGTACTCTTATTTTATTTAGAAGTAACAAATATTTTGGATATAATTCAAAATAACAATCAGATTAATTAAGACTTAGGAATTTTCGAAATAGAATATTTTTATTAGTATTTACAATATTCTTAACCAACACAGTAATAATAAAAAAATGATTATTTATTATTATTATTATTATAGCCTCTTTTCGGACATGACAGTATTTTCTTTATTTTTCGTAGATTGTTCTTTATTCCACTTTTGTTCGTGTCCGTTTGCCAGGTGGCAAAGGCCTCCTGCAATCTTCTCCATTCTGGCCTTTCTATGGTCACTCTACCCAATGTTTTCTTCAATATGTTTTATATAATAATTATAATTAGCGCCTGTACACTTGAACCCCACGGCTCAAGGGAGTCTATCTCTTTACTCCAAAGGGAGTAACCATTCTCTGACAACTCTGCACCTGTCATCACAGACTACAATATCCACAAATATTAAACAATAACCTTAGTAAATATATTACTACTATTATTATCATTTAATCGGTAATACCAGCACTCCGACTTTTTTTAACACTAGACATATTCCCCTCGCAAACTCTTAAAAAAAATATATCCTTAGAACAATATCAGTATCAGACAACTTCACTGGAATCACGAATTTTAAAACACTTCCGTTACACACACCATACACATATTCTCTCAGTAATATTACTATTTAGTATGTAGACGTTTTAATTGGCGTTTTGGTTTAAAAAAAAAATCAGTAAATAAATAATAAATAAGTTAGGGACACGATAGTTTGCAACAGATGTTATTTCAGGCGATTTATTATTTAGTTTAACGCTCATTATTATTTGCCAATGATATTCTTGAGAAATACAGTCGATTATACCTTTACAATTTCGTTTCAATGAACTCAGTTCGATATTCGTTCTTTATTTAAATTGCTTATTATTTTTAATTTTGGTAATAAAGTTATTTGAGTTGAATTCAAAGACAAAATTCCTTTAAAGATAACTTAGTAAATTTATTTTGACTCGGGATCAAATTAATTTACTTTCTTACGACTAAAAAACAAATTTAAATTCCTTTATATCATTATTAAACGAGGATAGAGTACAATGTTAGTTGCCATGGTTTCCCATATTGTCGTTTATGGGTTGCTGTTCTGGTAGGTAGGTAGGTGGTGGTCTTGAATTCTTCCAGCCTAGAATTTTGAATCGATAATACAACAGACTATTCCAGACTGTCCACACTCGACTATGGTTACCATTCTTTTTATTTATTTATATAAGCCCTAAAACAATAAACAGTATATGTATTATATACTTAAAAATACGACAAATTAATTACACAGATACAAATTATGTTAGAAGATAGAAATAATTTACAATTTTAATGTATAACCTAAATAAAAACTTAAACGTCATTAAGAGCAAAATAAACAATATTGAAGCAGAAAATATATTGATCTGAAATATAAATATAGTCATTAATATTCGTGATACGTAGACGGACTATGGCATAGACCAGGCATCAGCGTACAACGTGTGAGATAGCGAATGATTGACATATGTCGTATTTACAGTTTTATTATTTACAGTTTTTTTTTATTTTTTCATTGAAGATTGCTTATTATTGACCAAAATATTCACCATGACTGACACTATAAATACACCTCTGATAAGGATAAAGTCTTAAATTAATATGGGTTTGTCTTGGGTTTCACAGATTTATGACAACATTGTGGTAATGTGGCAAATTGGTAACATTTTGTTTACCTCCAAGCGGTAAACAAATAAAACCCGATACGCAAATAGAGACAGAAAAACTGATACTCTGTTTCGCTTGCACTTAAGTATTTCACGTTAAAGCCTTCTCTCTTTATATTTCTTTATTTTCTTTATATTTCTTTATCTATATCTCGTTATTATTGTCATTTTAGAAGCTCATCTAGTTCTATACTCTATCTACGTCGTGATATAAGTGTAAGAGCGAGATAGCCTATTTCGTAGCTCGGTAACATCTCTAAAGGAGATGTTGCAAGTGCGCGGAGCGCAAGAGGTTCGCGAACATAGTGGATACCTGGCTTAACATTAAATGCATGTTTAATAAGACCGTTTAGAAAGAATTGTTGTTGAGAGAGCAGTGTTGGCGTAATGGTTTCAGCGTGCGCGGTGCGACACACATTCATGAGGTCGTTGGTTCGATCCAACAGTTCATTAATGGACTTTCCTTCTATATGCGCATTTGACACTCGTAAGGGGAAGGAAAACATCGTGAGGAAACCGGCATGCCTTAGTCCTAATCGGCGTGAAGCACCTAGGATTCTTTAATAATAATAAATACCAGTACACACAATAAATAAAAAATAAATAAGGTTTAGAATATAATGCATTTAATTGTTGCAGGTTGATGCTTGAAGACCACATGTACTCATCTTCGAAGAAAGCGGCCTGCTGGCTGGCCACATTCCTCAGCGTTTTTGTTACTGGTAACAACAAACAACAATAAAATATGTCTTTCACATTGTCACAATAATAAGTTTCAAGACACTAGTTTAATACTTCGTTAATATTGGCTTAAGTATTCAGTATGTATAAAGCTTCTATCTAGCGAAGCTGTATCATCGAAACCAACCTTCTCTCTATATCATTTTTGTAGCTATCACTTCACAGTATTCAAACAAAAAGAATGCCAATGTTAATCTCATTTAACCTTTGGTGGTTCTCTCTGTCAAAATCAAACTGACAATTGTCATTCTTTTTAGATGTCACCGATATAGCGCAAACCCATTATTAATGGATGACATAGATTCTTTTCTTTAGAGCAAGTCTTAATTACATTAAGAAAAATCCACTGGTACACAGCCTTGTAATTTACAAAAAACGTACTAATTCTTAAAAGACCGGCAACGTATTTGCGAGGTGGTAGCGTGAGCGCCCATGGGTGGCGATGTCACTTAACAACAGATGAGCCTCCAGTCAGTTGGCCGTCTGTTCTATAAAATAAAGTTGCGGGAAATGACTAGCGGAACTCGTAAAATCTGCGCATTGTGTATTAGGTATATTATATTTTAAAATAAATTGAACAATGGGTACAAAATACATACCAAAATTTTCTCCTGTATCACAGGGTCAAATTCTTTAAAGCAAGCAACGAGACTCCTCTAACACTTGAAGCAAATATTCCGCTAATCATTTTACAATTCACGACATCGACAAGTTAAGACTCTTTTCTCAACGAAATTGAATATTAATTTGTTGGAAAATCTTTTTCAACTGGATATTTCGGTTCAGCGCGTTTAATAATTCAACGTCGCATAGAAAATCTATGCTTACCATTTGAGTTCCAATATTTAATGCAATAGCTGTACGATTTTTAATATCCGACATTCACAGATTCAATTAAAATATAGTTTTTAGTACGACATCAGATTGTAATAATCATCTTGGTATCGTATTTTGAATCACATTGATCTCTTAACCGTCGTGACATAAGGGCGTAAGAATAAGTATTTATAAAATTTATGTAATGTTTATATTTAACATGATTTTTTATACAAATTTAAATTTGTTTAGGTCTCTGTAGAATTTATTGTTTAAATTTAAATAAAAATAAACAATAGAAATTATAAACACAAATTAACGTTTGAGATTAATCAAAATCGAAATAAACCTAATCTCGTTTTGATAGATTTTAGGTGAAATTTGATAGATGCTGAGTGTATGCATTGCAGTATTTTTGTTGTCTTTTTTATTGTTTGTAACCTTTGCTGCTGAATAAATTTATTTTACTTTTAAATTATAGTGTTCCATTCAAACTTGAGTTTTTGTAAAATTTACTGGTTTTATCATCCTTTCAATGTTTTATAAAAAAAAACATCAATGCATCAAGTATATCAATACATCTTCAAAGCATCGGAACTATTCAATCTATCGCATTGTAAACATCGATGTATATCGAATAGTTCGAGGTCCGGGTTATAAAAAACCAGACATAATGTCGGGAGGTGGCAGATGAAAAATCGACTATGATTGATTTCCAATTATAAAAATAATCGATTATTAATCGATTATTTTTTCACATCCCTAGTTAAAATCATCCAACGTATTAATTAATGTCTAACGAAATATCAAGCAAAATATGTTTATCTTATTTTAAGTGCCAACAAAAGTTGTTAAACCTAGGCTATTAATAATAGCTAGGCTATATTAACAATAATAAATAAACGAAAGTTAAAAGAACAATCGGATCAAAAGTGATATTATGGAATTAGCTAACAGTTAGAGACTGCTCACATGTTATAACTTAAACTTATTAGTGTAGTGAGCTTGATTTGCAATTAAATTTACTTTTGTGTTATTTGGTTTTAGTGAATACTTGAAAATGACTTTTTAAGTGTAGTTATACCTATATTTAAATGAAAAAACCGTACATTTTAAATTTAGCAAAGTCAACAACAATAACCTTTTCCATCACGGTCCAGCCATGTCAATTTATTTTAATTTTAGGTGAAATGCCAATTCAAGCTGAGGTTGAACCGGAATTTCTACAGGCATTGGAAAATCACACAGTCACACAGGGTCGGGATGTGCACTTCACGTGTGTTGTCAATCACCTATCACATTACCGGGTAAGTGTATTTTTATTTATTTAACGTAACTTTCTCGGAGTGTTGTTTATACTGAAAAGAAAATATAGTTTGTAAAAAAATCAGCCTCAAAATCGCTGTGCCGCGATACGGAATATTTACCACATAGTTTTATCAGCTTACACTATTTATTAAGTTTAAAAAGAATATCCTATTGTGGTCTTACATTCTAATTTCGAAGTTGATAAAGGAGTAACTGTATACTTAGTCTTTATATAAATCTTCACATTGCAATTTTTGGCCAAAACATACCTACAATCTACATAGACTTTTTTGAAAGCATAGATATGTAGATGCCAAAACATAAGCCTGTAGCGAATAGTAGATACGCACTAAAAATGTACATACTATTTTGTGTAGTATTTTCTATAAGATTTTGATGTATGTGGCAACATAAAGATAGAACACTAAGAAAAGAAGAAAACAGACGTCACTCAGAACAGACTTTTAAGACGAGTGAATATACATGTCTTTTTTTTCCTTGAGCGTTTCTATAATGGCGCGTCTAAACGGGCCATGTTTTGCTGCAATTGATGGCTGCACTGTTGGCCACTAATTGCCCGGCCATTACAAAAATATTTTAATGCAGCTGATGGCCGAACAATCTATGGCTGGGCAATGTGTTGCAATAGTATGGCCCATGATGCAGACTCCTAAACGGGCTACACAAACCGGCAACAATGGCTGACTTGTCGCAGCAGCTTATATTGTTTTAAAAAAGAAACAGAAAAAGAAGAGATTGTGGATTCGACCTGACTTAAATAGGCGTGAAACTGTAGACAATTTGAGTCTAGAAATAAGTCTTGATAATAAATTATTCAAGAACTAGAATGTCAAAAGTAGTCATTTTTACGTAGTAATCTAACGTCAAATACAGCTGATCGCAAAACACAGAATAAAGCAACAGGCACACTTCACTCAAAGCAAACGTTATGTCGCGTAGAAAAGGATACACTATGCCATAACAAAGAGAGTGACTGAAACAACAAGAGAACTGGCTGTGCAATATTGCAGTTGAATTCGATAGCCTAGCGATCGTCCGGTCACCCATCGGGGCAACATCGGCCATATGTGGCTATAAAAAACATGTTTGGCTATAAGGCCGGGACATTACTGCAATATTGCATAGTGTGGCTGCTATTGTTTGCAATGTTGCCGGCCACAGTGTTGCAGCCATCAATTGCAGCAAAACATGGCCCGTTTAGACGCGCCATAAGAATATAAATTAATTACTCTTGTTTGTGAACAATAAACCAATTAACAAAGATAAAAATGGGTTGTGATTTATAACAAGATGAACATCCCATAAGCCTTAACCTTAGTTTGAGTATGTCAAAAATGTCAATCTTAATAAAAATATATACTTTTTAAGATTTATTTTTTATTTTTTCTATGCAAAGAACTAAAATTAATATGACTATAAATCAATAATATTCTGTTGTTCTATTTATTATTTATATGTTCTGTGTATTTTCTATGTACTATGTAGTCTGTGCATCTGCTTGTTTGTGCTATGACGGTGTTTAAAAGCAATGTTTTTTTAAATATAAAGATACACTAATAATATTATTTGCTAATGGTGGACTTAAAAGCTAAAAAGTACCAAAAAGGATCCTTCTGAACCCAATTACGGACTGATACCAGATTTCAACTACGCAATTAGGATAAAACGTTGCGTTGGTATGTTGTTTGATATCTTTTTTATCATTAATAACGAAATTTTGGAAAACGTACAAATTGGATCCTGAATTAAATTGAAGAAACATTGGTTATTATAGTTACTATTTATTAAATCACTGATTTGGCAGACAAATAATCGAAAATAAAATTTATTGTTATTCTGCGTGTTTGATTTCATCTTTGTGTAGATCATAGATTCTTATTACCTACTATTTCTTTAAATAACAAATTATAACTAAAATATCTGTGTCTAGACGGTCATTATAAATAAATGACGAAAAAATAAATTAATAACGAAATTTTGGAAAACGTACAAACTGGATCCTGAATTAAATTGAAGAAACATTGGTTATTATAGTTACTATTTATTAAATCACTGATTTGGCAGATAAATAATCGAAAATAAAATTTATTGTTATTCTGCGTGTTTGATTTCATCTTTGTGTAGATCATAGATTCTTATTACCTACTATTTCTTTAAATAACAAATTATAACTAAAATATCTATGTGTCTAGACGGTCATTATAAATAAATTGTCGCAAAATTTAAAATATAACGGTCACAATTCTAAAAATTACTATTACGGATGATTGTTTACAGAATGTATATTATATATTTTTTTATTTAAACAAAAGCTAAACTCACGTTGGTAACTTGTAAAGAGTATTAATGAGTTTATTAATATATAAAAAAATAATAATTAAGAAGTGAACATTACAAACATTGTTTTGTTTAAAATATTAATTATAACTTCTTCCATAAAACACAATAAGCTGAAGTTTAAACAACATTACCTACGCAAATATTTGTACCTAATGGACGAGAAGAATTTGAAATTATAATTTCGCTTATAAAAGGTAAAAGGCTAAACTTTATTTCGTGTCACGTTAATTACGAGCTTTTTCACTGAGACAAGAGTCATAAACTTATTAATGTAGAGTAATTTATCTCCGGCCATAATGAAACGGTCGTATTGTTAAAAACTGAAAAATATTTGCTTATTATGTTACAAAGAGCAAGGATCTTAAGAATGATAACCCAATTTTTAATTCTCAAATAAGGTTAATTAGAGTCATAATTTTGTTTTGTTATCATACAATGACAGCAGTTCTCGGAGTCGTTCATTATATTAACACAAGCCACGCATAAATAAGTTCACCCCAGGGCTTCATTCATCATCAGTGGTTAACTATAGGTACGCGCATTAATGCTTGGCCTTTCTTTTAGTCAACACGGATAATGTAAATAATAATACAAAGTCCTTGCTTACACTTATTCCCTGATATTTCAAAACATACTATAAATTTTAGCTGTCCATATTAGGGAGCGTTCAAGTATTGTGTAACGAATTTGGCCCCCCAAATTATAAGATAAAACCAATATATATGTATACTTTGAAAAAGAGCATGCTCCTCCCTGAAAGGCCGGCATCGCACCCACTAAAATGGGGATTTTTTTTTAAAGAACTGGGGGCAAACAGGCATAGGCTCTCCATGCTAGAGGGCTCGCGATCGCTTTGCGGGCCTTTGTCACTGCGATGACTGCCTATTTTAGGCGTCCCGTAGGCTCGTTTCCGGAGGGGATGATAAAAAATAGTATTCATAATAAAATATAAAGCTAATGAACTCGCACCCATTTCCAAAACCGCATTTGCGCTGCAACTTTTAACTGAAACATGATAATCGTAAAAGCTGAATATTAAATAGTGCCTAGAAATTAAAGTTGATCTCATGTACAAATTGGATAATGGAAGATAAGTGAGCAGTAATTACGCTTCTGCCAACGTCGTTGGTCATTACGCTCCGTATTAAATGAAACCAGATAAAAACTTTTTCAAATAAAAATTATTTTCTCACAAACTTTTTACGACAGTCGTTCAAGACGCCTGTTGCTTTTAAAGGGACGTGCTGCGGAATGTTTATGATACGCATATCAAGGCTGTACGTAAAATCAGCGTGTTTGGTTACGAAAGCACGGCTGTCTTTCGAACAGTTGCAGGATTTAATCTTACATAAGAAAAGCATTATTTCGCTAAACACGTATTCAACGATTTTAATAAATTTAGCAAAGGATAACTTTCTTAAAATTATATATTTCTGCAACTATACAACTTGGCAAATCCTTGAAGTGAGGCTATGGAATTCACTTCCCGTCCCTATTCGCTTAGCTCCTTCTCTATCTTCCTTTAAATCTCTACTGTACAAACATTACCTGTCCACATCGTATCCCTAACTTTCGTACCAACCCATGTGAGACTGATCTAAATTTATCGTGATTCATGTGTGTTTTATTTTTCATATTGTGTCCTTTTTAGTTTAGTTTTTTTTTGTTCCTGTAACTTTATGTATTATGTATTTCTGCTCTTCTTGCTAGTTGCTTGCCTTATCTAATTTTATTTTATTTTTTTCACTGTGGTTGCCTGGAAGAGATCGCTCTAAAGCGATAAGGTTGCCAGTTGCCCTCCTTTTTCATTTAATTATGTCAATTGTATTATGTACCTGCATCAAATAATAAATAAATGTATCTGATACCACCATCAGTTACTGTTAAAGTCCAGCCTTGTGATTCTGTAACTCACTATTCGAACTCTCACAGCGGTTTTCGAAGCGGCGGTCGCGCTCAAATCAGTCGTGAAGCAGTCATTTTACGATTTTGCATTCTGATAAGGAGGGAGCTTGTAGTTTATTGTTTATACTGCTAGAGTACAAATGTTTTTTTTATATAACGTGGCAAACGGTAGGAGTCTCGCTTGATGTTAAGTGATTCCGGCCATAGACACTCATTACCAGAGGGCCTGACCGGCCTTTAAATGAAGCGTCTAAATGCTACAAGGGGTAACGGTAGGTAATAAATGACTTTAAAATTAGTACAGAGCTGTAAGGTAAATTAAATAAAAACTGCGAGTACAATATTACAGAAGTGAACACAAGAAATAGGAGAAATTGTACAAAAGACAGTGTCGTAACGGCACACGTCGTTCCAGAACAATACGTTAATAATAACGTTGGTGCACGGAAGCGGGACTGGCTTCAGTCGGAAATAATTTTCACAAACAATGAAATTGTTACTAATTTATTTTCCAACCACAACAAAGCGAGATGTCATATGAAAAATGTGCGGAAGCAGCGCGGAGACGTACATTCCTTGAGCGTTTACTTACAGCAACCTCCATGTTTCACCTTTACAGTGCCATTAAGTTTTGCTACAAACAATGTAAACTATTTTAAACTTCGAAGCAAGTAAGTATTAGGCACAATTTATTAAATTAATCCTACATCGTTTCAACCGTTTCGTATTTCAAATAATAATTTGTGATTATAATGAATATAACCTTGAAATTTAACGCGTTTATTACATCGACTATTAGCTGGTGATTACGCAAGATATGAGCTATAGCTAATAAATAGCTTTTTTATTTACACATTTGGTGTATGGATCACATCACAGAGATGCATCACTATAGCATAAATATAGATTGTTAAGGATGAAACGTGCGGCCTTATCGCTAACAAGCGATTTTTGACAGGCAACCATAGTATGGAAAAATAAATACTAAGGTTAAAGTGCATATAAAATAAAATAACTTATAAAATTACAAAACTAAAACTAAAAAATTAAAACTTTAAGAGTCATAAAATATAAATAGTAAATTATATAAATAATACAATTACAAAAAAAAATATAATTAAAGGCACGATAGTTTACTATAGTTAAACACCGACAGAATTCACACACCGGAAGAGTTGCATTACCCATAGGTATATGTTATGAAAAGATTATCCCTTTTCTTGTTCTTCAAAACTACGTCCAAAACTACACATTTATGACATGCCTTTCTGTCATTTATTGACATAGTAATAAGATATAAAAACCTTATTAAATAGTGCTTTAAAAGAGACTCCATATTTATGATCGTTGGCGGCAAATATTTATGTTATATGTAATGATTTATTCTGTCTGTCAAAAATAAATTTACAATTATTCCTTAACATATACTGGCTACTTTATACGTGTATACGCTAAATAACCCGTCTTACGTAAATATTATATGGAAACGATATCGCGGCCACGTTATTATTTCAGTCAAATTTTCACATTTGCGTTAAGTTGACTCGTTGATGAAGTGGCAAACTTGAACAAAACAAAAACTCAATTTCGGAATTGTAATCGGAATCGCTTTTGATAACGTTAAGCTCAACGTAGCCTGCTGTGTTAATGGACTGTGATTTCACTTAACATCATGCATCGTAGCTCTGTACTATAAAGGAGCTTCTAAAACATATATTTTCTCAATGGCTTGGTTATAATGTATATTGAATCAAATCAAAATCATTTATTCATTTAGGTAACACAATGTACACACACTAAGAAAAACATATTAAATGCTTCTAATTTTACATTTACTGCCAGTTCCCAAATCAAGGGCGTAGGACGGAAGAGAAGGAGCTGCAACCATTACACCATGTTCCACATGACATCTTAAGTAATTAATTGATAATAATAAAATAAATTAAAAACAAAGATTTGTCTTCTATCAGCAGGAGGCATGGTAAAATAGGATCACGCACTTACATTCTCGTGGGAACAACACGCAAATCATATTATGTTGCGTGAACAACATATTATCATTGGTAAATAAGTTGTAAATTTGTACGACTGTCTTGGACGGAAAAACTATATTTTGCTTTGTGTTTTCACTATACTTTTTTTTAAATATCCGAGGTAAAGTAAGGAGAAGGAAAGTATCAGTGGTATGTGGGACCCACACCAAAATCTCTGCTATTCAGAGACTGGGTGAGAAATACCCGTCAAAACCACCTCGGGTATTTACTACAAGGCCGCGTAAGAGGCTCCGGGGTCGTCTCGCATTCTACCGGGGCTAAAAGGATGGTGAATTGCCGCACCGTTTGTTTCAACCCTCAGTCTAGGGTGTTGACATACATGTTTCTACTACAGTCTTTTTATAGTATCCCGCACTGCCTTAGAAATTCGACCGTGCCCTCCATATATAGTTAAACCACTCGGCACCATACACCCCTACCTAAGTCAGAGAACAAATTGAAAATTTTATAAACTTGTGCTCCGACCGGGTCTAGAATCCGATCGCCTCATAAGACCGCAAGTTACAAGGCCTTTGGCAACATACTACTTTAAACTATGTATATAATAGTATATAATGATAAATAATTAATCTTATATTTTCCTTTCTCACAGGTGGCGTGGTTGAAATCTGATTCGAAAGCAATCCTCGCTATTCATACAAAAATGGTGGCTTTAAACCCACGACTGTCAGTCACATATAACAATCACAACACGTGGAAATTGCACGTCAGCAATGTGCAGTCGAACGATTCAGGCACTTATATGTGTCAGGTCAACACAGACCCCATGAAAAGCCAGGTAAAATTAGTTCTAGTTAGTGTGGAAAATGATTCGTAGATCAAGAAGTGATAAGCTTCATATTAGAAGCGAAATTCAAAAGGTTGAACTCAATTGTTCTCTATTTACGCTAGGCTAAGAAACACTTTTACTGAATATAGTTTTATAAAGAGCGAGAAATGCTGCCAGCTTAAGGCCATGTTCAGATAGCAAAATTTTGACACAAAACATCGTGGTATTTACAACCGATCACATGAGCGTGTGTTAACGCGCGTCTGCGAGCGAGCGCGCGAACGCGCGATAGGTAGGTATGTAACGTCCGTTGAGCGCGCTTCCATCGCGATTGCAAGTTTTTTTGTGACTTGCTATCGTAATCAGTTCAGTGAATCTGTAAATATGTAATATAACCACAAAATAATAGCTTTCTAAACTCTATCGAAACAGACTGACGATCTCTCGCAAAGCGCGTTAGCTTGCTTTGAACTCTTTATAAATGTGATCGTGCGTTGACCTGCGTTAACGCGCGTTACATGTGAACAAGGCCCCCTTCATTTGCGATATTTGTTTTAAATAAGTGTTGTTTGATGATTTGCTGTTTTAAAGAGTACCGAGAGTTTTTACGCGCTTTTTCCCCGGCCCCACCCTCTGTCTTCTTTGCGATAGAAGGCCTTCTTTTTTTTTTTTTTTTTTTTTTTTTTAATGCTACACTATCGGGACCAAAGTTATAAATTTGTTTTAGTTTTCTATTTATTTATTTGAATTATTATTATAACTATGTATTTTAAGTAAACTATACAATACAACAACTCTACAATTTTTAACCAGCGCCACTGAAATTAGGCTCATAACCGCCACTAATGGTCTTATATTTGTATGACAAATATTTGAAGCAGACGTATTCCATCGCATGAAATGCCCTGTAAAACATGTACTAAAGATTGTATCAGGTTTGTAGTACTATGTTTTTATGTCATGGTAACATATAGTTTTATAATAACTGTCCGAAATTCAAACATGTTCTACCAATTTGTTACTATTGGCCTCTGCATTATTGGAGTTTGCGCATCATTTGTTAGGATCAAATCAAACAGAAAATTAATTTTATCATTACAACACCGTTTCATTTCCACGAATTGAACTTGTGCCAATAGATGTTTAATTCAATAATTACTATTCAAATGTTCGATTGCATTTTGAGTCGAAAGAGTTCTTTTTTAGATTAAGAAACTAAGTAGTGTATGTGGAAAGGGAACCGTGGGATTTGAGGTTGTAGCATTGCTAAATTAGATATTTTGTTTGAGAACACTGATAATCTTAATTATCTTTATATGAATATAAAATAAGTATAGCTAAATAGGAATTATTAGTTCGCATAACCGCGACGCCGCGCCGGTTCTCTTTCTGCACATATATCATCGTATTAGTTAAGAAATAAATATATATTGACACACAAACACAGTACAATAAAAGCATAAATTACTTTAATGTAATAAAAGTTCCGAAGAGTTTCTTGCCAGTGTTTGATTTGAGAACTGGCATGAATAAATGACACAAATATAGAGTATTTACAATATTCTTAACCTATATAGTAATAATAATAATTAAAAATCGATTAATAGAAAACTAAAATAAATTTTAAAAGTTTGGTCCCTGTGGCAGACCGTTAATGCTGGCAGCAGTTTTTCGCTGTATTGCGATACATATTCTTAGAGTGTGGAAAGCACCAGCTCTAGAGTACACCGGTCTCCCTGCCGCCAACTAATATATTTAATTATCTTCTGTTCACCTGAACCCCACGGCACAAGTCTCTAATAAATTATATCTGATTTTGAATTAATTACTCAGCCGCCCTATTATAAAATATCGTATCAACCGGTACAATCATTTTATAGCATAATAATTGCCGTTTTAGTAATATTTTTGTACGCAATTTTTAACAGGCTATCGGCCAATTATAATTTATCGTTAAAAGCCGATAACTTTTTTTGCTGACATCACATTTCAATAGAATTCCTAAATGTTGCTACTGTAAATTAATAAATGGAAAAGCTTTTGTAATTGTTTGATAAATAAATAAAACTTTGAATGTAAGCTTTCCTAAGTGTTAATACAATAGATACGTCTGTTTAATTCTTTTATTAACAAATATGTAAGCGTCTCGCCGTTACTTTTGTTCAACAACGGCATGTTAAATATTTATAATTTGTTCATGATATCCTATGCAGGATGGCCAAAAAGTCGTGGATCAAACGCAACTAGGGGTTAAGGCCGATTTACATTATCTTAGTGTTTAGGAGAGTGCTTTAGGATAGTACTTTAGTTGAAACATGTAAACGCTACTTGCTTTAGTACGGTTCTACTTGACTTTCAAGTTGAATCAAAATAGAATCGCTTTTTATTTTTGTATCAAGTGATACCCCTCCCGCGTCCGCGCAACCCCCGAGATCTTCCCTCGTTGTGTAAACACGTAATTTAGTGCAATCTTTAGGAAAGTGCACAAGTGCCGTCAAACGCGTGCGTGTTTTTTGATTTTTAAAGATGGCTAAATGGTCCGAAGATACAACTATCAAATTTGTGTCTGAATATATTGTTCACGAATGTTTGTGGAACGTTAAAAACAATTTATACAAATCAAACAGGCTAGGCATTCGGCATACACTGCCTTAAAAGAAGCTATTTTATTTATTATTCATATTTAGTTTATTTATTTCGAATAAAATCTCGTCTTATATTTGTTCCATAACTACAGTTAGTATTTTGCGTAAAATAGAGCGTATTTGCCGACGTCGTTGCGCGTTCATTGTGGCGCTGTAATGATACTCTACTCACTACTGGAAGAAATGTAAACGTTCACTCGCAACGCACTAAAGCACTAAAGAACTTGCCTTTCAACTTGTACTAAAATACTCTCCTAAACACTAAGGTAATGTAAATCGGCCCTTAGATGGGGTCATCAGCTGCAAAAAAATATTCTACGGGAGGTCCTTCAGCTCAACCAATGCAGAGTTATAATTTATTTTGCGTTTTTATAAGAAAATTGACTTTTTTTACTAATTCTTATTAAAATTGGAAAAAATCTAAATCCTGTATCTTTTTCATAATATCGTCTAGATTGGTACTGACGAGTCCTTGCGTTAGACATGCTATTTATGGTTGTTTATTGGGTGTATTGAAGATAATATTAAGTTATACGATAAAAAAATTCTCAAATCATAACTTTTTGTTTACTTCGGACGCAACACACAACTACACCTAACACCTGTAGATTTTTCCACGAATTTTTGGCCACTGTATATATTAATTTCAAAAAATTATGCGTCTATCAACTATACTTTGGATCGGTATGATAAATAACAAAAAAAGAACAAGTTCTTGTTAAAGGTTACTTTTAAATTACGGCTGGAAATTGATGCTACCTATGCGGGCTAAAATCTTGTTTGTGGGTTTTAAACTAACTATGCGCTGACTTAAATTGTATACTTGACAGATGGGTTATCTAGCCGTGCTGATCCCACCAGATATAGTAGACAGTGCGGCTGAAGGCAGCTCAGCAAGAGAAGGTGGAAATATTCGTCTAACCTGCACTGCTACCGGTGTTCCCGCGCCCACTGTCATGTGGAGGAGGGAACATAACCAACCCATCGTGTTTAGACACGACGGAGGAAGGGAGAAAAAAGGTAAGTATCTTATTATAATCTATTTGATAACATTTGAATAGACATAAGAAGAAAACGATAGCCACAAACATCAGTTATAAATGTTCATAAGCCATCAATGAATCTATGGTAGATTGTAAAGCCATGGTATTCGGTTTTATTGGTCAAGGCAAGTCGTTTCTGCACAGCCCCTAATGGGCCCTAGCGTCAGTATCATCAATCTACCGCCTCCGCCTCCGCGTTTCGAAATATTGTTTCAAAGTCAACAAGTCCAGCTTTGGTCTACCGAGTTATTTTGTTGCCAGTTTGTGAGTTCTTACGAGTATTGTAATTCTCTTCTACTACTACTCTTTTTTTTCCCCCCTTTTTTCCTTTTTTCTTTTTCCGTAGGTGGTTAGATAAATGCTTTATTAATTGTTTAACATTATTTCAAGTTAATGTATTTTTAGAATTTTAATCGATAGAGAAAAAATTTAAATCAAAATATGTTGCTAAGCGCAAAACTCGAAGACAGGTGATAAATTCGAGTATTTTTTTGAACACTGCGGAAGGTTTTTATGAAGAGAAAAATTGGAAAACTATAATAAAAATTAAAAAATTTACATGTATTTAGTACTTAGGTTTTTTTTATTCCGGGAAAACGAACAGCAGGGTAGCATAGCAAAATGTTCCGTATGTAACTACTACTACTACCCATTAAAAAGGCTGAAGTGTGAGTGAAAATATAATGTTAAGGCGAAACGAAGTTCGTGGGGGCAGCTAGTCTAATATACTTATCTAGAAGTGAATTGAAAGGAAACCTATTTATAAAGCAAGAATTTTATGATTTTGTACTATCCTTCCCGAAATAATATTGTAACCAAGAAAAGCGTCATGCTTTGTATAAACTCATCGCCTAACTAGAGGCAATAAAAACGATTAGAACAAAATATTTTAAAATCCTTTAAAAATACTGAATAATAAATTGCTTCATTTAATAAAAGCTTCACTATAACAAGAATGTTTCCGGTAATTGTTTTTATTGCGGCGCTCACCGTTTGAAATTCGTAGAAACATAAAAGGCCAAGAATCTACCTGAATAAAAGTAGCAAACAATTTGTACTGCACAATGGCGTCTAGCGGCGAACGTAATAGCTTGGAAAATATCCTGGATCCTAAGGCTCCCTTGTTTTCGAGTTGCCTCAATTGGACGTTGATTTCATACTATTCTACATTTACACAGATACTAGGAAAATGTGGGATTGTATGAAAAGGAACGATGGATGAATTCTTCATATAAGTTATATAGAGAATTGTTTATACTTTTTGTTATTACTACTTGATGTTGCGGGATGTGAACAAGAAACCAGGCAGAATACGAAATACCACCAGTATCACCTCTACCCTCTACAGTCTACACTCGTCGTTCCACAACTGAGCGTTTCTTAAGACAGATTTTGCCGCACACCACCACAATGTCTGCTGCCCACTGCAGTATTTCCAAACCAATTCGACTTAGACTCCTTCAAAAAAAGAAATCAGAAGCGTATCAATTCTTAAAAGGCCGGCAACGCTCTTGTGAGCCCTCTGGCAATGTGCATAGGCGGCGGTATCACTAACATACATCAGATGAGGCTGCTGCCCATTTGCCTGTTAAATAAAAAAATCCCCTTTTGTTCGAATTGTGTCGAGCTTTGACTTACATTTAATTCCACGTAAATATAAAATTGACAGTGAATGATTCATCATGCGTATACTTTGTATTTTTGTATTTGGTAATAACCTAATAAATAAGTTGACAGAACATCTCTTCGTCACAATTGTATCACCGCGACAATTACGTGGAACCTTACCGACGCGAAGTTTTACGACTTCCTTCACGAAAAGAATGGACCAATTAAAAAGTCGACGATTCTGGCAGTATCGGTGTCTACCGTTCTAACGTTGCGTAAACCACCGTACAATTTACAATTCAAGTAATTATACAATCTAATTAGTTGCACTTATAACAGCCTAAGCATAAATAAATATGTTGTCTGTACCATCAAAACCGAAACAATAAAAATAAAAGCCAATGCGTACCATTTTAATAAATTTGCACGAAAACTTTTACAACTAATAAAATATTTTAAAATTCACTCACTTTGTATGTATGTGAGGTAATTATTAAGCTAACAATTATTTGTTATTACATATTAAATATATAATAACGAATTAAATCGTCCACACCATCGACGTCCGTACTGAAGTGTTTCTGAACCAATTCGACTTAAGGTCCTTCAAGAAAAGAGCGTAGCAATTCTTAAAAGGCCGACAACGCACTCGCGAGCCCTCTGGCATTGAGAGTGTCCATGGGCGGCTGTATCACTTTACATCAGGTGAGCCCGTTTGCCCCGTTCTATAATAATAATAATCTGTGGATGTAGTAATAACAGATGATAGAGTCACTGCTTAATTGTTCATTCGTAATCTTACAAGACGTAACGTAAGCCGTAGAATTGACGAACATACTGTTGTTCCACACTTGTGGTATTTTCTTACAACACTCGCTTTGAATGCATAGAGAGGTTCTCCCGTTTTATCTTTCCTTTCACTATTTTCTAACGAGAATGTGAATAGACTTTTAATAGATAAGCGTATCTCAGACCATTTTTATTTGCTCAGCGCGAGGGTAAGAGTTCACTTATAAACGGTAAATCTAGCTTTCCATAATGCAGGATTTTAAAAAATACGGAGAATAATGTCCTTAAAATGGTACTTTAGGAGATATATTCAATAGTTTGAAGTCTTATTGGGAAGCCGCATTTCTTTAACGTTCGCTTATTGGAAACCAATTGAAGTGAATCACGATTTGATATTTTTGTTAACTTATAGAGTTAGTGAAGCATTTAGGTGTCTTAAGTACTTTCCCAAGAAGTGTGTGTACGTGCCGCGCTGTTTTTGATAACACTCCGAAAATGCTTGTCAGTTTATTTTTGAAGTTATACTTCTTTAGGCGCGTTATGAAAAATTTATGAGAGTGAAATTTTACTATGCGCGCGCACCGTGACACAAAATTAACAAAATGAAGTTGCCCACGGAAGATGCTACGGCATTGGACATAATTTAAAAACAACATTCGAATAATAATATAATTTATGTTACACTTAATGTAAGAGAATAATAATAAATATTTATTTATTTAATTTTTCAAATGTAAACTGAACTTTATTGACTATAATGACTCCTTTTCCAGTCTTTGATTATTTAATTGTAATTAATTATTTGCATGCAATCAAAAACTATTTTTAATTATGCCAAAGAAGTATAACTTCTTACGCGCGAACATAAGTACACGCACCCTTTTTTATTTAGTGAGGTTACTTTGAGGTTTCAGGTGACAAACAATTTTTCTCACGCTCTGTACGGTGTAAAATTTTAACTACGCTTTTCGATTCCAAGCAAACATAGAAAGATTTCTATAGCTTGGTATTTAAAAAATAGTACTAATTTTGTCAACTACGAGTATATACCCAAAACTGGAAATAAAAACATTTTTCGGATTTATTTTATAAGCATTTGGCACGTTCAAAAATTTCTTTAAAATTTGATATTTCAGCTCGATTCTGTTCAAAATACCGCAAAAGACCGAGTTTATTTTCGTTCATTTTGTTTTTATTCCTTAATTGCCCTGGGATTTAGAGCATGTTAATATAAACTGAAATTTTGTCCGAATTCGTACTACTTGAATACTTAATGGTTTTATTAAATGTGATACAAAAATCGTTTTTAAAATATATGCACAATTTTCGTATTATTCACAGACTAGCGTTACTTACAACCCTTGATCGAGTTCAATCTCACATCTATATCTTTATATATATAATTCTTCTGTGAGTGTGTATGTCACTGAACTTCTCTCAAACGACTGGACCGATTTTGATGAAATTTTTTGTGTGTGTTCAAGGGGATCTGGGAATGGTTTAGATTCACAAATCAGCCCGGCAGATGGCACTGCAGTCGGTACTTTCATACTTTGCTTAATATCCTAATCGCTTTAAATATCATGCAGGACAACGTCTGTGGGGTCCACTCGTGTCTTTATAATTCCATAAAGGCAATAATATTCAAGCGTCTTTCTCTTTTTTTTTATATAATAGGGGGGCAAACGAGCTTGCGGGACGACCAAAAAGTAGGGCAGTCTACGCAGCCCATAGACACCCATTTTTAGTGGGTGCGTTGCCGGCCTTTGAGGGAGGAGTAGACTCGCTTTTTAAACATTTTGAGGTCGTATCTCTGAAGGAAGACCCCCCGGGAGTCGATTCCACAGTTCGCTAGTTCGCAAAAGAAAATGCCTTGTGAAACGGACTGTGGAAGACTTCCAACCATCAAGATGATGTTGGTGAAATTTAGAGGTCGTACGGCTCGTACGGTGTTGAAAAGAGGCAGGAGGGATCAACCCAAACAATTCTTCCGAACACTCTCCGTAGTAAACTTTGTAAAAAACGCAAAGAGACGCTCAAAACTCACATACTAAACTTTCAAAATATTACCCCAAAGAATAATATTACAAATTTACAAATGTACGGAAAATTGTATTAAGAAATATTCATGAGTCCCGGAAACGTTGAATTAATTGTGAGAGCTTTCCCAGTCAGGATCTCAGCTCGTTAGATCCAGGATTCGCATAAAGCAAATACTTTTTAAACACCCTAGAACAGATATTTTTCCGTCGTACTTTCCTTTGTACTAAAGAATTTTTCATTTCACCTTTCTATTGCAGAATATTTTCGAAACGACCTCGCTAGTTTAACAGCAAATTAATGCAAAATGTTAGTAATTTTTACATTGGAGTGTGGAATATATGTAAAAACATAAATGTACGGTAATCTTTTTCACGACGTATTTAAATCTGCGCTTTATTGAATTACTGACGTAATTAATTCAAACGGATTCAGAGAACGCTTTCGGAGCTAAAACTATTTCAGTTGAATTATTTCCAATGATCCCGTAAATAGATTTTATTACATTTTGCTAATAAACTCACTAAAGAGGACTCAGAGCACAAGGCAGACATATTTCTACTTATGTTGATAATTTAGTCCTAGTTTGCTATACAGTATACACGCCATCAATGCTTGGGTCGGGTAATTCAGATTCCTCAAGCTTTAATGGGCATTTGACTGTATGAAAAATGAAGTGTTATCGAGAGTAATTAATATAAAACATGGTTTTGAAAAGCGTTATAGTTATAGTCAGCCACGATATCTTTGCCCGTCTAATCCTAGGTTTGATTTATTGATTTGAGACTATTTTAATCGAAAAATAAATGTGTATTTGTGTAACTTAAGAATGGTAATTAACACTTTTATTTAGATAAACGTTTTGGTGTTACTAAAGTTATGAATATGTAATCTGAATCTTTGCTCTTTTTTATTTACAGCTTAACATAATTAAAAAAAAACATAATTGTATATGGCATAGTTTTAGTTTGTGCATAGCTGGCGTTCACGTTTTCAGGTTAAAACACGGTATTAAATTTAACTTGAAATATGCATATTATTAAACCTGCTTTATTATCCGTCCTTATTTTATATATAAACGTTAAAAACTAATTTTGAATAGATAAAGATAGAAGGGTTGAAAGCGTGGGGGGCGTAAGCTAAGCTCATCTTCACGGAAATTTATAATAATATTATTATCTAGTCGTTATTGATTTTTATATTTGTATAAGTCGTTACATATTTTATACAAGTATTAACATTGAAAAAGCATAATTCAGAGTCCGATATCAGTCACAATTCAGAGTGACAGTGGTCGCGATGTCATCATGTCACGTGTGCAGTCTTATAAAAAAATAATTTTATAACAATTTTTGGAGCTTCGAAAGTAAATGTGACATTAGTTTGCGTTTATTTACTTTTTTAAGCTAAAAAAGGGTAAAAAGTGTTTTTACTTTTTTTGAAGTATTTTCCCTATGATAGGGTTACGGTTTTGATTAGTCAAAAATGCACTACAAACTTATGTATTTAGTAACATTCAGAGGACTTAGCATGACTCTGAATGTCAAAAACTTTTAAATATATATATATATTAGCTTAACGTAAGGGGTCATACATAGGAACTAACCTTTCGACATTTATTGAATAAAATTGTTCGTAAAATTATATTTCAGCATTCAATCGTAACAGCCTTTATTACCTTTTCCGAGAAGGTTTTTATAACTGAAATTATTTGTGTTACAATTAAATATTAATCGACGTCTATTACTTTAAACTAGCTGTAGCCTACGGTTTTGCACAGCTTCGTTTAAATACTTAATTTTATTCTTCTAGAGACGAAATTATAACAGACCATTGAAATTTTTATAATAAATTTATTGTAAAAATTTCAAATTTCGAACACTTATATAGCCCCTATCAAACTTAGACTTTTACACACATATAGTCATTTCGTATACGGTTCCCTGGGGCTTAGATGTATAGTTATGAACAAGTGTTATTTAATAATTTCAAATTTGGAACCTGTTTAAAAAGATGACGTTGCAAATAACACGCTAGTTGAAAATAAGCAACGTAAACATGCTACGAATGTACAGTACAAAATTGAGTCGTACTAACGTAAAACGAAACAAAGTCGTGACAAAATTAGAGTGCAATTTCACATTTCGGAAGCATCATGGACATTGTTCTTATTTTTAACCCTTTTACTTCCCCCGGGTACTGAAAGCTTATTGAGAGACTTCCAATTCAATCTACTTTGCATTGTCCCTCGAATGAAACACCTACTGTCAACTCCCTGCACTTAAGGTTTTATACGAGGAAGTTTTATTACGAATCTACTTCTACTATTTATTGTATATACCTAAAATCGCATACAGTTATCAGATATATTTAGTACCTTTAAATTGCCTATTGCCTATTATTTTTTCAAGCATTTATAGCAAATATATAAATTGATAGACACCTTTTAATGATATCTAATATCAGCTTGCTCAGTGTTATACCTGTCGTATCTATATGTTAACGTAAAATTGTAAACACCGTTAGATTGTAATCTATCTCGCGAGATTATAAACTGTCGAAAGATTGTGAACCTCAGCGTACTGCTTACAATTTAACGTATTATTATTCGGTAGATTGTAATCTATCGAAGTGAAACCGTCAAATTGTGAAACGGATCGCACCTCGCGCGCTGATTGGTTGAACAGAATATACGTTAACATATACATTGGACAGTCGGTCAGAACATGCAACACTGTCTCTTCAGCTGTATCGTCACAAGGACAGGCAGCACTTTGTCTAATCCTGAACCTGTAAAGATACGACAAGAAGCCACCGTGACCTGACAACATCTGAGTAATCAATCCCGTTGGTTTCATTTATTTAATTATCGAAAAGGCCGAAACAACATTTGGAAGGAATAACTTAGTTATTGCAGCTGTTTCGCCGTTTCGATATCTGTGATTCCATTTTTCTATCGTGTTTCCACGTAGACAGTTCTTCAAATGCGATATGGTCTCAAATTCGGCACCATTTTTCCATAAGGAAACACTGGCACCAACCAATTCGTTTACTTTACTTCCGTCCGTATATATCTTTACTGCTGGTGCATCTATTCTAGGACCTTCTTGTTTTCGCTCTCTCTCTCTGTTCTTGTTCTCTGTTCTCTCTTTAATTTGCATTGTAATCGCATTTATTACTTCCGCAATCCCCCTAGGGATTAGCACTTATTATTAGGGAAGCACTCTCATTTTTCCTGATTCTTTATAACATTTACTCATACGCTATTGGGTTTAACACTAATTTAAAGAGGCGGTTTCTGTGTACACCTAGTTAGTTACCCATGATATACCATCATGCAAAGTACATTATAGAGCAGTGTTAGCCTAGTGGCTTCAGCGTGCGACTCTCATCCCTGAGGTCGTAGGTTCGAACCCCGACTGTGCACCAATGGAATTTCTTTGTATGTGCGCATTTAACATTCGCTCCAACGCGACGGTGAAGGAAAAACATCCTGAGGAAACCGACATGTCTTAGACCCAAAAAGTCGACGGCGTTTCAGGCACTGGAGGCTGATTACCTACTTGCCTATTAGAATAAAAAATGATCATGAAATAGATTCAGAAATCTGAGGCCCAGACCTAAAGAGGATGTAGCGCCACTGATTCAAAGTACATTATATGTATACTCCAATTTTTATATACTATTTAATTATTAATTTATGGATGCTCTTTATGTGAGCGCTCGTTACATTCGCTACGCCTAGCTACAAAGGCTAGCTTTAACTTTAGTTCTGAATTTCTATTGTATTTTATTTATAAACAACTTCATGACACCGTTTGATTCAACCTGAAAGCCAACTATTTTGTTCCTGTTAACTAAAAACACGAGCATTAGTTTTAATATACCTATCTTATAGATGATCCGTTATACATATAGATTACCTTACCTTACATTATATGTATAGATTAGCCAAGAGCATGGGAGGATCGTGAATTTGTGAAGCTCTGGGCTGTAACGGGTAAGTCCCCCGTAATAGAAGCATACGCGAAAAAATACACCGACCGCAAACAAGGGACGGGGAATTTCCTGTTCTGTTCGATAGACGCGTATCGGGTTGATTGATCTCAGGGGTTCCAAGATTATTGTTTTTTTTTTAATTTTAGATATGTTTTTAATTTAAAATATCACCTATTGTTTTCAGTGGGTACTGGGCTGCAGCCCAAAAAGCCCTTAAGTAGATCCGCCCCTGCCCAAGAGAAAGGTTTAATACATATATCGGTGAAGCTTGAAGACAATAAGACGAGACAGAGAGATATAAAAGCTTTGAGATACTTTCCGTTCCTTTTAGTGAAATTCCTTTGAAATGAATCGAATAATTTGCGGACTTTATGTTTATCGTCGGATATTTATTCGTAAAGTGTTTTAATGGGTGAACATTATAAAAAGATTTTGTGATAATTTTTCTCCTTCGCGCAATAATGTTTAATAATAATAAGGACACAAAATTTTATTTTATAAGATAATTGTAGATTTTTTTACTGCTACGCTAATTGACACCGCCCCTGTGATTTAGTAACACATGTTTTGCACTTCTCGTTATAACGAACCTTGGTAGTGTTCACAATTTTAATTTTGTCAACATACTACTATCTTTAATAAATAGGTCGTTTTGTTCGACGTGCTGGTGAACAGAAATTAAAGTTTATGTTTCCATCACACTTCTGTATACTCTCTTTTTATAAAATACGTATATAATCATAATAAAAAAGAAATAAAGGAGGCGTTAGGTTCCATTGTTAACAGCAATCGTTTACGATTAGGACGGCGATATGATCCACGAAATCGACGCAGAAAAGTGATTATCCTATGGTTGTAAGAACCTTTCACATATCTTGGTTTTTAGTCACATATATTTGTCCAACAGTCGATTCTTTATTTTTTTTAAATACTTATTCTGCTATTCGGTACACCGGTCTAGCTAGTAAGATAAAAAAAAGAAAGTTGATAAGACAACAAATACATTATGTCAAAAAATAAAAATTTACCTTCCCGGAACCCCTCCACTAACACTTCTTTATGATATGGTATTAAAGTTCAAATTGACTTTTAAGTATTATTACGAATATTTTTATGGGAATATAGAAAAGTGTTGTTTTTAGACTTTTTCACTCAATTTTTTTTATTTTTCTCTCCGTAAGAACCATCCTCGTACTTCAAGGAATATTATAAAAAAAGAATTAGTAAAATCGGTTCTGCTGCTCTCGAGATTTGCGCTTTGCAACACATTCCGCGATTTATTTTTATATTATAGATTATTCGTATTATTTTTATCCACATAAACGGCTCTTGAAGTTTGACAAATTAATATAAAACAAAAACACTTACAATTATTGGTTTTGAGGATGTTGAACATATTTAAAAATAGAACACTTTTAAAGTTCAAAATAGTTTACATTAAACTCACTATGAACTCTGTGAAAGCACGAACTTTTTGAACATCATTTACAAAACGTAATATAGGCACTCTCGCCTATGTAACTTTAATCGACTTCTTCGAAGTTTCTGTCGGACTTCTACATCGAGCCGTAGTAGACGAAAAGGACAACTCTGGGAGGAATTTTATGAATTTTTTGTTTGCCTCTTTTATGTAAGCGAAGTTACAGCACCGCAGGCATCTGGAGTTATAGCGTATAATATAAAAGTCGCTAATGATATTTCTTTATTTTAAAAGACATTTCGTTTCAGGGGCTTTAAATTCGTTGCTTATTCTGAGAATTGAGTTGAAGAAACTTTCCGAAGATCTTTATATTAAAGTTTATATTTTGTAACAATTGGGTTCAACCAAATGTGTAATTTTGTATAGAGTCAAAGACTAATTTCACTCAGAATAAATAGCAACTATTACATATTATTAAACTAGCGACCCACGCCGGCTTCGCACGGGTGCAATGCTGATACTAAATATACGTTTTCAATGTGTACAATACTTAGTACATTATTTTGATAAATCTCGTAGGGTTCTGCCTGCGTTTGCAATGTAAGCGGAAAAATGTAATTATTAACGACATTACATTAGAAACCTTAAAAATAACAGTATTTCTCCACTATTTAATGGATGTTATTATACATATAAACCTTCCTCTTCAATCACTCTATCTATTAAAAAACCGTATCAAAATCCGTTGCGTAGTTTTAAAGATTAAAGCTTACATAGGGATATAGGGACAGAGAAAGCGACGAAATAAGCAATACATGAAACATCATTCCAAATTTAAACTTATATTATTAAAAAAATCATGAACTTATAATTTTCACTTAGAATATATTCCCTAGTTATTAGGAATATTATAAGTTTATTTTAACATATTTTAAGACATTTATATATAAACTTGTATTAATATTTCACCGTAACAAGTCTATTGTTTCCGCAGTTACGCGTTATAACGTCGACATTAAAACGTAGCCAATATATTTTTATTAGCTAACACATTGAGCGGACCTATCTGTAATAGACATAATTCCGGCCTAATAGTGCTCCGTCCATTGTTGTTGGAACATTTATTTGTCACCAGGCCGTGGCGTGACTACCCAATATGAAACTTATCTTGTCAATGCACAATAAACATTCTTTAAACAATAGCGTAAACCAAACAATCGACTAATAATTTATCTTAGCGAAATGGAAATTTCTAAACCAGTTGCCATTGGCTTAATGTGTGGCGTTTGCCAACGTGTGTGTAATTCCAAATTGCTTGTTTGTTTTCGTTTGAACATCGGCATTTATTTGTACGTGGATTAAATTTGTACCTTTAATTAAACACGAACGATTCAAATTCTAGCTTTTTTATTAGCGAGATTCGATCGGGCGTCTTAAAATTGGAAACGTTAATTGCGAATTGTATCATGCTGCAGAAACTTAATTAAAAGGATAAATGATGACACTTAGCTATCTTAACACTTAAGAGATAATGGGATGGGGGAAAAGTAGTTCGTTCGCCCGTTTCCTGCCGTACGCGGGTTTTTTTTTTGTAACATGGGGCAAACGGGCAGGAGGCTGAAGTAAAGTGATGCGTAATACTTTTCCACAAAAAGGCATTTTATGAGTTCTATTATTTTCGCGAAGGACGCCACAATTATATATTTAAGAAAATAATGGGTCTTAAAACGTTAGAATCACCAATTTTATAAGTTTCGTATCCGTGCGAACGTCACCGCAGTAACCATAACGTTTTAGTACTCGTTTACCCGTCGTTGGAACACTTCGTATTTTTAATAAAATCGCAATATAGTTTTCCGCGCTAGGAATAAAGAGAAAAGCACGGAGTCTTGGAATTTTCAATTTTAAAAAATTAAATCGCTTCAGACAATTGTCAACAATGATGCGCTCAGCGAATGTTAGATGCTTTATTAGAAATAGCAAGTAAGTTACTGCATTTCTTGAAGATGCCGAGATTAAAACTTCTTTATTTATGAAATACAGATTGAAGAAAATTTAAATGAACATCTTCAAGCGAGCTTTAATGAGAAATCAATTAATATTACTAAGAATTATATGCTTTATAAACTATAAGTTTTAAAAGGCATTGAAATTTAGCATGTCTCTATAAGTTTTAGTATATTATAATATAATTAATCCGTAACAACACAATCCAAACTTTACCTAAGTATTTAAACTAGGTATACACGCTTTAACAAACATGAGAGCCGAGTAAAACATTAGTTTATATTAAAACACGTTAATTAACGTTATGATTTCTAGCGCATATAATATTAAAGATGTAAGCTGCAAGGGGCGTAAAATGGAGCATAAACTGCTACGTATAACAATAAAAATAAATTAAATAAAAGCTCGCAATGAAACTTCACCCATTACTCTGGCAGCGAAACACAATTTCATGAGTGTGTCGGATTTAATTATAGCAAATACTAAAATCTCATTAACTTTTGAGAACTAAACTGTTACTCTGAAGTACCAGGGTTTACGCTAATACTTATCCTATTAGTTATTTTAATTTTAAACCAGCCTCATATACCGAGCGAGTAAGCTCAATTGTAGAGGGTGGATCAAGACACAGCTTTTTAAAGCTGCATCTTAAATTCAGTTTTATCCGAGATCTGAGTGACTTTAAGGCCCTTTCTCCACTGCTCCGGTCCGGCGTCGGATACCGGAATGAGTCATTAGAAAAATATCGGAAGGCCGGGTGGCGCTTCTCCACTATATCCGATCCGACAATAATCGATACTTGTATATTTATCATGCAACACTTATATTAACTAAAACCCACATACTTTATTTTATTAATAAAACGTTCTAAATTCTGAATATTTTATTGCCCTGGCAAGTTTATTTCTTTTTTTATACTGTCTATCTTAAAATATTATAATCTACTTAATAAATAATTCACTAATACTATGGTATAAAAATATAAATAAATAGCAACATAATTGGGTTTAGTCCAGGTTATCCAGATTCTTTCAAATTAAAGAAACTATAAATAATCCTGTGAATAATAATTTATAACCTCTTGGATACTTGGACCGATAAAACACCGCGTTCCGATCTAGAAAGTTATCGGATCGATAAAAACCGGATGCCGGAGTAGTGGAGAAGTACGTAAGTACTGTTGTGAGTTTCTAAATCGGATCGGTAATTAACGTTTGCCGGACCGGAGCAGTGGAGAAAGGGCCTAAAGCTTGCAGTTTTAACATTGATTCTCTTATACGGAATTCTAATGTAATATGTAATTCTGAAGATAATTTGTACATGAATTTTATAACTAGTAACCAGTTTATATAGATACTGTATTATAGTTTGTAATTAATACAAGTTAAACGTAAAAATTCTTATTTTATTCTTACATTGTTTCCCAAATTTTTTTTGTAACATGCCCCCTACCTCGCCATACTAAAATTTTTAAATGCTGCCAGCATTCGGTCCGGTACACCGTACATGGACCAAACTTTTTAAATTTTTTTGAATTTTTTATTTACCAATTTTTAATTATTATTATAAATATTTTAAATACTGTATATTTGTGTGTTGGAAATAAAATTTTGATGACATAAGATGTATTATATGGTTAAGAAAACCATTTGCAGTTGCTGGAAGGCGAGTCGAGCTCCGAAATTACCGCAATAATTGCAATTTCCCGCTGAAAGTACTCGTTGTCTTCATTCGCTAATTCTGATTTAGTGTTTCTTATCGTACTGTAAACCTCTCGGATTCCACACACGTCTTGTTCCATAAAAGCCTTTTCATAAATGTGCGCCGTAATTTTTGTGTTTTAATTTATAAGAAAAACTTTATTCATGACATAGATATGGTTGTGACAAAATTCATCTATCGCTAGTCCTCACACTAGGGAATCACTGTGTTGTGGGTAACTAGATAACAATTATTCCGTTGTGCATGTATAAAACAATTTTTTTGTAACATTAAGTATGCGTGAATGTTTGAGTTTGCGAATGGGTGTGTAGGTATTCGAGAGTGTAGTTTTTATAACCTCAGTCATACGTAAGTACGTAGTAGATTCGAAATTCAATTCGGCTTGCGTAATTTTTATGTTTTTTGTGATTTTGTATCTGGATAGTGTAGAAAGTTTAAACAATAAATAATAGTTAAAAAAAAACTAAAAAACACGCTTTTAAAGCACATCAAAATAAAGAGGGAAAAATAATTCCTAATTTAGGCTGAAAATGGTAATGAATAAAAAATACTGGTATTATTGTGAAAAAGCGTGGGTTGCTCGATAGAGCGCCCGCTTTTTAGTTACATTTTTTTAATTTTTTTTTCGGATTATTGCATTGTCATCGATCTTTGACAGGTGCGCAAAGTTTGAATAAAATCTGTCAGTTAAAAGTGGGTGAAAATCGAGTCCGAAGGAGTCGGTTACATACAACATACATACATACAGGTGAAGCTAATATAAAGCGTGTAAAAAGGTGTGTTTTGTACTAATAATTAAAGATATTTCGTGTTTTGCTTGTATGGGTCATAGTTTCAGCTTTATAGGAAAGCAGGTGTTAGGTTCAGTTCTAAAATATGGTAGTTTAATCGGTTCTTTCTCCGTTAAAGCATGTTATATTTGCTAGAAAATTAATATCTACAGTATTTTTATTTATTTTTTTATTTTACTAGCAACTAAAATAAAGCCACTTGAAGCAGACATTAGGCTGATAAAAGCGGCAATAATTTTTAAAAGATATTTTATGTAAAATTTATTAATATTTCCACGAAAGCCTATTGCTTTGAACTTTACTTGAAGTTAAATGTAACGCCGTTGTTCCACTATTCTCAGAAATTTACTCGTTTTCTATAAAATTTTCTCAAAAATATCTACTAACACATTCCTATATCCAATATAAGTCGTAGTGGGTTCTAGGAATAGTTCATAGAAATTCAAAGATATATATAATATACTATATTATATCCTCTATATCCATATAGAAACCTGTTTACGGGATTTAGTGTTCAAGTCATCGTTCAAGAAAAGAGCGTACCAAATATTAAAAGGCCGGCAACGCACTCGCGAGGCCTCTGCCTATGAGACTTTCCATAGGCCATATAACTTAACATCAGGTGAGCCTCCTGTCCGTTTACCCTAATTTCTATAAAAATAAAAATTTAAAGGCCGGCAACGCTCTCGCGAGTCATCTGGCGTTTAGAGTGAACATGGGCGGGGCGATATCACTTAACATCAGGTGAGCTTCCTGTCCGTTTAGCCTTTTGTATAAAAATAAAAATTATAAGGCCGGCAACGCACTCGCGCGTCCTCTGGCGTTTAGAGTGGCCATGGGAGGGGCGATATCACTTAACATCATTAGCCTCCTACCCGTTTACCATGTTGTATAAAAAATAGGTATAAACTGTTAAGAATAGATGTCCTTACCGTCCGCGTGTATTTATTTCAAATTCTTGAAATAATATTCCTAAAGTCGGTATTAAAGTTACTTAAGCTTTTCTCATTAATGTGTTAAATCTTTGCGAGAATAGTATTAAGATTTAAGTAATATATTCGCATCACTTATTCATTTTTAACACGCTTAGCCAACTTCGCGGAAGGCTGTATATAATGAAATTTGTATCAGATTAATTTTGATAAGCTTATAAACTTTCAGTTATATTTAAGCTTATTTAAAATGTAATTTCTATTGTTTATGTACTACATTTAAATACAATTCTTTATCAGAAGGAAAAGCGAATTTATTACATTATTTACATAAGTAGACGTTACGAGTATTTTCAGCGGCTTTAGGATAAGATTCAGAAACGGAACTTAACTCTGACTCCTGTACGTCAAAAGTGTATTGGATGTAGTTCTAAAACCTTTGTATTACTAATAGTATAGAAAAAGAATATATTTATAGGGGACTTTATAATTTAGTCAAGTATTCTAAAATTCAGCAGGGGTTGGGCTAGTCCCTTCAGCGTGCGACTTTCATATCCGAGGTCGTAGGTTCGATCCCCGCCTGGACCAATAGACTTTCTATCTATGTGCGGATTTAACATTCGCTCGAACGGTAAGGAAAACATCGTGAGGAAACGGGCTTTCATTAGACCCAAAAGGTAGACCTTTTGGGTCGGTGCCGGACACAACCGTCTACGGTTTGTGTCAGGCACAGGAGACTGATCACCTACTTGCCTATTAGATTGATAAATATTCATAAAGCAGAAACAGAAATCTGAGGCCCAGACCTAAAAAGGTTGTAGCGTGGTTTTCCTTCTAAAATTTCAAATAATGCGTTCAAGTATCTATTTATATAAAAAGGCATTACGCGTGAACGGCTGGACCGATTTCGCTAATGATTTTTTTGTTGTGTTTGTTATTGTCAGGAAAAGGTTCTAATGAAAGAAAAAATAAGAAAATTTCGCGGAAAATTAGAAAATCTAAGAATACTTAACCACCATATTAAGTAATCCTGACTTTTGTTACGATAGCAATTTTTTTTTTCAGTGCCTATGCACGCTTTTACAATTCAAACTTTTTTGTTGTAACCTTATGGCTTTTGACATAACATTGACAGAATGCGCGCTGCAAATATCATCAAAGAGGATGTAAGAAAAATTAATATCGTTTAAAACAAAAGCTTCGATCGGAGTTATTATATTAATAAAATAAATATAAAATAATTATATTAAATTCATCGGTTCCCGTGTCGGAATACAAACAAAACTATTTATATACGCGCCAGAAAAACAAACAAAGAATGTTGTATATCATAAAGCATTAGAATAATGAACACTTTGTTTCTGAAATATTTTTTTATTTGAAATCAATATTCATAGTTAACTTCTGTCGGGTCCGCTAGTTATTTTATAATACTACTAGCTATCATTATAGTACAAACTGACTAGTGGAGTCACTGACAGCCTAGCCTCGGCTAGGCTTAAAGAAATATTATAAAATGTAAACGCTGTTTTTCTAAAGCGCCTGTGATGCAGTCTGCATAAAAATAAATAATACGAAATATTACTAATTAATACTATGAGAATTTTTCTATTGAACATGGACTGAATCTGAAAACTATGTGAATCTGAGAAATTGTTTGTAAAAGAGCTGCATTGCTCTAAACAGCTGGTATTACCCCAATAAATGTTCTTACTTTGAGCTCTCAATTTACTTTAAGTTTTAATTGTATGTCCTGTTCTAAATAAAATTACTTTGTAAATAATATATTAATGAATAGACCGACCCGGTTTTTCACGAGTGGACATTTTTTTTTTTTTTTTGGAGATATTGATAATTATTCGCTATATCGCAGCGCATGCGATGAAAGATATTCTATAGGCATTTTTTTATACACCTTGGGTAACATCATTGTAGTTTTAGTAGATCCTTATTTTTTTCTTGCAATTAAAAAAGCATATATTAATCAGTGATAATGTAGGTTTCAAATGGTGAAAGAATTTTTAAAATCGGTCTAGTACTTTTTGAGCCATTTCGTTATGAACATACATACAAATCTTTCCTCTTTATAATATTAGTATAGATATCCTCATGAAATGTTATATGAAAACGTTAATCAGAACCACTAATTAATTTTGATCAGTATTGTTGATTGAAAAAAATAATTTCATTAATAACTTGGGTGAAACATTGTGGCCCTGACTAAGAGGCATTTTCTTTCGTATTCTGTCGAGGCAGAATACGAAATTCCACCCGTATCACCTCGACGTCCGCCGTTCCACAACTGAGCGTTTTTCAAGGCAGTTTATGCCGCGCACCACCACTTTGTGGAACCAGCTGCCCACTGGGCACTGGGGTATTTCCGAACCAATTCTACTTAGGGTCCTTCAAGAAAAGAACATGCCAATTCTTAAAAGGCCGACAACGCACTCGCGAGCCCTCTGGCATTGAGAGTGTACATGGGCGGCGGTATCACTTAACATCAGGTGAGCCTCCTGCCCGTTTGCCCCCTGTTCTATAAAATAAAGTACCTTTCTAACTTTACTTCCCGCTTAGCACCCGCTCCTAATATAGTATTATACCGCATTCAAAAAAAAATATACATTACTTAAAACCCTACCTTAAACGGAAAAAAGCTCCAAGCAGGCTTTAATCTTACCAACCAAGCCTTACATATGATAACAATTTGTATAGATCGCTTTCAGATTACATATTATTAATATTGTCAACAGTAATTGTGACGCGATCCCTATGATTAAACAGTAAAATCCATGTCAAATCTAAATTGTACACAATATTCGGCTATACGTTTGATAAGCTCACATACATTCACAACGTGACAGGAATGTAATAATGTGTAATGTGTACGTCACCTAACGTTACATTTAATATCAGATGAGAAAATGTCTATCATGCGTTCAAAGGAATAAACAGAATAATATTAGAAAACATGTGATACGCATATTAATGTGACGCAATCAATTGGTAATTCATAAGAGATCGTTACAACAATGAAAGCCTTTAAGAAGAAAAAAAATTCTACATAATTAAAGAAATGGACATCTTTTATTTTGAAATTTTGACTATGCTTCACGGTGTGAAGAAAAGTTAAATTGTTAATTTTTTTAGTCAAGCCATTTTTTATGGAACAGGCTAAACGTTCAGGACCAGTCATCTTATGTTAAGTGATACCACCGCTCATGAACACATGTTAGAGGGCCCGCGAGTGCGTAGCCGGCCTTTTAGGAATTGGCTCTTTTCTTGAAGGACTCTAAGGTGAATTGGTACGGAAATACTTCAGTGGGTAGCTGGGTCCACATATGGAACGACGGACGTCCAGGTGAAACGGGTGGAATTAACAATACCCATATTAAACAAACAAACCATAACTCGATGTACATTTTAGGAGATTATTAAAATACATTTAACGTAACAATTTTCGCTGCCAACGGCAAGTAATAATGCGACGCGTTTAATTTGCTAATTTATAATAATTAGCATTAAATTTAATTGAATTAACAACCGTGATATCGAAACGTAATTTCATTGGAATTATATATAAAGCTTCATTCGGTTATTTCGTTTCCTTTACATTTGTATCAATTAATTTATAATAATGATTAAACCACTTAAAAGAAATCGCAACAAGAAAAATTATTCAATTTGGGCTTCTTTATTTTTATTTGTGTTATTATATTGATGCGGAGAAGAACAAAGGCTCCAACATCACATGAATGTCGAGGCTATTCAACTTCTTGACACCACGGGCCTAGTGAGATTAAAAAGGACAAACCATTCGAATTAATGAGTTAGTGCGTGTACACGTCAGAATGAAGTGGAAAAAATAGTACCTAGACAAAATCAGAGTGGTAATCACCCCTTAATATAGACTGTAAGTATAGACACTTTCTTATGTTTAATATACTTCTAAGTAAACTAGGTTAGACTTAAACTACGGATTAGTCTTAAGTTAGGGTAGATCATAATGTTAAATAATGTATGCGTGTACTAGTACATAATAGACACACGTAAGAAGTGAAACTTCTTTATGACCTTATTTTACGAAAAATGATCTACTATATGCAACTTAACAGAAATTGGTTAAATAAAATTAACTTAGATAAAGTTTAAAAAAAGGCTTTTATTATCATAGACATAGATAGAATAAATAAATAGAATACAAATAATACAATTATTTCATTCTACCTTATTACTATAAAGATTATTACAGAATTTCATTAATTGTAACATAATTATTACTATCATTGTTATCGTTATTATATATTTTTGTTTTTAATATAAATTTTATACATTTTATGAACGTTTTTTACCATAAATAATAATGATTTAAAAGCATAATTTCTGGAACATAAGATCACATATTCCACGTCATTAAATTTGAATCTGTAGGCATCCCTACTCATCGGCAAAGAAGACAGAGGGTGTAGGCCGAGAAAAAAAGCCGGCGTAAAAAACTCTCGGTACCTTTTGAAATAGCAAATCATCAAACAACACTTATTTTAAAACAAATATCGCAAATTTAATTATTAGAAGTAGCCTGTCTAGCACCAGTTCCAGGCCCTTTTATCAACTAGATAATCGTTAACTTCATAGTTAGCCTTTTTACATAGATTTTCTTTAATACATTTCTTAAATTTATTAAAAGGCAGAGTTAAAAGAGCCTCTGGGACAATCTTTAATACAAATTAAAGAAGAGTATCCCTTTCCCCAAAAAAGAATAACTAACTTTAGATTGTCTAGTACGGGGAAATTGCAGCCTGCGTTTGTTCAGAGTATTAACATTGTGCGTATGTTCTATTCTCGTAAACTTATGACTATTTTTGTATACATACATAATATTTTCATAAATGAATCTTTATTTCTAGGGGAATCTTCCCTACATTTTAAATTATAGATTGCATTTATAGCCCTCTTCTGCATGACGAAAATAGTTTCGACATCAGCAGCATGACCCTATAATAATAAGCCATAAGTAAATTGTCACTCTCTTACCTATATTATTAATTCTAGATGTTTATTTGTTGAAAAAGCTTGCCAAGGTTATAATATGGAGGGCCTAAAGTGCCAGGCAATAAGTAATAACATTTATTAAAAAAAATACCAAATTCACAAGTTCAGGGATTCTACAGTGTGTTTATAGTCTAGCATCGAAAGCTGAATAGTTAGGATATAAAGGAAGAACGCAACATTTACATTAACTAGCTGTACCCCGCGGTATAGTCGAGTTAATTCTGCCGTGTTAGATGGCTTACTCGTTAATTGGAGTATCCAATACAGCTAAGTTCAATAAGATCCAGTGATTCTGCGCTTAGAAAATTTAACCAAATACACAAACATGTTTCTTTCATTATTTCTAATAATATGGTTCATATATTTTATAATGGCCGAGGTCTCTACCCCAAAACCATTTATTTGCAATTGAGCCTTGACCTGCATGAAATGAAGCAGCTGATAAAATTAGTTTCTTAATTATTTAGGCAATGAACGTATTACTATAATATAAAGATACTTTTGTGACTAATAAAAAAAGCGCATTCTTTATTTTTACATGCAAACAAAACAATTATAAGACAAGAACGTACCACTACTTTAAAGCACAGCAACGCACCTGCAAACCTCCCGGTGTTGTACTAATACCCTGACCCAAAAAAAAAAGATGAATCGAGGTATGCGCTTTAAAATTCCTTATCATAATTTATTCGCAACTGACAGTTCTTATATTTGTGTAGAGAAATTTCTGGAATTGTGTACACAAGTCACGTACTTTTGGGCAACTTTATACGCCCAACGTATACCTCTAGATAAGATTTTGGAAACTGATTGACCCATTTTTTGCTTAATTTTGTCCTCTTTATAAACGATGTACAAAGTGTAAAACTTTTGACTACTTATTTGTTAAAATTTGTCAACGTATTGAAATTTCTTGATTTACTAATATATTTCTATGTAAAATTATTTTCATTCGGTCAGAAAATTTAAAAAACCCTTTGTAGCATACATATACATATAAATAAAAAAATTGAATAAAAAAACAACTAATAGCTGTTTTTTTAAGTCAGTTACTAAATGCATATTTGAAATAAATTATTATTAACATAAATTGCGCCAAATAAAGTATGTATGAGACAATTTAACTAAGAACTTACATTTCACTACAAAACAAAACAAAGCAAGTTCCCGCGCATTCCGAAATGCGGGCGCTGCCAGATTAAAAAATGGAATATTCAATATGGCCCATAGATGGCGCGATTCGTATTTGTATTCCGATAAATCGTTGTAGATACATCTTGGCGTTGACCTGGCCCTGTATCATAATAAAAAAAACTCTGTTAGAAAAATATTGCAAAGTAATATATATTCTGGTTTCGTTTAAAAGTTTAATAAAAATATATTTTGGACAACTTTAACAAAGCATAAAGCTTTCATTTCAGCTGTCATGAATGTAAATAATTTCTTATTTAAAATAGTAAGAGTAAATAATACTTTTAAGTCTTTCACATAAAAGAAGTAGATTAAATATAATAAATTATTATGTACTTATTAATCCCATTATCTGAACACATCATTAAAAATATTGTATTTCTTATTACCAAAACTTTTTTTTTACATAATTAGTTCCAACTTAGTTTTCGTTATGTGAAACATGCGCACGGCTACATATATTTTTTTTAAATTATTATATGCATTAATTAATATATACAGTACTATTAATAACTAAATAGACTCTGCCGTTTAAATCATATAACACAATCTTAATCAAATGTTTATGTATAAACTAATAACTTATTTCCTATCTTGTATTTGTAGATTTTAATATTATATTTTGTAACAATCGAGTCAAGATACTATTGGTAGTTAGTTCACAATTTCACACACAGATGGCGCCACACGCATTACAGTAATTTCACAAACGCGGTAGCAAAGTATGGGCTACGTAGTATAAGGAGTCAGGGATTCCGTGTGATTGTTATCGCTCTGCGATTTAAAAGGCACAGAAAAAGGCTGATCACCTTACTTGTAAATATTTTTGCATGAGATTATAGCACGATAGTGCAAATCTCTTATTAATGAATTAATGATAATGTGGTTCAAATTTATATAAGAGTCTTAACTCTTAGTAAGTATTTAGATTTTAGATGTTAGTCTTACCCTTAGGCCACAGTACCTGCGGCGCGGTTTGCGGCGCGCAAAGCGGCGGGGCCAAAACAAATTGAGAAAATTGTATGAAGTATGCCACTATCGGCGACGCGCATTGCGGTGCGACCTGCGGCGCGGTGGCACCCGCGCGGTGGCGGCGGCGGGGGTCTCCGGCGTGCGAGTGATCAAATGCACTCCAAGAGTATCGAGGCGGCCCACAGCTAAGAGCGCGCGCGCGCGGCATTGGTTGGGACGCATTTAGCATCGCGCGACCAAAACAAATAATTTTGTTTTTATCGCGCATTGAGCTCATATAAAATAATGGATACAAAACAATTTATTAGTGAAATACTGAGTAGACCAGCAATATGGATGTCAAAACATCCACATCATAAATATAGGCATGTTAAAAAAAAATTGTGGGACGACTAATAAAACTAACTAATATACTTGTAAATATTGGTGCCGCGATCGCAACTGGACGAGCTAGTGGCATACCACCTTAACGAATTAACGATAATGTGGTTCAGCACCCTACTTGCCGCGCAGCAGCTCTTAACTCTTAGTAAGTATTTAGATGTTAGTCTTAGACTATGACTTACGTCTAAATGCTTTCCTACTGCTATGCAATGCTACCGCTACTGTTATTGCTACCGTTATGTACCTACTAGGTAGTAGCCAGTAGCCCAGTAAGTACTTAGTACTAGGTATTTATAAGATGAACTAACTATAACGTATTCTGAATAGTGAATTCTGAAATTATGTATGGACGGAAATGGGCTATCCATATTCCACATTGTAAACATAATATGTGATGATGTTGAGATATTTTAAGGGATTAGGGAACTTGAAAAATAATTCCTATTGTTTTGAGTAGGCGCTTGCATTAGTATTTACTATACTTACTGCTAAAATTATAGTAAATATAAATAAGTTCTTTAGCATTATTCCTGGCCCATAATAATTAGGTTGAAACTAATCCACATCAAAATAAAGAAAAGTCATTCAAGATAAACAGCTTGGGATATACCATACTCGCTTTTATTACTCGGTTTTAAGGTCTAAAATAGATTTTACATCTAAATATTTCAATTTTGGCCTCGAGAGGTTCGGCCAATATATAGTTTCGCAGCGTACCTATATCGGATACACAAATTCGAATAGTACTCTCTATAACTATTATATAGGTATATATATTTGTATCGCTTACTGATGTATTAGTAGTAAGCCGCACTCGTTAACTGTCTAACAATGAAGTTATTTTCATGTTTTATTCGTTAATTATTATTCATTACACATTTTTATAGAACAGGGGGCAAACGCAGACGCCCCCTGCCAGAAGGCTCGTAAGTGCGTTGGCGGCCTTTTAGGTAATGTTACGTTCTTATGAAGGACCATAAGTCGAATTGGTTCGGAAGAATTGTTTGGGTTGATCCCTCCTGCCTCTTTTCAACACCGTACGAGCCGTACGACCTCTAAATTTCACCAACATCATCTTGATGGTTGGAGGTCTTCCACAGTCCGTTTCACAAGGCATTTTCTTTTGCGAACTGTGGAATCGACTCCCGGTGGGGGTCTTCCCTCAGAGATACGACCTCCAAATGTTTAAAAAGCGAGTGTACTCCTCCCTCAAAGGCCGGCAACGCACCCACTAAAAATGGGTGTCTATGGGCAATTTTTGGTCGTCCGGCAAGCTCGTTTGCCCCCTTTTATTAAAAAAAAAATACTTCACTAGGCAACTAGTTCCACATGGTGGTGGTGTGCGCAAAAAAGTGGTGTGTGCCTTAAAACGGTTAGTTGTGGTACTACGGACGTGGAGGTGACGATGATGATGAGATGCAGCTGCAGGTATCAATCCGAATAACTCCTCAGTATAATACTGTCCATGGTAGAAAATCTGATTTGACATGACCAAATGACAAGTACACCTTAACAAGCATACTAAACAAAAACAAAACAAAATTTTAATCCTAACATCTCTTTTGAGACTAAATATAATTCTGATTTTTTGATAAATGTAAGAACATTTTTAATACTTGCCTATCATACTTTATAACATCCGGAAAGCCTTATAATGTCTACTATAAATATTACAGGACCCTTAATTATTTATAAAGTAAACGTCCTAAATACAATTATTTTAAAAAACTATACACTGCCACTCTCTCGCGAGGGGGGTTTTTTGCCCCCTTCGGGTTTAAAATGGTATGCTTATACAGTGTGGTACGCGGGGCGGGCTATGTAGCCCTTGATGGGGGCTGCAGCGCGCGAAGAAACGAAGGGATCTACTGAAGAACAGCCCGCAGCCGAAGTCGCATCAAGTGTTGATGTTGTATGGATCGAGGAGCGACGCTCGATTCGGTCATGAGTTCGCGTCCAAGGGTGTCAAGGAGTTATTCAAAATCGGTCCAGTCGTTTAGGAGTTTAATTACAATCACACATTCACTTGCACGGAACGCAAAATATCTATAAATAATAACGCGTTTTAATCTTATAAAGTGTAGTTTCCTTACCTCCTTTAGTTAAATATTTTTGAATTTCAAATCCAATTTAATTCCATTTTGACTGTAATGGCATATAAAACGACTATAAAAACAAATTGAACTGAAACAATTAAATGTATTAAGAATATTTTACGATTGTCTGTCCACAATAAAAATGGACTAAATCAAAAAGTACATTAAATTTTATTAGCCTATAATAACATAGTATTAATGAAAGTTCCCTCAAGTCACTCATGGGGAGTCCTGTTTGTGTCACACTCACATAGTTAATGTCGCTGTACACAAGTAGGTGATCCTAGAACTGAAATGTATGCTTTTTTCATTTCGGGTAATTCGGTGCGCTTATAGTCGCCCTCAGAGGTGATGATTTGATATTTTTTTCTTTATTGGTGATCAGCCTTATGTACCTGACACGAGGTCGACTTCTTGGGTCTAAGGCATGCCGACATCACGATCTTTTTCTTCACCAGCGAGTGTTTTTTTTATAGAATAGGGGGCAAAATATCCTACGGGACGCCCAAAGAGCTGCCATCGCCACCCATGTACACGATTTTTTTAGTGGGTGCGTTGCCGGCCTTCGAAGTGGAAGACTTCCAGCCATCAAGGTGATGCTGGTGATATTTTGAATTGATATGGCTCGTACGCTGTTGAAACGAGGCAGGAGGGATCAACCCAAAAAATGCGCAAAACCCCATTGGGGTTCTTTTTTTGTATAGAACAGGGGGCAGGAGGCTCATCTGATGTTAAGTGATACCACCGCCCATTTACACTCAATGCCTCGGCTCGCGAGTGCGTTGCAGGCCTTTTAAGAATTGGTACGCTCTTTTCTTGAAGGACCCTAAGTCGAATTGGTCCAAAAATTATTTAAGTGGGCCGCTGGTTCCACATAGTTTTTCCGCTCAGTTTTGGGGTTATATAAGTTTTCATCATACCTATATATGGTATAAATTCAATTTAACATTTCCGTTGAATTTACAGTTAATTACTTGGGACTGGCCGATCGCATTGGCATTAAAGTCCCTTAATTACGACATCACATACAAAATAAACCATTCACTCGCATCTAACGTAAATCATAGATACATGTCATAGTAATTACACGCCTTTGAATGCGATTTTCAAATTAAGTGCCTGCGTTATGCAAATATTAATTTGCAGAATAAATGCTAGCCTCGTCATACAGAAGATAAATGTTTCTTTATAGTCCTCACTCGATACGGATCTTGACTATTTTCTAGTGTACACTAATATTATAAAGAGGAAAGATTTTTATGTAAGTATGTTTGTAACGAATTGGCTCAAAAAGTACTAGACCTATTTTAAAATTCTTTCACTGTTTGAATGCTACATTATCAGTGATATATATAGGCTATTTTAATTGCAAGAAAAAATAAAGATCTTTACTAAAATTGCAATAATGTTTTCCAAGGTGTAAAAAAAATGAATATAAAATAGCTTTCATCGCATGCGCTGCGAAAGCGATTGATGATAGAACAAAAAAATGTTCCACAATATTAAAGAACTTATCAATATCTACAAAAATGTATGAAAAATAAATATCCACCCGTGCCACCCGGAATCCTTGTTTATTTATTTCGTAATCCTACAGCTAACATAAATTATATCTTATATATATAAAAGAAAAATGGTCTTCGTTTGAGGCTCCTTCACGCCTAAACCACTGATCGTATCGACATGAAACTACCACCATTCGATGCGAAATTTTTCCTAGATGGTTTATGGCTATTTATTTATTAAATTCCAACGTTCCTTCATTTTTTTATTGCTGTTTTACTTTTATGAAAATTTATCCATACGGACTTCACCGCGGAAACATTCGGGGAGGCTTCCTAGAACCTCTAAACGTCAACATCTGTTAAAAACTCGATTTTCGAAATATTTCAATTTTCTTAGCGGGAAGTTAAAAAGAAGAATAATAAAAATATGAAAAAAAATAAAATAATGAAACATAAAATTTATTTTAATTCGTCCAGCAAAGCGGGCGCGAAACGGCTAGTTATATATAATAACAAACAGTTACACTGAAAATATAGCCAGAAAATATAGAATTAATGCATAATACATTTAACTACAAAAAGTTTCAAAAATTTACAAAAGGAAGGAAATAAAGACAATTCAATACGTTTAACTGTGTGTGGTACCTAATTTGGCTGTGTAGTACGAGGGTGTAAAACTGAGGGTATGTACGTGACGGTGTGTTGCCGATATGTAAATGTTACTTATTAAAATAGCTTTTATTTGTATGTATAAATCGCATGTATTAATAAAAACAATTCTGTGTAAAGTCGTAAAAAGCTTTAATTAATATTTCCTGTTTATGAGAAATTCTCCGTGATAGGGAGTAATTTATCTAAGAGCTTTCATTTTATTTATTTCATATATTTTTCAAGTAAATTTTATTTGTAATTTAATGCAACGTAGAAAATACTATTAATAAAAGATACGCATACCTACTTTTATACAAATGCAGCTCTTTTCAAGGACTTAAAGAGTAAAGGCTCCTCCAACCGGATTCATCTCTTTCTGTCTTCCCCACCTAACTATAAGCTCGCCGGCCTATCGTGGAAGAAGACGACTTCTTTATTTTTTGACGTGACAACGTCTAATAAATCGATTAACGCCGGCTGCACTCGCTAAAAAGCATGACTCATTGTTCCGTTACGCTGATTGTCCCGTTACGCAGATTGTACGCTTGCGCCGCATCTTTCTTCCACTCGAAGACTTAAGTATGCAATCATTTCATCAATGACTTATTATGACGTTGTCACGTTAAACTATCGTTTGAAAACCGACTTTACAACCATTTTTCTTATAGAATCTCGCTGTTTGCCAGATCATTGAGCCTAAGCTCGGCCGAAAGCTTTTCCCGTGACTAAGGCAAGGGTCTTAGATACAGTTATAGACATACATAATTGTCCTATTTATTAACCAATTTATAAATAAGATGTCTTCGTATACAGCTAGCTCGCCAATTCCATAATATATGGGTATAGCAATTAACTACTTGATATGTATCAATATCGGTTATACTCAAGTTAGGGGGCGTCCATAAATTACGTGAGGTGTTTTTTTTATTTTTTTGTAATTCCTCCGCCCCTGGCGGGCCCTGGGGGGTTTAGATGCGGAATTTTATTCAATCCCCCCCATCCCCAATCTATGAGATTTTTCAAAATGTGGGTTTCTTAAGTAAATTGGATTGTTATTGTCATAAAAAATTGCTTCGTGCTTTTATTTTGACTAAGAAAAATAAGTGAAATGTTGAGCGTTTAGGTATGGAGTTAGCGGAAGTTAAGAGATGGCTTTAGGGTAAGTTTGTAGTTTTTCAATCAGAAAAAAAATTGCGTGAATTTGCCGAGACCTTTAAGTAAGATTTAATGAGATTTAACTCGACCCTCCCCTTAAATACTCACGTAATTTATGGACGCGCCCTTATTGCAAAATAACATCCATCTAAGAAAATGTATCGGATTTGAAGTAAAGTTCCAATGAAAATTTTAAATTTTAAAAATGTCTTTGTACAACAACATTCCAGTATATTACTAGTAAACGTACGAATTTTTAAAAGGCCAAAACACACTCGCGAAATTGGTATTTTCAAAAGTCAAAAATCATTTATTCATATAGGTAATACAATGTAAACTTATGGACGTCAAAAAGAAATACATATTAAATGCCTCTAATTTTACATTTACTGCCAGTTCTCAAATCAAGGGCGTAGAACGGAAGAGAAGAACTGGCAATAAACTCTCCGCCACTCTTTTTAATCGCCAAGTTTTTTGTTTTACACAACGTTTGTAAGGAGCTGCAACCATTACACCATGTTCCACATGACATCATAAGTAATAAATAAAAATAAAATAAATTAAAAACAAAGATTAGTCCTCTATCAGCAGGAGGCATGGTGAAATAGGAGCACGCACTTACATTCTCGTAGGAACAACACGCAAATACATAGTCAAAATAACTAACATCACCGCATACACAAATTCAAGTACGAATTGTTAGTGTCCCGCATGGACACTTCAATTCAATTAGATCAGATCAGAATCCTGCCCATTCGTCGACGATATAAAGTAACGATTCGTCGCAATTTTGATTTAATTACGGTAAAAGTCTCCGATATAACTTCAAATATAAAATAATATACAACCTCCCAATATAACGAAAGGGGTGATTTGAAACCAATTAATTTGCAAATGCCCATCCGTCCTGAACAAGGAGCTATTATTAAAGAAAATTCCAATACAAAACCACTCTCAGCATCCGATAATTTTTCTTTCATCATTTCATAACCGGCCTCCACTCGTTCATTTTTTAAAATACGTTGTTCGACAAATTCACTTAATGCCGCGCCAAATGAACCGTGTTCGCATAATAAAAGATTTTGTACTCAAAAGCGATTTCAGAATGGACGATATTCGCGTGAAATGGTAAAATTTTGCACTCCGCGCTCGTCTCTTCACTTGTTATATTGTATTATTTTTTTCGCGCTCCGCTAGTTTCGCACGGAGGAAAGCAATAACGGGAATAAAGTAAGAAATAATACGTTAATATGCCGAGGAATTCAATAAAGGAAAATCTATATGGAATATCTAAACTGTTGATTTACGAGATAGTTGTGTAGACTGATGTTTCATTGAAAATTTAATTTGTTCAAAACTCTCGAAAGAGCAATGGATTGTTAAAGAATGATTCACTTACTTCCTACAGATAAGGGGGAGTTAAAAGATTACATTTTCCGGTAAAAGACATGCCAATATGCATATAAAATGACTGCATACATTACAGACAGATCGTAGTTCCGGTGTTATATGTTTTTAATTACCATATTAATATAATAATTATAGCTGGCATAGAAACTTGATTGCCTACACTAAAAAATGTGTCAGTCAAATGCCTATTGTCGTTGACAAGACTTCAAACAAGGTAATGGCGAAAATAGTTTGTTTTACTATTTCTATTTAATTCCTATTATTAAATTAAATAAATATACACGTTCACTGTAAAGTAAAATCTATCATAACTTCCCTAAACCAATTTATAAATTTCTCTTGCAGTCGTAGAGATCCACAAAGGCGAAAGTCTTGAGCTGGCTCACGTGCAGCGCACTGACATGGGTGCATATTACTGCATTGCCAGCAACGGGGTACCGCCCACCGTCAGCCGCCGGTATCACGTGCAAGTACATTGTAAGTCATCCACCTGTCATTTCTATAACGATTTTTAAATTTAGAACGTTCAACTTATATTCCTTTTAAAAGAATATTAGTGGTAATATAAAACGTTCTAAATTTGAAATCTTCAAATTAAATACTAATTCTATATTATTGTTTTACTATTTTATATCAGTTATACCACAAGTCAAAGCTGCGCTACAATTAGTGGGGGCTCCGCTTCGCAGTGACGTAGAACTGCAGTGTTATATTGAAGCCTCTCCGAAAGCTATGAACTCCTGGTATCGGGAAGATGGTAAATTATTTACAATTAATAATTTCGTTAACATATTTTTTTTTTAATAAACCCCTAAGGGGTTAACTTAAGTGCCTGCAGGGCTACACAATAGAAATATACAAAAAACTAATTAAAACATTACAACAAATAGAAAAAAACCTTATTCTTGATATTTTTCTATTTCTTAACTCCACAATTATTTCCGATACAAAAAACACATCGTTTTGTTAATCTCCTCCCGATTTCGATTTCAAGCCATCAAAAATACTAGTCGAAGTTAGCTTAGCTTAGTAAAGCACGCTAAAAGTGATACACTTCAATCTTAAACAAACCAAAAGCCTAAACATAGTATTACACCAAAAATACCTTGCGCCTGTGATCTATTACCAAGCAATCAAGTCCTGTCCGAAACTTAAATGACTAGGTAATGGCCGCCCTTGATTACAGTTGCACATGGTAAAAGACATTTCCGTGTACCACGCGTAAGGTCAATTAACATTAGGTTATCTAGGAGTTGGAATACCGCCAGACAATTGAGAGACAAATTACCGGAGACTAATGCCTGTTCTATCGAGAACTTTGACATCTCTATCGCATTAACGCAGCATTCGTGAATCGAACTTCATAGAAGACAGATTATATCTAATCTTTGGAATATTACTCGATAGACTAGAACGTTCTATTTTTATCGCATTCTTCTTTTGAATTTTAAATATTTCCTATTCTGTGCGATTTAATAACGGTACACTACTAAAGTATAATAAGTCTGGACTTATTGAATTTATTGCTTGGGTTTTTCATACAAAACTATTGTGGAAACAAGGTTTTACGTAACGCGGTTTGGATGAATTAAATGATAGAACTGCCACTTGTAATTGACATAGAGGTTGTGGATTCGATTCTAAGCAAAGATAGGCTCATTTTCTTGCTTATAAATAATTACTAATATTAATAAACTACCTTTACATTTCATAAGGTGGTTCTTTATTTTTTCATATATTATTTATTTTATTATATCTATATATATATATACGTTAATATTAACGAGTTAGTGGTCTTTGGGTAATTCTTCTAAATAAAAAGACAAACTCAAATAGGCGTATATCCGGAGGTCCTCGATTCAGTTCGCGGTGAAGCAATAATTGTTTCGGCTTTGTATACAATGATCACCTAATTAATGCCTTTATCAATGTAGTAAATATGTCTATCATTCTTCATAGTAATCTTAAACTTGAAAAATATGTTTTGAGGTAAATCGAAAAACCTAGTGCCAAAAGACCAACGGATGTGTTATAACATCTAACATCTTTGTATATCGAAACAAAAAAGGTTTCATAACTCTTAAAGTCACATGAACCACAGTTTGGCACAAACTGTAAACAAAGAGAATTTATACATAATGCGTTTCAGCGTTGGTGAGCGATAAACTGCTAGAGAATCCAAAGTTCCGTATAGTGGAGCGCTCGGTGAACGAGTATTCTTTATGGATGAACCTGACTATAAAATCGCTGGCTTTCGGCGATTTTGGCACTTACGTGTGCGCCTCAGTCAACGCGCTCGGAAAGATGGAGAGTCAAGTTAGCTTACACAGTGAGTTATTCTTCGTTTGTGTTTAAAAATCGAACGTCCTTGTTATTTTATTGATATCAGTTATGGCGTTTTAATGAAACTTCGGCCGCTTTCTATACTCAATCCCATTGACATTTATCAATGGGATTGATTTTTTGTCAATTTTTACCCTTATAGCAACAATAATTTATCAATAGCGATATTAGTACTGTAATATCATTGACTGTTAAACGTTTGTCGTCAGTGTATATTAATATAGCCTATTTAAATAAATTTTCACAGAAATCGACGTGAATCTTAACGGCCCAGGGGATGTACCCTTGGTATCTGGGGCAGCGTGGCAGCGCGCGAGAAATTTACCAGCCCGAGCACGTGCGTCCCCATCACATTACATCACACAGCACCTCGCCCAAATACACGCCATATTACTGACAACTTTAAGATATATGTATAATGACTTTACTTAGATGTCAAACGCGTAATTCAAAATCGAACAAAACTACTTTGAATTGGGTGAAATCCTCTATTGTTATTGGAATCAACTCATAGTTTCTACAGAATAGCAAAACTAAATCTAGCACAGATTAACTAAAGTCATCTCTCTTATCATTATAGTGTAAACAGAATTGGGCAGAAAGAGATGAAAGATTACTTTAGTTAGTGAAATTTAGTTTTTATCACAAGATAGTCTCGTCTTGACAGCTGTCAAATATGTCAAACTTCATACAGAAATTATGGTTGACAAATCCTGAAAGATTTTGATTTGGAATGGAAAACAAAATAAAAATAGAATATAGAATCATTCCAAATTGAATTCTTAAAGTTTAATATTGTTGAAGACTAAATTAATTTATCTCGTGTGTATAATAATGTGATATACGTTAGTATCATTTAATCTAGTAAATAGATAAAAAATAGATATTTATTTTATAGATGTTATATTGCATAATACTATCCAATTTTTTAACATACACGATCTGGATACAAGTCCTTTCGCCGAAATGATTTTTGTAAGTAGCCAGACTAAATTTGTAAATAGTTCAATAGTCTACGGTTGTCGTATATACTGTGGGGCAAATTTTGTATGAGACGTTCGGCCTCTAAAAGTAACGGAGTTTATCTGAAACTGTTACTTATGTGTGAATATTCGTGAATTGGGAATATATCGGAAAACTTCTTACAATCCATAAAATTGTGTTATTCGTTTGGCTTTGATTGTTTATCTATAAACCAGGTCAATGCTGTTACTCTACTAATATTAAAAAGCTCTTAACTTTTACTGAGAACACATTTAAGGGGAAATTTTAAACTGAAAAACTCCTCAATATAATACAAATTCCCAGATCTTTCTCCCGAGTAGTGCCTGTCTGGATTAGGCTTCTGCGAAGTGTAATTAAATCGCGAACGTTGACCTCCTTAAGATCTCTTTCGAACATCGCATGCAAAAATAAATAAATAATAGAAACCCATAGACAAGAAATATATTATGTTCTGTGATTTTGTCAAGTGTCATGTAGTTTTTGACATTTCCAAAGCATCGTCATTTAATTTGTATAGTTACAAATTCTATGCATGTCCGTGCTTCCGTTAAGCGAAAATCTGTTAATTACTAATTTAGACTTTGTTTGTAAGTAGGACTCTTGTATGTCAAATATATATTTTATAATATTATTTACATTAATTAACACGTCTGTCAAATGCGCGTCAAACTGTTATAAAACCACTTTAAATTTTTAATGTCTAATAATATCTGTTGTGTTCAATTTGTCACATTAAAAAGGTGATAGTTAATAAATGTAACATAATGTAAACTATTTTAAAATAACTCTAAGCGTATTTATCACATAAAGTATTAAATATTAGAACTATCTTAGGGATATAAATTCTGACTTAACTTTAATATTCATATGTATATTACGTTGACTTTGACAATAAAATATGTGTAACTAAATAAATGTCTGATAAAACGATTTCTAGTTTAATTTTAAAAATATGCTTAAGTAATATACAAGTTTTCACTTAAATATGCTTTAAGAACCCGTTTTTAGTGCTTTGATAAAAGTTACATTTTCTTAAAATCCTTATTAATTTCTCCTACGTCTCGTAGCTGAATTTTTTAGAAGCTAAAATTTCTTACGGATCTTCCGACTATTCAAAGAAACTCCTGAAGTAACTCTCCCATTTGTCCAGAGCGTGTGACGTCTATTCCTTTTAAATTTTGACCAGGGTCGATAATTTTTGAAACCTAAAAAAAATAGTAGGATGAAACCCATTGGAAAAGAAAAATAATTTACGGGCGATCTGAGGTCGAAGGGGGGGGGGTTAGTTTTAAGGGTAAAAACGGTTTATCTCGATTTCCGGCAAAACTAAAAGTCCTATGGAAAAAAGTCAAATGGCAAAGTTGTAGGTAATAAAAAGATCTAAAACTTTTGTATTTATACATTTCACAAATTTTTGAAAAAAGCTGATATTTTGACGGGTGAACTTTCGATTGAATTTTTGAATTTTTTTGAATTTTTCACATAAATTTTGAGGTTATGTGAAAAATGTGTACATGACGTAAACGTATATATCACATGACTCAATATATTTTTTTAAATAAAAAAAATGGATGTCCAGAAAGTAAATGTTTGTAAGTTACATAAAATAATACATTAGCATCAAAGTACTCATAATTTACTGATTAGCTACTATATTTCTAAATATATTGATTTACAAATATTTATTTATTTATTACATTATTATTATTTATTTATTTACAGCCCAATGGCCAAACTTAGACTAAAAACAATAAAATACAATTAAGATTTACAAAATGGACAGTAAATGCTATCCTCTTATCCCCTCCAGGTATACTCTGAAATCACAGTATACTACCCCCAATATTGCACCTACGAACAAAAAACGCCAACACGTAATATGCCAAAGTAACTTTACGAAGCAAATAGGTTATAATTAGTCATAATATGTACAATGAAAGTTATTATCTATTACAAAATACTTATTGTTTTGCAGTGAGGATGCAAAATTTTGCCTCTGATCTCTGCATCTATTTAAGGTTACTAGGCGTCGTAGCCATGTTTTGTGGCCTAAAATGCCGTTTTCCTGACGATGTTTTTCCTCGTAGGGGTATTAATTATGAATAAATAAAATGAACAAACCACGGCAGGGTTGATCATACGACCTCAAGTTTGTTAATTTAAAGCTTACCCACTTAGGTACTGCTCAAGGTAACTATTTAAAAATAAGAATTTATAAGACCTAAAATCTAATCAAATCTAAAAACTAACGAAGCTATCTAGTCTTTGAAGTACATGTATTTATACCCGGCGTACCGTATTCAACTTCTAACAAAAGAATAACTTCAATTTATAATAAGAAATCACGCCGAATGTCAAACACATTCCCCAAATATGGTCAATGAAACAAACACAGAAGAATGTCCATCTCGCTTGTTGCGCGGTAAAACTTAATTATATATTTGAAATTAAATTTATATTGCTAGTTACTGTAACTACATCTCAGACAAAATATAGTTATTATATTATCTCTCTATTATCTGTTTTACGTTAATTTTGTTTTGATATTATTATTTTTTCCTACAATTAACAAAATAGAGTTAGACTTTACATGAATAAGCATCTAGCCTATACAATAATGATGGCTAATAAGTAATATTCTGTTGACTTAATTTTCTACAATACTAGTGAATAGCTTAAACTAAGGTAATGTTCGTTAACAGTACCTAGTGTTCTATAATGTTTTAACATTATGCTCGTGTGTCCGAGATACCGCACTTGCACTTATATTCACAAGGTTTATAAACTCAAAATTTTATTGTTATTATTAAATTTTTAATTTATGTCAATTGAATACAATTCATCGTATTTAGTTTGCTATGGAAGAGCTAGGATACCTCTCTCACACAGATATATTTTACTGATCAGGATACCTAAATTAAAAAAAAAATGCCTGTACTAATAAAATTCAAAATTCCAAAATCATTTATTAGGGTAACAAAATGTACACTTATGAACGTCAAAAAATAAATATACCTATATGAAATGCTTCTAATTGTACATTTATTACCAGTTCTCAAATCAAGGGCGTAGAACGGAAAAGGAATAATCTCTCCGCCACTCTTTTTAATCGCCATGTTTTTTTGTTTTACACAATTTTTGTAAGCAGCTGCAACCGTTACACGATAATCCACATGACTAAACCAAAGAATAAATAAATCCAAAGAATAAACACATGTTTTTATTTATCTTACGACCGCAATTTATTACGCCTTACTATCACTGTACACTCAATAAAACTTGTTATATTTTATGCTCAGCAATTATTGTGCAGTTTAAACGCCGCGTTAAGAAACGTAGGACAATGATGAATGGGACACCATTAGCGTGCTAATGCATTTTTCGTGTTGCACTTGAATTAATGCGTCAATCTTATACTGTAAATACAGAAAATTGCTCTTAAAAATCCTTATTTTTCTGCTTAGACATTGAGGAATGTTAGTTATATATTTTGAGCTGTGTACAGTGCGCTAAGCGATGGTACTGCGACACAATTCAAGGTAATATTTGACCCACAGATTCGTATTCTTATAGTGCCAACTCCTTGCGAAGGTAGGCAATCATCATAGCTAGTTTAATTTTGGATGCCGCGCTTCTAAACAATGACTTGGTGCTTTGACCAAACTATTGTCTTAGGTTTTTCAAGCAATACGTGCGTCTGCGGCCAGGTCTCCTTCTACCTGCCACTTTGCCTTGTATGATTAGTTGACGGAGCTCATAATTTTTGGAGTTACGTAAAACGTGTCCGAAATACTCAAGTTTCCATTTCTTAACCGTCATAAGCACTTCTTTGTTCTTCTGCATTCTGTCCAGCACGGTTGTATTTCGTATGCGGTCTGTCCAAGATATATTAAGTATCTGCGATAAACCCAGATCTCAAACGCTTCCAGTTTTTTGGACATAGTCTTCAGAGACTGACATTAGCGTTCAAGATTCTGCGCTGTAGAGCAGCACAGAGAAGACGTAACATCGCGCAATGCGAGTACTAAGCTGTAAATTGAGTCGCTTGTCAATTCTGCAGCGGATTTCGATGCTATGGTCACCCTTTTCATTAATCACTCTGCCTAAATATCGTATTTTCAAGACACGTCCTAAGGTCTGATTGTTGAGATGTATATGCTGCGTAAAAGGCTCCGGTGTTCGGCTTATTGTCATATTTAGATTTTTTGACTTTGAACATCAGATGTCTGCCATTAATGATTAAACTTATATGGTAAGATCTAACCGACATAGACATAATACGACGAATGTTGAAAAAATATAAGAAACAGAAATCCAAGTTTCAAAACTGCTATTTTTCTATTAAAGAATCCACGTATTTCTGTAAATCTTAGTATTCTACGAAGATCTCTATAACAAGTCAAGCTTAATGGAAGGTTTAATGAGAATACTTATATTCACGGATATCGCATTGATATTCTTTACGCGGCTGCCCCGTGTTTGGTTGAAGATGCCAATTTACTTTCCGGCTGAGTTGCTTCAAATTACTGATAAACTTTTTTATAGAAATTATACAAGAGAACTTGTGAAAATTCTACTAAAGCGCTCAGGTAATGAAATGTTTATGAGGGCTTCATGTACTTCAATGATAAATAAGAGGCCTAAGAATTAACTTTGTACCATACTGTATCTAATATCTATGTAAGTATTTTATTATTAAACTTTCTGTTCAATCCATTATTTATCAAAATGAGATTTATATCTCATAAATAAATACTACTGATTGGTTTACTATTTCTAAATCGGATCGTAATCGAAAGTACATTTGTAAAATATTGGAATAACAGAACTTTATAAACATTATAAACACATTTTTACTGTTGAATACTTTCAGTTCATAGATCATTTTAACATTAACAAATTTTTTTAAAGTTTTTTAATTTTAATATATTTTTTTATAAACAAAATAACGTGAGTTATGCAACCTAACATTAGTTAAGTTACATAGTATATATAATATGTATAAGTAATAAGAAGCGTAAAGTACTCGTAATGTTAGCAATCATCGCACACTTGATGCCAAAAATTAATTGTAATATAACATTCTTGTTTCCAATGTCCAAAAAGGTCGACTACACTTATATGAAAGTGACACTTAAATTTAAGAACCCTTAAATAAGCCAAGTTAGTTTTTTGTTAGCGTCGCAACTCGCAACCCCACGACCCCTTATTTTATGTTCTATAACGAACTCATGTTCTAAACTATTAAACTGTTTCCACCCAGCTTCAAACAAAGTTTTCATTTAACATAGGTATATTTGAACATATCTACAAGAACCGCCACCGAACTTAATTCGTGGTATATGCTTTTAATTTTGTAAAAGTTGCGTAATTAGACACACTTATTCAATTTCAATTTCAAAAATTCTTTATTTTGTTTCACAAAAATTTATAGTGATACATATCCAGTGTACATTATTTCCTGGAATGTAACAAACTTACAACTAGACACTGCTATCGACGAAGTTAAAGTTATGAAATTACGATTTTTGACTTTAATAATGTTGTGTTACGTTTCTTTAGGCAGTGATCTTGCTAACAACCTCTGAAATATATAAAATCATAAGTATATGCATTACAATGTGTAAGATGTGGAAACACTTTTAAGTAAAAAAAATATATCTGTGTCAGGGTTCCCAGCTCTTCCATAACAAACTTAATTATAAATTTCTTAAAAGATATGTAACTTAATCACATCTTTTGTTTTATTCATTTTTGTTGTTTTATTTTTTAACTGTTTTCAACACGCGTGAGTGCATGAGTGAGTGAGTGAGTAAATGAGTGAGTGATGAATGAAATGTGTAACTACGTATTAGGTCTCAGAACAATCTCCAACACTGCGTAATTCATAAGCCAGCCCTTTAATCGTATTTTTAGGTTGTAGATGAAATATCTTAAATAAATTCTTACAAATAATACGACAATGAAATCAAGAATCTCGCAAACTGTATCACGTATGTTGCGCCGTAGTCGTGCAATTGTGTAACACAGCCGGCAGCTACGACATTTTCCAAATGATTTTAAAATGTTCGAATGATGCGTTATTTTTTTTATTTTAGTACAGTTATGCCTTATAAATGCTAGGATTACGAGATACAATATCATTGTATCTTATACAGTTTTTTATGGTAATTCCACAGTATAAAGTCGTGGTTGGCTGTTAGCTTAATACATTTAAAAAAATTTACAATGAAATACTGCTTTTATCTATGAGGTGTATTTTTTTCGTTAATACATAAAACGTGTACCGAAATTAAAACAGCCGTCAATTTAATATAAAAATTAATGTTTCCGTCAATTACGTAATTACTCAAAAAATTGTGACATTACGACTTGGTACATGGTGAGATTTTACGATCATTTATTGATATATGTTTTTACTGATCATTTTCTTTTTTAATAAGCTATTAGGTCCTCTTCCGATGCGTGACACACGCTGTCGACTTATGGTTTTAGTTTAAAAATATAATGTGGTTTTGAGGAATAAAATGATTATTTAGATAAAATGTTTTTCATTATATTTTTATTTCCTAACTTTTTCTCCTACTAGCGATTGCTAAATGCCCATTTAGAAAGAGTAATTTGTCCAGAGAGGTGATGCGAACGCACAAGCGGTTGAGAGGTGCACGCTCTATCTATGAGGGCAACACTGCACCTATGTTTTTTTTTATGTAATACGAGACAAACGGGCAGGAAACTCACCTGATGTTAAGTGATACCGCCGCCCATGGACACTCACAATGCCAGAAGGCAAGTGCGTTGCCGGCCTTTCAAGAATTGGTAAAAAAGTATTATTTTTAATTCCATCTGATAATGTGAAGTCGAAGAAAGTCGTGTGTGTATCACCTCGCCAATGTAGAAGCATTATGTATTTGTTTTCAAATCAAAATTAGAGGACTAGACGCCATATAACGCCGGATAACCTCTAAGCGATTGGTCTGTTGGAAAACAATACACAGTTAACATGTTATCCGAAATCAACAGCATATTTCCACGTAAACTCATCCATGACTATAGAGACTGAGTTTTTGTTCTAAGGTCACGAAAAGACGAAGTCATAAATTATAAAGGTGCTGATATAGTCTATCTTGTTAGAAATTCAAGCTGATATTACGTGATATCGTTAGAATAACTTTGTTAACTTACGTCTATTATAAGCGTGTTTACGTAGTAACCTACTTCAAATATCTGGCAACATTATTATGGTTATTGAATCTTTGTTTATGTTACTATGTTACAAAAAAAACATGTGTGTGTACTTATGAACACGCGTTAAAAGTTATAATTTTTTGGCGTAACAAGATATTTTTTTTTATCTTTCGCCTTATTCTACGTTTGTAGAAAAAAACGACCTAACAATAGAAAAAAAGGTATTTAATTTAATACATTGAAAGTTTCACTATAACGCATTATCTAGTTAAATAAAGTTTATTTAAATATCACAAAAAATATTTCTACATAATTAAAGAAATTAACATTTTTATTTTAAAATATTGACTATGCTAACTTCATAGTGTTGGTTTTTTGTGACGATGTGCGCGCGCATCGTAAATATTTACTCTCATAATTTTCCCTAACGCGCCAAAAGAAGTATAACTTCAAAAATTTACACAGAAACATTTATATACCTATAATTAATCCCTTTGCCTATTAACGAATAAACAACATAAAAAATAATACAAAGAAATAACAACAATTATTTACCTAAGTAGTCTATATTATACAGGTCTTAAAAACTTGGAATATTCCCAAAGATACATGATTTAAATCAAAATCGTCATGATGACATTTTGTTGAGAAATTTGTAGACAAACATACATAAACTAACGAAATTAAGCACGCGTGCTTGGAAACCAAAGACCAGTGTTGGCCTAGTGGTATCACCATGTGACTGTAATCCCTGAGGTCGCAAGATTGAACAGGCTGTGCACCAATAGACTTTAAGTCTGTGTGGGTAACACACTCGCTCGTACGGTAAAGGATAACATTGTGAGGAAACCAGAATGCCTTACAGCCAAAAATTTTACTGCGTGTTTCGGGTACAGAAGGCTGATCGCATATTAAAAATTATATTACGAAACTAACACAAAAATCTGAGGAAAATGGTGACACAATTACATAATATATGATAATTTTAATTTATTGATAGTAATTCTTTTAATCGAAATTAATAACAAGCTAAATAATTAATATAATTATTTCCGGTAATTGAGAGTTAACAATAATTGTCCATTTCAAAGGGCGATTTGACTAATTACTAATGTTCTATTCAGGATTAGGTATTCCCAATTAGTGTGTCACTATTAATATGACATTTGCTAAGCTCGCGTAAAGCTCATGATTAAAAGTAAATGTTAAACTAATTTTAGAATCCTTGGTCTTGGTTTCAGATTACTGTATTTTTTTAATATAAAAGGGAGTGCTTATGTATTTTGTAGGATATTCTAGGCAACCGTGGATGGTGTTTTTTTTGTTTTTTTTAGACAATTCACACCAATTGACCTAGTCCCATGCTAAGCTGGTGAAGCTTGTGTTATGGGCAACGGATATACATACATATTATAGATAGATAGGCATATAAATACATATTTAAACACCCAACCTAAGCACAACACCAAATGCTCATCACATCGATGTTCGTCTCAACCGGGGATCGAACCCGGGACCCATGGATTCGCAGTCAGGGGTACTAACCACTAGACCAATGTGTCGGTGTTTATATTTCCATATAAAATTTCATTGTTAATACTTATTAAAAACTACATATATACGTTTCTATAATACATATTAGTAAAAGTCAGTGGTTTGACAGAGCCCTATTTGGAGGCATCAATAGAAAGTTCACGTGCTACCGATAAGGCTCAAGAGTCGAGTTGAGAGTTCCATCAACATAATTTATGCGGAGCGGCAACTAAAGTGCCCCGTACGGACGATACGGTTATTTTTTCCTAACTCGCTGAATTCTGTCCCGCGCATTTTTCACGAAAACTTTGATTGCGGAACGCAGTCACGTAGTTTTTTAGCATCACTTGAGTGGAGATGCGCTTGAGTTTAATAATGTCGTGTGTGATACTGAATATCTTATAATTAAATTGGGTGACGTGTGTAAAAGAAAAATTACTGAATTACTATGAGACAGTTTTATAATTATGAGGGATGTATGAATTACACAGTTTATTGCCAGTTCTTCTCTTCCGTTCTACGCCCTTGATTTGAGAACTGGCAGTAAATGTAAAATTAGAAGCATTAAATGTATATTCCTTTTATTGATGTCACAGTACTTACCTACATGAATAAATGATTTTTGACTTTTGAAATAAAATTATGTATAATTTGTAGTCACACAATTGAACCAGTATTGTGTTTGAATTATAAAAGTTTTTATTGTGTATATTATATACATATTTTCTATTCAACTGATAAAGTAAAACAATGATGTGATAAAGCTTTCAATATATAGCCGTTTTTAGCACATTGTTTTCTTGAAGGCTTAACATTTCTGATGTATTGTATTACCAAGTTTATGATATTATTAAAAATCATCCTAAAAGAAAACTGTAGTTTTAGTCTAGTAACGTTTGGAACTCGTAAATAATTAATAGAGAAATTGCTGCAAGCATTTTCCAAGCCGCAATGCGTGACAAAACAATCATAGATTTTCATTAAAAGAATAAAATGCGGGGACTCGAACTGGTGAAATTCAAACCTTTCAAATTCACTTCCGACCTTTATCTATCTCATAATTCAATGGTTGTAATCTCGCTTATGGTATTAAGTTTTTGGTTCAAAATTTGGTTCACGATATCATTTTTCCACATCGTGAAATGCGTTACTCTGTGGGAGGGTTATATGGGCTATTAACCCACTCACCGGGGTAACGCGGAGCGACCCCCCATTACTGTTTATATTGATCATCCCCGGGAATTAAGGATTTGTATAGGCTTTGCAAGGATCATTCAATCCCCTTCCGCCTTGGTATTTTGACCTTGGTTACAGAGCTTGCAGAGATTCATCCGAAGCGCCAAAGATATCGGAACAATAAACCAAAAAAGCCCAAATCGTTTCGTTGGTTTGGCTTGGGGTTCTTTGTTGAAGAGTGTCTTTGCCAGCCAATAAACTGACTTAATATTGATCACGTTATTTGTTTAGTTGGGGCTGGACATAACAAAAGAAGGGCCTCATAGGCTAGCGGTCTTATTAAGTGTCTGCTAGGTGAGGGGTATCGGGTTCGATTCCCGTTCGGAGCGCAAGTTTATTTCTATAAATTTAATTTTGTTCACTGCCTTTGGGTTGTCCGGTACCGGGCGAGTGCTTAAGCCGTACATGGAGGGCGGGGTCGAATTTCTAAGGCAAGCAGAGTTTGCTACCTAAGAAAATAGACTGTGTAACAGTATACGTATATCCTTGGCCGAGGACAGTAGTTGCAAGTGTTTGGCAAATTAGCATTCCTTTTTGGATATAACAAAACGAACACTTCCAAAATCTATAAAACGATAAATAATAAAATCTATGACAATGCACAACTGCACACAGTCACGAACACTCACGATTCCCAGCCAATAAATCTCTCACAAAGCCGAAAAAACAAACAGAACCATTGTGATTTGCGGTACACGTTACAATTGTATGCATCTACATACATACCAACAATGTGCTATTGCGCTGTCATGCGATTGTAATTCTTTGAAAACGTTCATGACAGCTTTTTCACGAGAGAAGCGGATTTAGCACATCACTTGCGCTAAGCTGTCGAAGTTTTAAGTGGTAAAAAGATAATTTTATCTTTGCCTTTTCTATTTTTGTTTTATTTGTTACTTAGATTAAAGTCTATATCAGAAAATCTGACAGGTTTATGGTCGCTAAAGAGAAAGAAAATTCAATTGTTTTTACGAGTTATTTGTAATTAACTTAATTAAAGGTTTGAGGATAAAGAATGTATTTATATGTATTATTATTATTGATTAAAGTCTAGTTTTGCTAAATATAAAACTAGTTCTGTCTTTTACGCTAGATGTTGTTTTTTGTAGCCCCGTAACTTATAATTTTTTTTATGTAATGAGAGGCAAACCTGATATTAAGTGATACACTCATTTCAGATTGCTAGAAGGCTCGCAAAGTGTTGCCGCTTTTTAAGAATTGTTACGCTCTTTTCTTAAAGGACCGTAGGTTCGGTTCGGAAATACTTCAGTGGGCAGCTGGTTCCACATAGTGGTGATGCGCGGCAATAACTGCCTTAAGAAATGCTCAATTGTGGAACGACGGACGTCGAGGTGATACGGATGGTAATCTGCCTTGATGTCCGATGACATTGCTGCAGGTATTAGTCCGAACAACTCCTCTGAACACACTCCATGGTAAATGCGGATCCAGAGAGACCCCACATCACTACACAACGCCGAGGGAAATTACGTAGATCAGATGTGTCTGCGTCGCGAGCATCGTGTTACATTAATAATTATTATATATAGAAGTAATAATAGTACAGTTTGTAGTACCTTCTAAATATGTTATTATATAATTCTTCGGTGGGGGGGTTTCCCCACCAAACCCCCCCCCAAAGACCCGCCCCTTTTTATTAAATTTTTTTTGTTTGTTTTTGGGGGGGGGGAGGGTTTTTTTTAAAAAAAAAACCCCCCCCCACCCCCCCCCCCCCCCCCCCCCCCCCCCCCTCTTTTCCCCACCCCCCCCTTTTTAAAAACCAACAACACCCCCCCCGCCGCCCCCCCAAAAAAAAAAAAAAAAAAAAAATTATTATTTTGGCCCCCCCCCCCCCCCCCCCCCCCCCCCCCCCCCCCCCCCCCCCCCCCCCCCCCCCCCCCCCCCCCCCCCCATCCCCTTTTTTTTTTTTTTTTTTTTTTTTTTTTTTTCTCCCCCCCCCCCAAAAACCAAAAAAACCGGCCGGCGGTTGGCCGCCCGCCCTTTCCTTTTTTTTTTTTTTTTTTTTTTTTTTTTTTTTTTTTTTTAAATTTTTAAAAAAAAAAGAAAGAGAGGGGGGATTGTATGTTTTTATTGATTATAAAACACAAAAACAGATTTAAAATGTAAAGTTCATTGTTTTAATTAATACAGACAATCTAGAAACTCATTTTAGCAGCTAAAAGTTACTAATTTAACTTAATAAAATAATATTTATATTGACGTAGTTCTGATCTAAAATTAGTTACATGTAGGATATGGGACGCGAGGGCGGGAGTAGGGACCTCAATTCGAAAGGTGATCAATCTACAACTCGCTGTGGGACGACGTATGGACAGCCAAAATATCGATGGCCTGCTGAACGCATAATAAGATTTTAGATAACCATTTATTGCATGAGGAAAAAGTCGTTTACTGATTCTATTGATAATTTAAGCTATACAGATGATACGCGCTTTTAAAGACCCTGTTTTTAAGAACTTCTTTTTGGGTTTATTAAAAGTCTTAGTGGAAAGCGAGACACTGGTAACCTTAAGGGTCATCATGCTCCCATGAATGTAGACAGGATGGTTATATTTAGGATATATTTGAGAAGTGGCTACCCTTTTCCCCCCCCCCAAGTCTAATAAAAATAAGTTCTCACAGATAAAACATTTTTTCCCCTTTTTGTCTTTTTTTCAGCATGCTCCCTACGATGGAAGAAAATCAAAAAGCAAACATTTATTTTAATCTATGACGTATCGATTAGATAGATAGAAAGCAGTGTTGGCCTTCAGCGTGCGACTCTCATCCCTGAGTTCGTAGGTTCGATCACCGGCTGTGCACGAATGGACTTTCTTTCTATGTGCGCATTTAAGATTCGCTTTCTTCGATAACATCGTGAGGAAACCGACATGTCTCAGACCCAAAAAGTCGACGGCGTGTGTCAGGCACTGGAGGCTGATCACCTACTTGCCTATTAGATTTAAAAATGATCATGAAACAGATTCAGAAATCTGAGGCCCAGACCTAAAGAGGTTGTAGCGCCATTTTATTGAGATGTGTGCGAGGTAGAGAAGTCTAATCTGCTGAGTAAATAAAAACAATGAAACAGATGTGTTTAATTATATCCAGGTCCACTAAATTTTATGGTTTACTTACACCTTGTAGAGAGCGAACCTTACCCGTAGCTTTTAAACAACATTTAAATGAAAAACAGTGTAATGACTTTGTATTTCGGTTCTAAGCGCACAGCTCCAACGACTCAATAAATGGCGGCATGTACCGTTACTAAACAAAACTGCCAGTCATTAGCGTGAGCGGAGAAAATATTCCCTCCAATTATCTCCGCGCGGTCAGGAAAAACGGTACGAGCGTACCTAATGACGATGTCAACCAGCCCATCAATCTATTAGGGCCTTAAGACCTAAATATCGTCTCGAAAAATCCGATCTTGAAACAAATTTAACCTGTCTGAGAAAATTATTTACGAGCCGCTCGCTTTTAGAATTAGCACGTCATATTTTATTTAGTACCCACTTTAACAAAATGGAAACGGGAAATAATTGAGAACAATGAAGTTTTTTAAGTGTTACACGGTTAGTGAATATGTTATTTGTTATTTTAAAGCCGTTTTAGCTTATTGTTAAGTATTGGTTTAATAAATTCAAATTAAACATTCATAACCTCAAGGACCTGTCAAAACGCTTCTTTCCAAGATGGCGTCGCATCAGTCCCTATGACCCATCATGCTTCTAAACACGTAAACAAACTTCATGTTTTTTGTGTTAATTCATTCTTTAATTTGTAATTTAATAAAATATAATATTTGAAAAAATTCTAAAATTCAAAATCATTTCATTCATTTAGGTAACACAATTTACATTTATGAACGTCAATAAAGAAATACGTATTAAATGCTAAATGCTTCTAATTTTACATTTACTGCCAGTTCTCAAATCAAGGGCGTAGAACGGCCAAAGAACTGGCAATAAACTCTCCGCCACTCTTTAATCGCCAAGTTTTTTGTTTTACAAAATGTTTGTAAGGAGCTGCAACCATTACACCATATTCCACTTGACATCTTAAGTGATGAATAGTTAATTAATAATAAAAAATAGTACACCAGATCAGAGTGTCTTCCCCTTAATAGAGACTTTAAGTAGTGTTATTGTCCACGTTTTTACGTTAAATATCCTTTTAGTTAATAAGGTTACTTATCAGTCTTATGTTAGGCTAGATCGCAATGATAAATGATGTCTTTGTGCAGACAATTTATTTAAAAAAAATGTATACAAATAGCTCTCAATAATAATTTTGCCTATTATTAAATTATGCAGTGTTATAGTTTATTGGAAAGGTGTAATGGACATAATTTCTGTAAGCTAGTGGCCGAGACTCAAGACGCCAGCTGCAAGTTCAAACGAGAAAATTATTTTTCATTAACGCTTCGGTGCGTCCCAACGTACTCCGAGTTGAATTAAAATCAATTACTTCCAACTGAACAAACTAGAAATTTCTCCCGATACTAATGTTCCTTTACTATCGATTTATTTGGATTGCTTAGCGGAATACAGTTGTTGGTTTTGTAATTAGTGGTAAATAGAATCGTGTAGGTTCTTTCGGATGATGTAGGTAGTAAACAGAATTTTAGGATGGGACTGACAGACTTTTATATTAATTTATCTGCTAAGAGATCTAAGGTAATTTACGTTATAAGGTCGATTTCAGTTAAACAAAATTTAATTGTATGAAGTAGTCTGTATAGTTATAATCGCGTGAATTAATAATACGCGTGAAGTGAATTCTAGCAATGTTTTTAATAAGTCTTAAAACACATGGCCGAACAATAAGAAGTGGTGCAATAATTCGTAAATATTAAATTGGTAAAATAAGATTTTTTTACTAGTTTTATTAGTTTATGTCATGGCAAATTTGTAACGTAAGTAATGCAATCCGCGATTTTATATTATTTATATTACATAGTCTATATATCGATTAAAAATTTAGAATTAATTTAATATCTTTTCTGTTGACGTTCATAAGTGTACTTGGTTACGAACTAAGTTTTTAAACATAGTTCGTTAAATTGTGTTACTACTTACTATTTCTGAAAATTTGATTAATACCTGCAGCTGAGTTTCATCATCGGACTTCGAGAATACCAAATTCCATCCATATCACAATGACGTCCGTCATTCCACAACTGAGATCTGAGCACTTTTTTCACCTTTTGTTGTCTTGCTTTCCAGTACTACCTAGGCCCTTTTATACGAAATTAAATTGCTGTGGCATCAATGTCTCAGCACTACAACCTATATTATATCTATATTAAAGTGAATCAACAAACCCATCGAAAATGCTAAATATATTAAACATTCTTCTAATTTCCTAAGATCCTAAAGTTTTTGTCAAACGTTTTCCAAGTTATAAATAGTTAATGTTTCTGATACTGGAGTTATAATAACGAAGGAGCTCGCCCCAAGTTTCTAAATAATAGAAACAATTATGACGATGTCTACAATTTGTACTCTCAAAGTAAACGTTAACTTAAGTAAATTAATACCTTAAGGCTTAAAGCGGGGAGTTTGTTCCCAAAACAAAGCAAAATACAGTGAGTACTGAATTCCCTTTTTCCAAATCGTCTTTTTAGCTTTTTTAGTTCGAGTTCCAGGAAAAATAATAAAGAGTAAGAACACTTTTTCCTAATTGTTTTATAGTTTTTTTAATTCCAGTTTCAGGAACGGTAAAATTAGTCTGATTAACAATTATTATTAAAAGGGATTTGAACAATGGTCTACTAGTATAACGTACGTACACTTTTTATGTAACTATAATGATACGACTGTTTCTTTATACATTAAAATGAGTTTGAAAATAGAACACAGAAATAGAAATTAGAACATAATAGGTATACTACTTATAATCCATTGAAATGTTACAATTTGAGGGCCAAACTGAACATTTGTTAGAGAACGCAATTTTATTTATGAAACATGTAGGGGGGTCAATACAAGCTTAAACCCAACTTTGTGGGGATCTTGGAAAAAGGGGTGAAAACACGTTTTTGGCTATATCTCCTAAAGTATCCATCGTACAAAAAAATTGTGAGGACATATTTCGTAGCAAATCGCTTTACCTACCTACTTACCTACTGTTTGCGTGACTTTTTATCATAAAGCCAAAATTTAAAAGTTATAACTAAAAAAGTGAAAAAAAATCCTTTTTTGCTTAATAACTTTTTCTTTTGATTTTATCAAAACATTATGTCAGAACAATTTTGTAAAGGATTTGATTTGATTCTGAAGATTTTCCTCCATATTTTTTTAAAATTTATTTTAGTAATATTTCTTTTACTAAATAGAAGTTTCGTATTCTCCATAATGTCATTGCAGTAAGACATTACATTGAACATTCTATATAAATAAAAATATTTTCTGTATTATCGGACAAAAAAAATCGAAGACATTTTTTTGTGTATGAAAAATGATCGAATGAAGACAGAACTGTGAGTGGTTTTCAAAGTATTCACTATGAAAGGCTTTGAAACATCATGCTACGACTGTATGTTTGTGAGTGAAACCGCAGCAGGTATAATATATAATATAATTTTCATATATTCGTAAAAATTTTTGCTACAAACAACTTTTTCAAAGTATAACAGATTTGTCCCCAGAACTACTGACAATTCATAATGTAAAAATACGACGTCAATTTATTACTAATATAAACAGCAGTTTAGTATTAAAATATCCATTAAAATTACTACAGATCTATTAAATATATGAAACTAATTTGACAAGAAATAAATACACTTTCACAAAGAAGGGTTTGACTAAAACACTTTTTATAAACCTATGACCTTGATACAAGACGATATTTGTAGTGTATTGCAGCCGCTATTTTGAATTTTAACATGGCAAAGTACTAAATATTTTAAATATGTTATACGTCTTACAGTATATTTAATTAATAACTCAAAAATTGGTTTTAATTAAATATTCTGTCAAATAATAATTCCTGTATGTAGACGTCGAAATCATAACGTCAATCATAAAAATTTTGATCAAAACCGATCAAAGGCACAGCGGGAACCCTTTTCGGGGTAAAATTCAATAAGTCGTTCCTACTCTGCCCTCAGCAGCCTGGTTATGATATTGTTAAAGAGCCACTGACACTAAAAAGTACGTGACTCGTTTATACGATCTCTTTGGTTCAAATGTCAATAAAGATCGACGTCTACTGAACTATAGACTAAATTAAAGTTGTATGTTGTGTATTTTTGGTTAACACATGTTATTGTTTTTATTTAAATAAAAATCGATTGGAATTTATGATATTGATATATATTGAAATTATTTATTTATTCACACTTTTTGTACATAATTAAATAATATTAACAATAAAATTATATGCAACTCCAAGAAAAGTAAAAAAAACTATTGTGAAGAAGTTCAAGAATGCGATACTTAAATTATAATACAAAAAAGTAATATCAATTAAATATTAATAAGATCTTTCTTGGCTAAGGAGCAACTATGAGGAGGCTGCCGAGACTACGATTATCAGATCAAGCGACCCAAGTACTAGTACGAAGTACAAGTACAAAGATAGGCACTCCGAAGAGATTCCAATTATATCCCTATGCAGGCGCGTGGAAGGAAGTGGTAGCGTGGCGGTCCCAAGATGCAGATGAGGCAAAGAGAGCCGGAAAGATTTGGAACGAGGTGAAATACGAGGCTCAAGACCGCGATGTAGACTGTAAACGCTTTCTGCCCCATCTAGGGGTTTTAGGACATTAAGTCAAGTATGTCATACCTTCTTGGAGAATCACAGTTATAGTCGCGTTTTTTGGCAACCATATTCAGGTTGGCTTATATTTTTATAGTTCTATTGGATCAATCACTAAGATTTAATAGAGGTGTTGAGGTGAGTATCTAGGTTAAAACTACTTGAAAACATAATTACTGGCTAGCTATAACACCAAAAAATCTACACGTTTGTTAGGTACATTTGCGATAAAAGAATAATAATCAATCAACACATCGAGAACCAAAACGAATAGTTGTAGGTACACCAATTTATTAACCATAATATTCCTTTACCCATTTACTTCATAAACATAATTTTGTGATAATATCAATGGATATCGACAATTCAACCCCTTTTAGGCTCCAGTATGCGGCGAGGTTTAAATACGGCTCAACTTTATAGGATTATCTTTATTTTTCAATCAATTCTTCTTTTTTAAAGAGCAATAACTGTCTTTCTCGTAAAACAACAAGGTTTTTATATATACATGCATTATTTCCCTTCGTATTCAAGAGGGTTTATTTTTACGCTTGTTACCATCACGATAAAGGACGGCAACATAGCCTCTTTTGTTAGCCTCGGTTGCAGTTGCTCACACTGCGGTATTTTATACTTAAATATGTACTAGCTAGCTTATTTATAGCTTAGCAAATTTTTTATCAAAATTCTTTTTAGAGTAATGAATCTAATGAAAACTTACTCGATGACAACAACATGTAGGTTTTCCAAAAACCCCGATTAAATATATTAATACTATAAATGCCACTTAAGTTGAATTACATTAGTAATTAACTAATCCAGGATTTCAGTTCAAATCCCGTGTAATGTATTTCCATGTTATGATGCATACCTATATCTAATTCAATACTACCAATCAAAGATTAGTGGATATTGCAACCAACAATTAAATCGGATAGGTCGTAGAACTATAACCCTCCATGGTTTTATTTAGCTTTAACTGTTTGGGTCTTTTAATTGAAATTTGAGCGTGTTTACGGATTGATCTGAAATTTGGAGACACGTTTAGTTCTAATGACAACATAACTCAATACATTCGATGTCATTGTAAATCAAGATGGCCGCCGCAACAAAATGGCGGATTACATATTTTAATTTTTAGGAAAAAAGCTTTCAATACTGAATGATTTAAAAAAACGAGAAAAACCTATACAGCAAAATTAAAAACTAAATTTTATAATATTGATCACAATTAAAAACATGGCTAGAAACATTTTTATTTCGACAAGGGCTACGTTAGCGATGGTATCATTATAGGAACGAATGACACATTAGCATGACCATGGTGTTATTAGCATTTTTGATTTACCACTAATTAATTTAGATTATGTGAATAATCTAAATATATCTAAAAGTTCACCTTGGCCCATGCCATAATGTTAGTATATAAGTAGGTACAGTTGTTTTAAAACAACCAACCTTTAAACGTTTGTAATATTCATACAGGTTCAAAACCTTCACAGAGATAGAAAATGTATTTAACCGATTTTTCGTTTAAAAGGACTAAATAAGGGTTCGTTCCTGTCACTTGTACAGCGTGTTATTAAATTTTTTCCTCGCTTATAGCAATCGTTTCATTCAATTACATGCCAAAGTAGCATAGAATCGTCTGACAATGTGTTCAGGGCGGAAAAATTTATCCATTGAAAGTGTTGAGTTTATTTAATTTTGTCACAACAAGCGTACCTACTTGAGGGTGTGATTTATTGTGAATATAACGAAGAATGTCTTTTATTTTCGATTATAAGAGTTTCAATATAAAATAGAAATTTGTTTCTCTTGAAACTTTAAGAAATTATAAAGAACGAATTTAAAATAAAATATCCTAAAGACTTATTTGTGATATAATTTGACTTCGACTGATTTGTACATAATTTCTACATATTTTGTAGCTTTTAAATATAAAAATAAAAGAAATTTTGAAGCATTTATGCTATTTTTTCTGCTATTTTGTACATTGTGTAAAGTTTCTACTAACGTTAGAAACATATGAATGAACACATTGCAATCAAAGGAATGTCTTTATTGAATTCAACTGAAACGAAAATATTCAAATTTAATTCTCAAACAAAAGAATACCATTTAGTACACGAATATATGCAGCATTTTTACACTGAAACTCTTGAAATGGAAAAGTTTTTTAATTACCCAGCTACCGTAAACGTTAGGGTAACTTAAACTGAGCTATTAAATACAGAAAGAACGCCAGTTAAAATTTTATTTGTTTGCGGTAAGGACATAAGTCTTATTCCAAAGCTGTATTTGACATATCTCGCAGTTTTGATCAGCGAAGCGAATCTGCAGGTAACCTTTTTCCGAACATTTCCTATTTGCTCTCCACAAACGTACTTCGTGGCTGAGCGATATTTTGAGTACTATACGATTATAAGTTTTTAAGCGACTTCAAGATACGCTTTGGCTTTACCTCAAAGTACGAAGATTTCGAAATATAAATTTCTGTTTACGTAAATCATATCACACAAGAAAACATTCATCGTTTTCATTAAAATCTAGCTGGGTTTTTGCAGTAAAATAACTGGTTTTTTTGGTAAAGAAAATCTTTGAAGCTTAGAGAAATAGTATGGCTTAATAAATAAATTCTCCTCTAAACGATGTGAGAGTTACATACTGTAATAGAATGTAACAACACAAAAATGTGTTTATAAAGTTAATTAAAGCTGCTAAATTATTGTTGTGAATGGGGTACTTGTTATACTTGTTGATACTGTTGTCATTATTTTTGTGGGCTTTTCTTTCCAATCAAATGCATTCAACAAATCCCCATTAGGAAATAAAATATGAATTTTGTTAAACTATTCTTAAACTAGGAGCTCCGAATCTGCATTAAATTTCACAGGTAACAACTGTCATTTGTTTTTTTTATCTTTCATGTTAGTAGTCTTATGTAACATGCCTTCAGTGATTGGGTCTGGTGCCGTACTAAGAAGTGTGCATCAAGCACAACCGTGATTTAAACACACAACCTCGGGAACGAACGAAATGCGCCCAGCACACGCGCTTCCAAATATATTTTGGTACAACTCCAAAAATAGAACTTAAGACTTCGGACTACATTGCACGACTAAACCAATAAACCAATAGATATATAATAAACATAACGATATGATAATTCTCCGTCTATTATAGGGGTCGGTTACGGTCGTGATCCCAAAGGGAATATAAATTTTCAAAGGTAAACGCAAAAGGTATTCCTGTGAATCTTTTTATGACACGATTGTATGGAAAAGCTATATAAAAGTGGCAGTCTCGGTGCTTGAGCGAAAGGGGTTCAGAGCCAATTACCATAATAGTATTCGAAAGTGAATTTTATATGTTATATGAGACATATTAAGTCGCTTTAACTTATAAAAGGGTAACGCTACAAAATTATATATAAACGTGCAATACCTAGAAACTTATTTGCCAATCTTTCTTGATAAATATTTAAGAGAACTGTGACAATTTATATAATAAAATAACCGAACAATTGTATAATTCTCTCTTATTGAGGCATTTCATTACGCACGTTTAGCTATAATTTCTTTTTATAAAAATTGAAAAACTGTCCCATTGTATTGTACAGTAATGTAACCCACGAAAGTGTTTTGGTTTACTACATGAAATTTATTAGACCTTATTACTTATTAAGTATTATTTTCATTAGTATGTCGAGGTAGTGTTTTTAGTATAATATTATAATTAAAAGAAACTGTGAAGTATGTATATACTGGCATACAAGTCAAGTCAAATCATTTATTTCAATTAGACTACCTAAAACGTCAACTAAAATATAAAGATGATTCTAGTTGACCCTACCAGAAGGTAGTTTCGTGTGGAGAAGAATGGGCAAGAAACTCCACACTTACTCTTTTTAAATAGGTTTTACAATATTTTATGTGAAGACAATGTACTCCTAGAATAAAACTACTATGCTAAAATAGGCACAAAGTATTACTTACAAATTAAGCACTGCAGCGGTTAGGTCAATTATTGTATAGTTTGTATAAGTGTGCCTCACATATTTACAAATATCGAAACCGTAGAATATTGCAAGGAGTTGCCTTGGTAACAAACTTGTTATAATAATATAGTTGATATAAAAAAAATTCTTATAGAAAAATATTGTAGGTATATCTATAATATAAATAAAACCTTAAATTCTGATCTATCTCTCTTATCGACTTATTAAATTTTACAGAATTTACAGTTATTAACTACGTTCAAATAAGCCTACTCATAAAGGCATTTTAAATTGTAAGTCAACGATTACGTAGTAAATAAAATGTAGAAGAAAGTTGCGTTTACATTAAGAAGACGAAATTAGGACCGAGATAATACGAAAACAATTACGAATTCCTTTGTCATTGAGGGATACTTACGCAAGAATATAAAAGAAAGCTTCATTAAGCTTTAAGGCATTAAGATGTTACATCGAGCAAATAAAGCTAAGATTACAAGTTAACCTCATGTAGATAAAGCCCCCAATGATAAAGCATCTCAGGAAGATCAAGCCGAGGGTCTCTCTAATCCCTCTTTAGCAAAAACGTTTCCAAAAACTGGAGAGTTCCCAGCTAGGTCGTCATTACCCGGTGTTAGCTGTTGAGCTTAGGATAAGTTGCAGATTTAAATTAAAAACCTCTCCGTTGACCGATAAAATGGCTTCTTTTATCAACGTAAGTAACATTAATGAGGTATACGAATCATAAAGTAAAATTGTTATATAAAGTTAAAATTAAAATATGAAGAAGAAATTATAATATAAAGTAAAATTTTAACATAATGTAAATTTTAAATCATAATCTAGTTATGGTGTATTATTCATTTTAAAAGTCTTGCCGTGATTTCGTGTACGTAAATTTTGTATTTGGTACTTTAGTGAGATGGACGGATGATATGATATCTCTCTCTTAGAACGATCGAACCATAGTTTATTTGGAAATAGGATTTCAAAGACCTGTGTTTACAGCAACTATTGTACCGATATATCTTTGTATAGAATTCAAATTGAAATAAATATTAACTATAAATAATATTGATGTGAAACATCGTTAAACCCGATTTCTGGCGTGGCGACGCGCCGCCACGCTATATGATGGTATATATTATATATACAGTCTATATGCAGTAGTGTGTACGGTGTGTGTATTTCGAAGTCACTGTTTAAACGAATTAAGTAGTCACTATTTGCAATAAATTCGTAAATTTTTGTATTTGATGAAAATAAATGTTTATTCAATAAATAGTCATCGTTATCTGGAAAAAAAATCGTAATATTTTATTTTATCATTATGACATATTTAGTTCCTATCACAATCTGTTCTTTTCGGCATATTACATTTACAAAATAATGTAATGAAAATAGGAACTAAGGAAAATAAATAAATTCTGACAAAACTTTGTATTAATATGCAAGCTAAACGTCATACAATTATTTACATTGAATTTAAAACTAAAAAACTGTCCCACTGCGTTGACATTTACTTTTGCGATACAAATTGCATTTGACGAATTTAGCGTAACGGATTAGGAACCAATTACATCTCTATATTTTATTTTGAAATAGGGTTTTACAGATTTAGGCTTTTGTTTCAGCAACTATGTTACTAATTTTTTTTAATTACGTCATTTATGTAGAATGTAGAATTGTACTGGTTGCTCGGAAGGCATTCCGCGTTATCAGTTCAAAATAAATTATTGATTTACAAACAAGTCCTGACACCTGTATGGACTTATGGTTGCCAGCTCTGGGGCTGTACCAGTAATAGTAACATCCAAGTAATCCAACGATTCCAAAACAAAGTGCTTAGGGGAATAGTCAATGCTCCCTGGTATATTCGCAATAACGACCTCCATCGGGACCTTAATGTAGAGGACGTCGCCACAGTAATAAAGAAGACTGCCGGAGCCCACGAACATAGGCTCCACCATCACGTGAATGTCGAGGCTATTCAACTCCTTGACACCACGGGCCTAGTGAGAAGATTGAAAAGGACAAAACCGTTTGAACTAGTGAATTAGAGTTAGTGCACGTTAGTATTAAGTGCTAAACAGTGATTGAAAAAAAATAGAACACAAGAACAAAGTGTCTTCCCTTTAATAGAGACTGTAAGTAGTGTTATTGGACACTTTCTTTTGTTAAATATCCTTTGTAATAAATTAGGTTAGACTTAAATTACTTATTGGTCTTAAGTTAGGCTAGATCGTAACATTCCATGATGTCTTAGTGAAGACACATGTATTAAAAAAAAAAATTATGTAGAAAATTATCATTTATACATAATAACCGAACAATTGTAAAATTCTTTCTCATTATAAATACAAAGTTGGATTACAATTAGGCAATTCATTACGCACGTTTAACAGAATTATTTTTCATTAATAATTAAAAACTGTTCCATTGTATTGAATTACAGTCGTGGTTTTATTAGATTTTTTGTTTGTATGTTCAGGGTTAGGATTTAAACAAAAAAATCTTTAACGTATTAAAACTACCTTTGGGCTTCAGGTATCTGAAGCCAATTTGCTAGCATTTGTCTGGTCGCCTTCATTTTCTGGCTGAGTGGACGCGCGTGGACCACGATAAATAAGCTTATATTTTTTCAAAGGACGTTGTACGTTTTCGATTCTGATGAACTTAAAAAGCTCTTAATTTCGTTATACCTTAGGAAATTATTATATTAAAATACTTCATAATATGGGGACTTTATTCTCAGTTCTTCTCGTCCGTTCTATGCTTGATTTGAGAATTGGCAGTAGATGTATTAGAAGCATTATTTACTGACGTTTATATTAAAATTAAATAATATTTAACGTGTTTATTTTATTACTCCCAAATGTGTATGTGCAGGCTTCGTTTCTGGGCCTATTTTATTCATTAGACCTTAGAAAGTCTTAAAAATGAAATCAAAATTTGGTATATTAAAAATATTATACTAATTAACGTTTCTTTGAAAAAATAAAGTAAATAAAGAAAACGTGCGGTTCACTTACCATTTTACTAAACTTTCAAGTTAAGTAATTCTTATATGAAGTAGATATTGATTTATTCTACAAATCGAGCACTCATAAAATCAAAAGATTATAAAATCGAACGCATTCAATGAGAAAATATTCGATCATAACCGCCTGACTGGTCAATATAATCAAGCTAATCATGTTAATTCAGATATCTGATTGTCAGTGGGTATTGTATGAGAACAAGGGATAGCCGAGGATATTAATTCAACTCAAACCTCCTCGAATACTGCAACTGTTGTTTTAGTACAATTACAGTGTTATACATTGTACACTGTAGGGCAGTGCACTGTATTTTACGGTCCATTTATACTAATTCTATAAGAACAATAACTAAGGGTGTGTCTCCGCCTCATAATATAACTGGAATTAGTATTGTCTTTTATTGACATAACCTTTACACATTTAAAGAAAAACACTTATTATTATAAATTACTGTGAATAAAACCTTTTGTCTTCAGTCACCGTGACCATGCAATGCTGTAAAGCACGCGAAACGTCGGTTAAATTTAAAATTGTTTTACATAATAATAAATAACTTCAATCCGGTTAAAAAGTATTTTATTTATAACTGGAATTTAAAAGTAATTGAGGATAAAAGTTTAGAAAGAGAAGGTACATACATACCAATGGTGCTACGTGTCTTTGAAGTTATCAGATCACTTACCAGCACAGCAAAAAAAAATTAGCGTTCTCATACTACACACAATAGTTATATAATTCCTGATAGTTTTTAGAAAGACTTATGGACATTAAAGTCCAGAAAATTATTTTCTGTAATAGCGTAAAATGTTTTGCCAGCTTCCTTATCACAGGAGAGCTTTTTTATGGATTACTAAAAATAAGGTCTCATTTAAACCACTCATAGAATTGTAATATTTCTTGATAATTTTTATGCAAAAATAAAAAAAATATAAAGAACAGTACTAATTAAAAATTTTGTTATTACTAAAAAAGTAAAGAAAAACCTATATTCATCAAACATGTATGCTCTGCTGAGAGAAAGCGAAGAATTCCAGCCTAGGATTTAACTGTTTTGCCGATTGATGTAATAAATCTAAGAAGCCGCCGAGTTCTCATGGTAGACCCAAAAATTTTTTTTTTTTTTTTCTAAAATGTATTAAATTGCCATTTTTACATTATTAATATCTATATTATATATAAATCTAGACGAGTATAAGTTTCAGTTGAGACGAGAATTAAAGTTTAAACAATATAATGGCAAAAAATTTTAGGTGATTGACAGTTTCATTGTCCTTCCTTTCATTAATGTTATAAGGAATGAATTTATTTGAATTACTTTGTGAAACTGAAGGAAAAAATATATACGAAACCAACAAAATGAATAAATGGTCTCTATGGATATAAATAACGTTGCATCAATTCTATGTAATACACCTTGGAAGCTAAATAAGACGGTAATACAAAATTCACATCACGTATCTGTCGAGTCTATCGTAGTTTTCAATCCGAACTTGGAAACTAGAAGATTTGTCACGTACTTCGCAACTTTTACAAAGGACCTTATCATCTCATCTTATGGTTTTATCTGACTACAATTGATCAAATCCACTTGATATAAGCTATTGATCGACGAAGTCATGATCGTAGAACAATGTCGGATTTGAAAAAAATCTAAAATCCACTTTTTATCGTATTTGGATACAACACTGACTAAATATTACGGTTACATTTAAAAAAAATCCATGTGTTTTAAATTTCAAATTAATCAGTAAAGTGACGGATTTGATAGAAACGTGATTTTTCTAGAAAACTGTGTTGTTTAATGTTATTATTTTTATTTTGTTTCAAAACAAACCCTTTTGTTTGCTTGTATGCCAATTTTCATAATAACAGAAAATGAATTAAAATAGTTATGACAAAAACTAACATGATTATATTATATTGAAATGGCTGCCCTGTACAGTTTACTATTTGTCAGATCCGTCACTATTCTACGACTATGACGAATTGTTTTATATGATATCTGACAGGCAGGGAGAGAAGTGTTGGCCTATGCACTTTAGCGTACGATTCTAAACCCTGAGTTCGTGTATTCGAGTCACGGCTGTGCAATGGATGTATCTGTCTATGTGGACAATTTACACTTGCTTGCAGTGAAGGTAAAGCACTGAATAGTTTTAGACCCAAAGCTATACGACATTACTCACCATAGGCTGATAGTTGATGGGCCATTGTATTATTATTATTCTGACTGTGTCCGGAACGCTGTGCTGCTCTAAGTGCAAGGAGTTATTAAAATAGATTTAGGAATTTTATATTATTTTTGCTTGACCCTTCAGAACAAAACATTGAATTTATATTAAAGTTGCTACTTTGTTTTCAGTTTACTGGAAAGTAGTACATGTAGCAAATGGAAAATCTTGTAGATTATGCTCTTACACTTTAACAGTGTGTTATTAAATAATGTTAAATTAATAATACTAAAAAATTGCAACAAAATACTCATTTGGAAATAAACATCTTTATTCGAGATGCTATTTTTCAGGTGCAAAACTAAATTTATTTTATTTCGTTTCAGCATATAAACAAATTATTGTACATATTAATGTAATATTATTCTTTGTGTGCAACAGTAGTTTATTTGTAAAATTTAAAGTGTTATGTATATTTATTAATTCACATTAATATGTCTGAAAGAGACTAGTTACCTACGACACAGGGAATCCTAGTGTGTCAGGTGCTAGTTATATTTATTTAAATGACACGTAACTTGCCCACTCAGTTAATGCGAATATATTTGTAACAAGAGCGACGTAAATAATAAATAAAATAGTTTATTTGTACGACTTTAAAGCAACGATCGATTCTAAATGCCCAAGAGCGTATGATCAAAAGGTTCTCGATCATGATCCATCACGCTGAACCAAAAGCTGCACTAGGCTAGTTTCAGGGATATGAAATACCAAGACGTGACATGATCGTTTTTTAATTAAATGTATTTATTAAAAATACAACACATCATATCATCTTTTTTTACATTATAAGTACAATCTATCTATTCTAAAATACATGATAAATACAGTGAATATAAATTGTACGAAAAATAATATAATTACGAAAACCTAACTACAAAGTTTTTACTAGTATTTTTCTATTTACCTTATACTTATTAAATTAACAATGCGAAAAAGATACCCGATGGGCGCTTAACAACGCTTAAATACATATATATCATACTAGTGGACCCCACAGACGTTGTCCTGCATGATATTTAAAGCGATTATGATATTAAGCAAAGTATGAAAGTACCGACTGCAGTGCCATCTGCCGCGCTGATTTATGAATCTCAACCATTCCCAGATCCCCTTGAACACACACAAAAAATTTCATCAAAATCGGTCCAGTAGTTTGAGAGAAGTTCAGTGACATACACACTCACATAAGAATTATATATATAAAGATTTATATTAAATGTAGATATGATTATGTGTATCACTTTTGTATAAGGTGTGAATGTAAAGTGTATAATCTTAAAACTTAAATCAGAAATACTTGACTCCTGTTAGTGATTTTCTAACATCATTAAAGGTTTTTGTGACAGGAAACAAAGTTTTTACGTTATTTAACTGACTTCAAAAATGACGTTACTCAGGTTGACCTATTTATTAGATTTTAGAATATTTTTATAACGATTTATTTAGGCTTGTAAACGCGTGTTTACAAGTAAATATTTATCGACAAATATCTCGGAAACTAAAATTCATATCGAG